>CM045758.1:600000-1000000 GCA_025200525.1 Camellia lanceoleosa | reverse complement strand
ATGTCGTGGACAAAAATGGCATGGTAAAGTTAATTGAATACAAGAGACTATTTTTGCTCACCCACTGCTATCCCTTGCTTCTTATGAGAGTCCAGGTAACTTTGAATCTCTTGAGTTCACTGATCTTGATACTCCTATTGATCTTGATGTTCCTATTGCCAAGAGAAAGAGTGTAAGATCTTATACTTAACATCCTATCTCAAATTTTGTGTTCTACTCTCATTTGTCGTCCTTATATAGAGCTTTTGTGTCAAGTATTTCCTCTATTGGCATTCCTAATCATTTTCAGGATGTGCTTGCTACCTCTGAGTGGAAACTTGCCATGATTGAGGAAATGAAAGCACTTAGGAAGAATGGCACTTGGGCATTGACTGAGTTACCTAAGTGCAAATGACCTGTGGAATGCAAATGGGTGTATACTTTTAAACACAAAGTGGATGGTTCTATTGAGTGTTACAAGGTTAGATTTGTGGCAAAAGGGTTCACTCAGACATATGGCGTTGACTATCAAGAGAACTTTGCACCCGTGGCTAAGATGAATGTAGTCAGAGTACTCTTTCTAGCAGCTAATCTAGATTGGCCACTTCATCAGTTTGATGTAAAGAATACTTTTCTTCATGGTGACCTCGAGAAGAGGGTATATATGGACATTCCTCTTGGTTTTGAGGATCATCAAACAGAGGGTAAAGTATGTCGGCTTTGGAAGTCATTCTATGGTCCTCTGTTACCAGAATCTTATAATTCGCAATTCGATTCATTTATCTGATTCGCAATTTTTACAAAATCGACTGAATCTATGGGTGAATCTATTTTGAAGTGAATCTTAGTGAATCGACGATTCACAATCGATTCACGTATCTGGATTCACCTTTACGATTCATGCAATTTTGAAATTATTGTGTATATATTTTTGACTCTTTTTTTCCATTTTTAGTGAAAATGGCATAATACAACTTTTAATAACGCTTAATACCAAAATAAGCAACATATATACATGATTTATTGTTATTTTAGTGAGCATGGAGTTTTTAATAGGATCCAATTAGATTCAATCAGACTCAACATATTTTTAACCTTTCTTCTCATTTTTTTTTCCTTTTAAAAAATCATAATATATCTTCTAAAGATATTTAAGATAAAAGTTACACTATGAATTATCTATTACTATTTTATTAAATTGAATATTACATGTGTGAGGTCAGTTATACTTTTTAAAATGTTTTAGGCTTTAAAATAAAAGATTCTAAATAATTCCTTCTTATTATTTGCTCACTGTTACTTAGAAAAGTATATATGCTTATTGTCCAAATATCAACATTGTTGTTAATTATTGTTACTTTGGAAATTGATAGTTTGTCTATTTGGTTACTATCTTTATTAAGAATGTATTTATAAGAAATATCAAAAAAGAAAAAAAGGCAAGATGATAATATTACATCTTTATTAAGAATGGTTGATAAGAAATATCTAAAAAAGAAAAAAGGTAATATGGTGATCTTACATAGGAGCCTTGGTTAACTTTTCACCTATTAAATTATGTGATTATTATTCAAAATAACTTTTTTTATTGATTTAAGTTTAAATATTTTATATTCATAAGATATATTTAACATCTAAATGTGTAGATATATGTTTTAAGTAATTTAGAAAAAGGACCTAATCTTTACGATTCACGATTCTGATTCGATTCATGATTCTAAGATAAGACCATTTCGATTCATTTATACTTAATCCCATTTGACAACTATGCTATGGTCTCAAATAGTCGCTAAGGGCTTGGTTTGAGAGATTCACTCAGGCTATGCTTAAATATGACTTCAAACAGAGTCAGGTAGATCACACTTTTTTTGTGAAACATTCCTCACAGGTGATATAGTTCTTCTAGTGATAATAGTGAGAAAATATCTCTGTTGAAGAAATATTTAGTAAGTGAGTTTGAAATCAAAGACTTGGGGAGTTTGAAGTATTTTCTGAACTGAAGTTGCTCGCTTAAAGGATAGGATATTTATCTCACAGAGGAAGTATGTGCTTGACCTATTGATGACACTCCACTAGAACCCAATCGAAACGGGAATGATGAAGGAGGAGCAATGCTGATAAGGGAGCTATCATTAGTGGGTAAGCCCATCTACCTATCTCACTCCCATCTTGATATTGATGTTTCTGTCAGTGTGGTTAGCCAGTTTATGCATGCTCCCCATCAGATTCACTTCAAGACTGTCATAAGAATTTTGAAGTACTTGAAGTCTGCTTGTAAGGGTCTTTATTTTTCAAAGCATGATCATCTTAGGTGTGAAAAGGGTTATCTTGGATCGATGGCGATCAGAATCGATAGGAGATCGACTTTGGGGTATTGCACCTTTCTTAGAGGCAACCTAGTTACTGGAGAGTAAGAAATAGAATGTGGTTACGGTCAAGGTCTGGTTGAGTTTAGAGCTATGACACAAAGGGTGTGTGAGCTCTTATGGATCAAGTTATTGTTGAGTGATTCACGATTGATCAGACAAACTCCATACGATTATCTTTGTGATAATAAGGTCGCCTTCAACATCACCATAATCCGGCTTCAACATGACAGTTAAAGCATGTTGAGATTAATTGCCACTTCATTAAGGAAAAACTCACTAATGGCACAATATGTGCTCTATTTGTGCAGTCTAATGAACAACTTGCTGACATCCTCACCAAGGGTGGGAGTAAGTCATTGCATAACATTGTAGGCGAGGGGGAAACCCTATGTTTTTTAAGCATAGAATTGGTGTTTAATCAATAATATACAGTAGCTGTTTCTCCCTCTCTCTCTCTCTCTCGGTTCTGCAACTTCTTCTTCTCCTTTTTATCTATAAATTCAGCATGGTATTAGAGTAATATCTTCCTCCTTGAAGATTGTTCCTCTCCTTCCCTCGTTCTTGTATCCTAGTACGTTCTCAAAAAAAAAAAAGAAAAAAAAAATTACAATATGTCAAAATTAATGGGTATACATCCTATAATCTCCTTTTGATTTATTGATTATTATTGATTGTGTTTTCCAATTTTTGATTTTTAAGTCAAAGCTGGTATTTTTGAAAGTCACTATTTGAACCCTTTTTGATTGATTTTTTTCCCTTCCCCTCACATCCTGGGGAGCCGACTGACCCTCTAGAGGGGTTTTCTGTCCCTGTTTTGATGTATTTTGGCCCTGCCTTGACTTTTTCCTGAGTTTTGGATGATCTACTTCAGTGTTTGGGCTTCTAGTTGATCTGGTTGCTTTATTCTGGGATTATTTTGCACTGTTTCAGCCTTAGAAGGTGCTTTGTTGTGCTGGTTAGGTGTTTTCAAGACTTGTTTGATATCCTGCTTGTGTTTCTGCACCATCTCTCTCTTATCTCATGGCTGAAAGCGAGGGTCAATACTCTAAGGACAAGGAGGAGAGTGGCCTGAGTCATGGTATGACTCTTAGTGATAGTCCTTCTCTCCAGATTAGTTCGGTCAAGCTTAATGGCACCAATTACTTGATTTGGTCCTGCTCCTCCAGTCTTGCTATTGCCGCCCGGCGTTTGACTCGCTAAATTACCGGTAGTACCAAGCAACCTACTAAGGATAGTGCTTTATCTGCTCAATGGATTTCTGAGAATGCTTTAGTGATGACTTGGCTAATCAATTCTATGGAACCTACCATTAGTAGGACTTTTCTCTTGATAGATACCGCTCACAAGATCTGGATAGCTGCATTTCAGATGTATTCTCAACAAGGTAATGATGCACAGGCCTATGAATTGAGAAAAAAGATTAGGGGCTTGGATCAGAAGGATCGCTCTCTGGCAGTCTACTATGCTGAGTTGAGTGGTTTATGGTAGGAGTTAGATTACTACCAGAGTTTCCAAACCGATTTGCTCCACGGATGCCACTATGTTTCAAGAGGGTGGAGAAAAGCGGGTGTATGACTTTTCTTCTGGCTTTGAATTTGGAGTATGATCGAATCTGAGGTTCAGGTGTTGGGTCACTCTCCGTTTCCCACATTGCGTAAGGCTTATGCACTGGTTCAGCAGGAGGAGAGTCGTCGTAGTGCTATGGTGTATGTCCCTGTTTAGGATCGGTCAGCGATGGTTGTCGCCCCCAAGTCACGTGATACTTTGCCTTGTCAGCTTCAAGGTGGTAGTAAGTCCATTGGTTGATCAGGACTGGTTGAAGTGTGATTATTGTGAGAAAGATAAACATGATAAAGAACACTGTTAGAAATTGCATGGTTGGCCTACTCGAGGCTGTGGTCGTGGTGTTCATCCTCAAGCACATGTTTTTGAGGCTACTGCTAGTGCATCGGATGATGCTGGTTCTATTTCCCAGGATGAGCTTCACACTCTCAGACATTTGATGGCTCGATTTGATTCTTCATCTACCTTAGCTCTTTCCTCTTCTGCCTCTTTCAACTTTCCCGCACAAGTATTTCTACTAGTGCACTTAGTACCTCTCCGTTGTCTCCTTGGAGCATTGATTCCGGTGCTACCAATCACATGACGAGTACTTCTAGTTTTTTTCCATTCTTATTCACCTAGTTTTGGGCGAGATTAGAGTGGCTGATGGCACTTAATCTTCTATCTCCAAAGAAGGGTTACATTCATTGCATCTCTTTACTTTCGCTTTCATCTGTTCTTCATGTTCCTAATTTTTCCACTAACTTACTTTCTGTTAGTAGCCTTACTACTGCTCTCAATTGCTCTGTAACCTTTTTTCCGACTCATTGTGTCTTTCAGGAACTCGCTACGGGGAAAATGATTGGCAATGGTAGAGCACAAGGTGGACTGTACTTTCTGGATGCCATTCCTCCTGCATCAACTTTATCCTCTCAAGCTCTTCAATGCACTTCTGGCTCCTCCCTTCATCTTCTTCATCAGTGGCATCGCCGTTTGGGGCATCCTTCCTTTAGTATTTTAGAGAAACTTTTTCCTTCATTAGTTCGAGATTGTCCTAGGAATAACTTTGTTTGTGATGCTTGTGAGCTTGCTAAGCATAAACGTACTCGTTATCCTTCAATTAGTAAACGAAGTACTTTTCCTTTTATACTTATTCATACCGATGTATGGGTTCTTCCCCTGTGGTTTCTATCTCTAGTTATTGGTGGTTTGTCACATTTATTGATTGTCATTCTCGTGTGACTTGGATTCATTTACTTCGCACTAAAAATGAAGTTTTTTCATGCTTCAAAAGTTTTCATAAAATGGTATTCAATCTCTTTAATACTACTATCAAAATTCTTTGGAGTGATAATAGGACTAAATATGTTAATGGAGCTTTCAGAGAATACCTCGAGGAGCATGGTATTCTTTATCAGACTAGTTGTGTTGGCACTCCTGAATAGAATGGAGTTGCTAAACACAAGAATGGCCACCTCCTTGAGGTTGCTCGCTCTCTCTTGTTTACTATGAACGTTCCTAAGTCTTTTTAGGGGGATGCTGTTCTTACTGCGGCTTTCCTTATTAACCGTATGCCCTCTAGTGTCCTTCACTTCCAAATTCCTCTTGAGCTTCTTCTTATGACTTATCCCACTTCTTCCCTTCCACCTTGGGTTTTTGGTAGTGTCTATTTTGTTTATCTTCAACCTCGGACTCGTGGGAAGCTTGATCCTAAGGCTGTCTGGTGTGTTTTTCTTAGTTATTCTGCTACTTAGAAGGGCTGCAAATGCTATGACCCTCACACTCATAAGCTGTATTTTAGTATGGATGTCACTTTCTGTGAATCTGAGTCATTTTTTCTTTGTCCTCCGCTATCTCCTCAGGGGGAGAGTGGTGTAAATGAGATTGCGGATGAGACGACATCGTATCAGCATGAGTTGTCTTTTTTCCTTCCTAATCAGCGGGCTGTTATTTGTGGTGAGGGGGAGCCTAAGAGTTCTGTTGATGAGGAGTCAGATATCGGTGGTCGTTTAGACAGAGCTAATCTTAAGACTTATTCATAACGTCAGAAAGAGCAGACTTCTCTTGTGTCACCAAGTCAATTATCATCTCTTATGCCAGTTCCACACCCAATTTCCACTGACTCTACACCCGTTGTTGATAGTCTTGTTGTTGATGATTTGAGTCTTCATATTGCTCTCAGAAAGGGGGTTAGAGCCTGTACTCAACACCCTATTTCTAAATTTGTCATATAATTTGTTGTCTTCTACATATCGTGCTTTTGTTTTGTCTCTTTCTTCTGTGTGTATTTCGCAGGGTTGGAAAGAAGCCATCAATGATCCTAAGTGGAAGGTAGCTATGGTAGAAGCAATGTAAGCTTTGAGTAAAAATAACACATGCGAGTTGGTGTCTCTTCCTAATGGGAAAAAACTAGTCGGGTGTAAGTGGGTGTTCACCATTAAGCACAATGCAAATGGGACAATTGAATGGTACAAAGCAAGACCCGAGGGCCAAGGATTTCTGAGACATATAGAATAGACTATCAAGAAACTTTTGCCTTGGTAGCAAAGATGAATTCCATTCGAGCTATTCTTTCGTGTCTTTGCTAATTTGGGACAACAACTAGATGTGAAGAATGCTTTTCTTCATAAGGATTTGGAGGAGGTATATATGGATGTACCTCTAGGATTCTCATCTCATCTCTGATTGGAAAGGTTTGTAGATTGAAGAAGGCGTTGTAAAGAGCTTAGTTTGGTAGATTCCTAAAGGCAATGCAGGGATTTGGGTATCAACAAAGCAATGCAGATCACACCTTGTTTGTCAAACGCAATGTACATAAGGTAAAAGTGCTTATTGTATATGTGGATGACATAGTTGTGACAAGTAATGATGAGGAGGTGACCCATCTTAAGATGCAGTTAGCCAAGGAGTTTGAGATAAAAGGCCTTGGTCCATCGAGATATTTTCTTGGGATTAACGTTGCTAGATCTGATAAAGGCATCTTCATTTCTCAAAGGAAGTACATTCTAGATCTTCTTGAGGAATCGGGCATGTTAGGCTGTAGACTAGCTGATTCACCGATTGAGACCAATTATCGTCTTTGTAGTGGGGTTGGTGAGCTTGTGGAGAAAGAAAGGTACCAAAGACTTGTGGGAAGACTGATATATCTATCTCATACTCGTCCACATATTGCCTATGTAGTTGGGATAGTGAGTCAATTTATGCATAATCCTCATGTAACTCATTTGGATGCAGTCTATCGCATTTTGAGGTATTTTAAATCTACCCCTGGAAAAGGAATTTTGTTCTTTAATCATGGTCACTTGAGGTTGGAAGCGTTCATAGATGCAGATTGGGCAGGCTCTATAGATGACAAACGCTCTACCTCCGGTTACAATGCTTTTGTAGGGTTAATCTAGTCACATGGCATAGTAAGAAGCGGGCGATAGTATCCAGATCTAGTGCTGAAGCTAAATACAGGGCGATGACACATGGAACATGTGAATTAATGTGGCTTCAATCATTGTTGAGTGATATAGGGCTTGATTGTAGTGATCCCATGACTTTATATTGCGACAAGAAGGCTGCTATTAGTATTGCATACAATCTTGTTCAACATGACTGGACTAAGCATATTGAGATTGACAGACATTTCATTAAGGAGAAGTTGAATAAGGGTGTGATATATATGCCTTCTGTTAAGTCCGACAATCAACTGGAGGATGTTTTTACTAAGGGTCTTAGTAGTAAAGTCTTTCACCTTATTTGTTGCAAGTTGGGCATGAGAGACATCTTTGCACCAACTTAAGGGAGAGTGTTAAGTGTTAAGTGTTAAGGGTAGTTTGGTCTTTATGTCTTATTCTTATTAGTATAAATAGTTGTGTGCAAAGGGGAAACCCTATGTTTTTTAATCAATAATATACAACAGCTGTTTCTCCCTCTCTCTCTCGGTTCTGCAACTTCTTCTCCTTCTCATCTATACATTCAACACTTATAAATAGATGAAGGGGGGTATCTTTTGTACTGTCTTGTTTTCTAATCATAGTGAAAGCCGCAACAACTGTGGACGTAGCCTTATTCTAGGGTAAACCATGTAAATTTTTTTGTTCTTGGGTATGTGTGATTTCTTCAATTCATTTTATCTTTCTTGTTTGTTATTTCGTGTCTCACCGCTCTTGGTTAGGAAGAGTTAATTCCTAACAGCTTGTGTTTGCATGCATGGGGGAGGTCCCCTTTTATAGAAGGGTAAAATCATGGAGGACAAGTCACCTCTGAACAGGTGGCATAGACCCATCGGTTCGACAATCGGAAGGTTTCCAACTGTCCACTGTGCCCTTGTTCAGACCTTGGGGGATGTATCAGGGGGGCTGCAGTGGGTAGATAGATATGATAAGCATTGGAGATTTTATCATTCATAAGTCTACAGAGGTAGATGTGGTACATTGTTTGAGATATCACATATTGGTCAAAGCCACTACTTCTGAGATTGGTTAAGGTGGGGCCACCTCAAGGTGGTGGGCCTAGTGACCATGACGATCCCATGGTTCTAGCCTTCAAGCCATAGGTCCTATAATGATCCTAAGCAGAGATCTAGGCCTTGCTCGTAGCGTGGATCAACATTTTGGAACAAGGGTTAGAGATCTGCTCGTAATGGGTTATGTTATGTCTTAATTGCTTGTTTGATTGGTAAATATTGTGCAGTGCTGAAGGGTCGTTTGACTAATCGGCAGCGACTAGTGAAGGAGACGTTCAACCGTTGGGGGTCAATTGAGGAAGTTGATTACTCATTTTGTTGTGACCAATTGTGAAGTCAAATGTTGCAGTGGAGACTGGTCGGTCAGGACTGATCGAGGCAGCCCTTGGTTAAAATAAACATCCTTTCTTTTGCCACAAGTAGAATGCTTGCAAGGTCTTGAAGTAAAAACAATAGTGTTGATTGCAACGAGAAAGAGAATGCTTTACTTTTCAAGAGACTGCTTCAATTCTTAGTGTTTCAATTTCTTAGAGAGAGCACTTCAATTTTCAAGAGAGTACTTTTACTTATTTAAAGTATTTTAATGGCCTGTATTGTGGCAATATTAATAGGCTTCAAGTGCCTCTTGTAAGAGTTATGTATTTTAATGTAAGAACATGACCTTTAGTTGCACTGCACCTATTTGGATTTCTAGTAATGATTAGAGTATGTGATGTAGGACGAGTAGGAATTACTCCCCTCTTGGCAGAGAACTCAAAATTGATTTAAGGCAGCTGAAAACTAAGCTTTTGAGGTTGATTTTAACTGATGTTTCTGGGTAAAAGATGGTAGCATTATAGAGGCTTTTAGGGATTATATGTTTCAATCAAAAAAGGGTAGGATTTTGAGAATGAGAAGACAGGATTTGTGGGACTGTTTTGGGTATGTTAATGCACTGTGAATTGTACCCATGAGCAGTAAAATAAGGTTTCCTTATGTTTCAAGGACTGAGGGCTGAGAGAAGTAATTAAAAAGTTTGTGTTAATGGGTGGAAAGGATGGTTTTGGTGATGTTAAAGGCTAAGATGCAGAAAATTAAAACGAAGAAAGAAAAGAGAGAAGAAAATTATAGGAATCACTCTAAGAATCCTTGGGCATCACACCTAGGGTTAGGATGGCATCACACAATACATAGAAGAGCTTTAGAAGCTTCAGAAAATTCTCTAAGACATTTTCCTCTATTGAATTAGAGGCATTAGTGCTTTATATAGACTTTGGAAAATTCCTACACCACCTAGTACTTAGATTCCTAAACAGGAAACTAGTTTTTTGACTTCTAAAACCTATTTAAGACCAAACAAGACCCATAAATAAAGAGTAGTTAAATAACTTGACCTATACCAATAAGATGATCCATGGGCAACCCATACAGCCTATGTTCAGAAAATTTTGAAATTACCAAATATCCCTAACTTTGATAAACTTAATAGAATTTAACTAGAACTCTTGCATTATACTAAATCTAAAACTAGATATTATAAGACTCTTATTGTCATGACCTGAATCCGCCTCTATGGATTAGAGTCATAATCGGCCAGTAATCATGAGATTACCTGTGGCCTCAGCTAGAAATCCAACCATATTTAATAATAGGGGGCCAAATTACAGAAGCATCACATACAAGAATTGTCCAACGAGCCGTGCATACGTGGTTTAATCAAAAAATTTCTCATATACATGAAATAACTCACACCATGCAATATTTACGTTATGTATGTACTACATATATCCATGATCATTTTACAGTTTCAACACCAAGTTCCAAGGTTATACACAACGTTGGTCATACCTGACCATAAAAGAACAAAAACAAAAGTAAAACAAAAGTAAGCCTCTGCATGAGGCGACCTTGGTTGTCCTCACAAAGCTTGGTTTCTCAACGTTCACTGGGGCTGGGGTTGGACATCCCGCTGGTCACCTACATACATATAAATAAAGAGTGAGATAATGCCCAGTGAATAATACCAGAGTAAAGAGGTTAATGAATGAGTTTCGTTCATAAACGAGTCATACTTATAATGTAAACATTTGAATCACTATTCTCATTCACATCAGATTTATAAATCATAATAAAGCAAAACGACTTCGGGTCCAATACCTCACATCCATATGCAAAACGACCTCAGGTCCAACTCATATATAAAACAAAACGACCTTGGGTCCATCTATACAAAATGATCTTGGGTCCAATACTCACCGACTTTAGGTCTAATGGATCCATGTACCAAGGACCACTGGCCCTGCATATCACATTGCTAAACGACCTTGGGTCCACCATTCTTATATTCACAATTATGTGCATATGATCGTGATCATATCTATATTCATATTCAAAACGACCTTTGGTCCAATCAATTCTTTATTCAAAACGACCTTTGGTCCAATTTGCATATAAGATGACCTTTAGTCTATCTTGTTAAGCATTCCAAACGGCCTTGGGCCCAATCCGTGTCCTCATCAAATATACCAAACGGCCTTGGGCCCAATCTATGTCCTTGTCAAACATGCCAAACGGCTTCAGGCCCATTTCATGCTCATATATCAATCACTTCACATACTTTATTACGAATCAAGCAAATATGATACTCATTCATAGTACAAATTCTTAGAGTCAGGAATTTACCACGTAGGTAACATTTAGAAAACAATGCATACATAAAAATATCTTTTAAAGATATTACTCACTGCATTCCAATGCTTGATTCATCCTTGCACTTGACCCTACATAATTCATAACACATTAGGTCATAATTCAATTCATTCCGTTCTTTAGTTTGTATAATGTTCTTAGGCTTCTTTCATACTCTTTAATTCACTTAGAATGTCCAATGCATGCCTGAGAGTGCTTAGAAATCAAAAAGAACGGAAAACGAATCATAAAATGACTTTTCAAAATTTCTGAAACAGGGCTCTCCGCTCGAGCGTAGCTTCCTTTGCTCAAGCGGGGATTCAAAAATAAGGGTGGTCACTCGAGCATAACTTCTGTCGCTCGAACGGTCTGCAAAAGTACTGGTTGCGTGAATTTCCCGCTCGACGTTCGCTCGAGTGCCACCTTGGTCACTCGAGCGATCTGTAAGATTTTGTAAAACTTCTAGGAACTCGACTTTCACACTCGAGCGACACTTTCCTCGTTCGAGCAAAAAAGTCAAATTATGGATTTTCCAGAACTCTGTTTGATGTTCATAACTTAATTCAAAAGGCTCAAAACTCACATTTTTGATACAAAAACATGGAAATCTTTATACAACATGAGAACATAATAGGTAAATTGAGTCGAATTTGTCCAAAACCATAGTTCAAATCCCAAATCATTTCACATTCTTCTTAACAACTTCATAACACAAGCTACCAAGCTTCATATCTTCAAGGATGACACATGCATGTAAAATATAGACTCTAATTCCATATCAAGTGATGCAAATGATGATCAAAATCATAAGTTTAACAAAATCATGCAGGCATGTGAATTTTGGTGCTCAATTCTTCATGATCATGCACATTCATGGTAATTCTTCACGTGCATGGAAATATTAATTTCAATTTCATCAAACACTATTCAAATCTTGTACTTGATTACTAACTCTCTTGGAATTTACATAATTACAAGTTTAAACTCATGAATTAAGGGTTGGTAGCTCACCTAAAGGCTCTAGTTCTCCCAAATATAGTTAAGCCTTGAGTTAATTCTCCTTAATTCTCCAAACTTGAGCTAAATTCTTCAAATTGTGTTGTCTCTCTCTCTAAAATCAGCTCACTCTCTCTCTCTAGAGTGTAATCTCAGCCAAATGAGTTCAAAGGAAGGAACTTGAGTGTATATAGGCCAATATATAGGCTTGCCTAATCAAATTGATTAAGGCCAAGTAATTGTGCTTTAATTCAATCATATTAAATCTAATTATTTTGATCCAAATCAATTTTTAATTAAATTTCACCATAGGCTCTAAAAATTATGCTAATCACAATAATACGACCAATTTTGGTTTCTGTCACCTCTACGGCCTTTAATTTAATTTTTATAGTAGAAAATCAAACAAATTTTCCTATGGTGAACAGATATAAATTCACAAACACCAATAATCATATAATTAGCACTCAAAATCATATCAAGCTCATAATTATAAGCATAATTAAGATTAATTAACATAACACAGAGCAAGGTTGTCACATTCTTCCCCCCTTTAGGAAGTTGGTCCCCCAAACTTATGTTACCTTCCGTTGGAAACAAATGTGGATAGTGCTGCCGCATTTCTTCTTCTTTTTCCCACGTGGCATCCTTACCATAGTGTTCTTTCCATTCCACCTTCACCATTGGAATGGATTTGTTCCTCAGCTGCTTTACTTGTCGGTCGATAATTCATTCTGGCCATTCCCCGTACTCCATATTTTCATGAAGTGCTATTCAGTGATAGTCAATCACGTGGAATGGATCTCGGAGATAGCCCCTCAACATTGACATGTGAAACACATTGTGCATTTGTTCCATTCTTGGCGGTAAAGCAATTTTATAAGCAACTAGATCAAGTCTCTCTAGAATTTGAAACGGCCCAATGTAGCGGGGTGATAGTTTACCCTTTTTACCAAATCTTAGTTGGCCTTTCATCGGATTCATGCGGATGAACACATGATCACCAACCTCATACTCAAGGGGTCTCCTTCTAACATCTGCATAACTCTTCTGTCGGCTCTGAGCTGTCTTAAGCCTTTGCTGATAATTCTGATTTTATCAATAGTTGTTTGCACAAGCTCAGGCCCAAGCAAAACCCTATCCCCAACTTCAGTCCAACATATCGAAGATCTACATTTTCGGCCATAAAAGCTTCATATGGTGCCATACCAATGCTGGAGTGGAAACTGTTATTATATACAAATTCGGCCAATGGCAAGTAAGTCTCATTTTCAGTTCATGAAAAGCAGATTCTCTTTCGTCATTCCATTCAAATGGTTGTCCCTTGCGTGTTAGTTGGATAAGAGTTACAGCTATTTTTGAAAAATTCTTGACAAACCTTCTGTAGTACCCGGCTAAGCGCATGGAACTATGGACTTCTGTTACATTTGTTGGTGTAGGCCAGTTTACAATTGTCTCAATTTTCTGTGGGTCTATTGAAATTCCATCTCTGTTGATGACGTGCTATAAGAAATCGACTTCATCCAACCAAAATTCACATTTCGTAAGTTTAGCAAATAATTTCTTTTCTCTAAGTGTTTGCAAGACAGTTCTCAGATGTTGTTTCGTGTTCAAATCTATTCTTTGAATATATCAAAATATCATCGATAAAGACCACAACAAATTCATCAAGATAATTCTTGAAAATCCGGTTCATAAGGTCCATAAATGCTGTAGGTGCGTTAGTCACTCCAAACGGCATAAACCCTCTAGAACAACCCTATCCACCAATCTACTCAATGCCTCCATCACTAAAATAAACATTAATGGAGACAGAGGATCCCCTTGATGAAGGCCTCTACCATTTACCAGAACAAACATCTGCACAGTAGAAATGCAAAATTGAATCCACGAACACCAAGTCTCTCCAAAACCCATACACTCCAAAACATATAGGAGAAACTCTCACCGAACATTATTATAAGCCTTTTCACTGTCAAATCTGAGAATCCACACACTCATTTGCCACCAACACTACATCCAGAATCTAGCGACCCCCCACAAAAGCATTTTAGGACTCAGACATCACTGCCTACAAAACCCGTCGAAGCCTATTTGCGAAGACTTTAGCTGAAAGCTTATACACACTTCCAAGCAGACTAATAGGCCTAAAATCCCGAATATCCTCTGCCCCCCCTTTCTTAGGAATCAAAGCCAAGAAAGTCGCATTAAAACTTTTCTCAAACTGGCCCAACACAAAGAAAGCCTCCAAAGTTGCCATCACATCCGTCTCAACCAAGCTCCAACAATGCTGAAAAAATGCCATAGTAAAGCCATCCGGACTTGGCGCCTTATCCCCACACATTGCCTGTAAAGCCCCAAACACCCTTTCCTCCGTAACAAGGTGCTCCAAAGCTGACCTATCCTCCTCTAAAATCATATCAAACTGAACCCCTGCCATCCCTAGCCGCCACTCCCTTGTTTGCTACCGAAACAAATGTTGATAAAAAGCCACAATCCCCTCCTCAATCTTTTCTTCCGTGTCTAGATCTTGACCCTCCACCCACAACCTGTTAATTTGATTCACCCGACGATGTGCGTTCGCCATCCGATGGAAGAACTTTGTATTCCGATCCCCATCTTTTAGCCACAAAACACCGGGATTTCTGCCTGAAGCACACCTCCTCCATACGAGAGATACAGACATAATCCTGTCTGGCTGCCTCCTTGCTAGTAACGTCATCAGGCGACAAGCCCCCATTAACCTCTATCTCATCCAAGGACTAGAGTAAAGACACCACCTTTGCCTTTTGGCCCTCTAAACGACCAAACACCTCCTTATTCCATCCTTTCAGATCCCTTTTAAGCAGTTTCAATTTTTGAGCCAGCATACAACTAGGCGAACCTATGACCATGTATCTAGTCCACCATCCTCAGACCCTCTCCAAGAAACCATCTGAGTGTAGCCCCTCTGAACCCCACCACTATCAAGTAAAATGGGCCAATGATCCGACACTCGACAAGGTAGTCGAATCTAAGCAACATCCGAAAAATGCTCCTTCCAACCTCCAGAAATCAAAAATCGATCAATCCGCGACAGACTCTGCCCAGTCAACCAAGTGAAACTCCCTCCTTGAAGAGGCAAATCAATCAACTGCATCTCATCAACAAAGGAACAAACAGACTGCATCCATCGCAACCCCCTAGTGCTCTCTACCCTTTCTGCCCGCCACTGCACCATATTAAAATCACTCCCTATGCACCAAGGCTCTGGCCAATGAAAAGCCACATTTTCTAACTCAACCAAGAACTCGCCTTGGTCGACATTCTGCATCGGACCATACACCCCAGTAAACACCCATTGAAACTGATCCTCCATACATCGAAACAGACAAGACATAGAGAAACTGCCCACGTCCTTTTCCTCCAAAATTACCTTGGAATCCCAACAAAAAAGTATCCCTCCTGTTATACCGGTAGCTAGCAAATGGAACCACTCCACAAACTGTCCTCCCCAAATATCGCGCACCACCGCCTCCCCTAACATTTCCATCTTTGTCTCTTGTAAGTATACCACATCAGCTTTTGCACTACGCAAAACCGCTTTCACTGCCATCCTTTTGTCCCTATCATTCAAACACCGCACATTCCAAGAAAGAATTTTTAGTCTCATTTCAACATAAGTAGTCCCCTACGAGTTCTCTGAGATTCATATCCCACCTTTGACCCTCTGTGTTCATAATTAATGGAACAGGCAAGATTCTTAAGCTCCCAATTCCCTTTCCGACTGGTTTCTGTTGGTTTGACCCCTTTCTTACTAGGAGTCCTTTTCCACCACGATTCCTTCACCATTGAGAATAAACGCAGCACTTCCTCCTCATGCCCTTTGAAAGACAAGCCAATAACCGACTAACCTCATTGATTCGTTCTAACACCCAATCCAAAACTTCCTCAGCCGAAGGTACCCCATTCCTTTCTAGCTCTGCACCATTGTGAGACAACTTCAGATTCAGACTTGTAAAGACCCTGTGCACCAACCTCTACACCTAGTGGCTATACCACCATCGGTAACAAGTGAGTCAATCCTTCCTCAGTATCAAAAGCAGGCCCATCAACCCACGACAACCCACCACGTTGCTTCCATCCAGATGGCACTTCCTTGTCTTCAAAGGATGAAGATTCAAACCGAAAGCTTCAGCTGTCGGCATCCAGAGGATACCCAGATTTCGGCGCATCACTATTTAACTCATTGCGCACCACTAGCTAAAGACCTGAAATCGATACCACCTGCTCCAGCTACTTCGCAAGCCCTGAAACTGCGTTCAAGCTACCTGACATCTCCAATGATCCAGACCCAGGCCTTGCTACGCCGCCGACATCTGACTTCCCCGTTGATACTTCACCCGACACGCAAGCAGGCTGATCCACAGCCGATGGACCCAACCCCACATCGTGATGCAGAACTTCGAAGACCCGTCGCACTAGGGGATCTATCACCTGACCCGTTAGATAAGAACTTGCCCTATTAAGCCCATGATGCAACCCAACCTCAGAAACTGCCAATGGGACCAAACGATCCTTGGGGTCTATCAAAGTTCGGCCCAACTGAGCCCCCTCCCCCACTTGACTCTTGAAAGACTCAGCTTGGGCCATAGCATTATGTTCCACTGGGCCCAAGCCCAGAGTCCGACTTCCCTGGGCCTTCCTTTCAAATGCTGAGCTTTTCCCCTGATATGCAACACGTGGATTTCCCTATTTCTTGCCCCCAAATCTCTACACAGTAGGACGATCCCCAAATCTTTACCAAATTCGTTGATCATGCTGCGCCAAATTTGCGCCTTCCTTTGCTGTCACACTCCCACGCCACGTTACTGCCATCTGGGAAGCAAATTCCACCACCAGCCCTATCTCTAACCAGACAAGCAATGAAAATCGCCAAGAGCCCCACCAGACTGAAATCTGTGTGGGGAGCCCTTTTGACAATCCTCGAACCTTCAAACGAACACAACCCAGGAGATCCATCGTCTCGTCCACCTCCAAAAACCGCCACACCTGTTCCCAATGGCTCGATACGTCACTGGCCCACGAAGATGAATAGGTAAGCCCAGAACTTGAATCCATTGACCATTTGCCGACGTCGTTGCCTGTCGTCGGGCACAGAAAGCAGTAGGTGACCACCATTCCAAAACAAGATCATGCCTAGCAAGAGTCCACTTTCGTCGCAGCACCGACGCTGCTTCTCGCCTCGAGGGGAAGATGAACAAGAAGTATTAGCCTCCAACACTCGACACCTCCACATTCCCCGATGCTCTCCACCAGCGGTGCACCCAGTCGGTGATAGAAGAAATCCCTAGCCCCTCCTCACCTTTCTCTCCCACCCTTCCCACCAAGACCCTATCAGGTAACCGAAGCCAAACCCCTTCTCCTCCCCCTGTAACCACCACGTCATTACGCTCATTTGACTAAGAGTCGACCAGTCTCGTTAGGGGCACTCCCTTTGTTACCACCTCACGCTTCAACACCCTTCTAGCCTTAGCCCAACCATCCCTAAAGCCAAAGCCTTAAATAACCAGTGCAAGCCCCTCCCACCCATCCCCAAAATTGGAATCTGGAAGGAAAATTTGCTCCCTTTTGCTTCGTGTTGTGGCCACAATTTGCATCAACAACCCACCATTCTCCTCCCCTCGGACCCATACTGCCACCGTCCGACAGCCCCCAATAAGTCTTCCTAGATAGGCCAACCGACCGACATCTCGTGAAGCCTTTCGGAGCCTTGCGGCAAGCCAAACTACTTCAAAACCTGCAAGGATGATTGCCCTTCAAAGACCTTGCTCTCACTCCACAATTGATAACCGGCGACGCCCAATCCAATCCTCTTCAATCTCTTCGAGTTCAAAAGAGGGGCCCCTTAAGAATGGAATTCGCCAGCGAGGGCCACTTCCTTGCTCCACCGAGAACATTACGTCTCCGTCGCTTTATCCTCACAAGAATATCATTGATCTCTTTCTTGGATTGTTCATTGACGTATCGAGTTAGTTTTTGTTAATATTGATTGTTTGTGGATGTAATATTAATTTAAATAGCAAATAAAAATATATGAAAGATATTTTATTACCATGTCCCCTCCATGTCCGTGCCCTCATTTTTTTGAAATCGACGTGTCTGTGTCCGTGTCTACATCCGTATCTGTGTCCACGCTTCTTAGCTCTTAACCATCACCTCCCTTTTTTTAAATAGACTTCACTTTCACACCAACCTTTTATTGGTACATGTGAAAAACACAACTTTAGGACTAAACATCATGTCATTTTACAAATAGTCATCATGACCATAGGACTAATCGTCGTGTCATAATTTTAATGGGCATGTCTCCTAAAATTGCTGTCAAGAAATCTCTTCATTTCTTCTCTAATAAATATATAGAAAACGTTGAAATTTTTTTATCATAATAATTAACTTTTTCTGCAACCAAAAATCATTATACTTGGAAAATAAGCACTAGGTGAGGACAAATAGAAGGTTGGGAACGATTGTAGGATGTATCAACACGGTCCTTATATCCAAAGGCTATTATGGAAATTTAAAAATAACAAAAGAAAATACTCTTTGTTCATGTGACCATGCTCTTTCTTGCCAATTATCGTTGCCTGTTTGTTATTGTGAATCAAATTAATATAAATCCTAGATTTCCATAATTTATTCCATCTTTTTTTTTTATTTATTATTATTTTGGTGGATTACTTATTTCTCTGGACATCAATTTATTTATTTTTCATTTATTTTAATAATCCAGGTAGGTCTTGAGGGGAGTTCTGCTGGACAGTGGTGGCTGGATATGGTAGGGAAAACTTTGGATGAGGGGTCAACTTTTGAACGTGTTGGTTCCAGGCAGCTAGCAGGCTTGCTTATTGCTGTTTGGTGAGTATTATTATGAGGATCTTGGTTCTGGTTCTCTCTCTGCTAACATAATTTGGGAATAAAGCTGTTAACTAATTCCCTGGGGGTTCAGTTGACCCTCTACCTTGAGTTTATTTTATCATACTCTTCATAATCATCGAAGATAGGGTGTTTTCTGGCTAAGTTGTTTGACCTCATTTTTTTCCCTCATTATACTTCCGAATCCTTTTTTTCTATCTTTTTTGTGATAATAATAGTTTCTCCATATTAACCAAGTTGATTGCTTGATTCTATTTTAAAAAAATGTTCAAGGAGGATGTTTGGAGGAGTTGAGGACCCATTGTATATATTGAAGTGCTAAGTTGGACTTTGGAGAGGGTGTTCCCTAGCATTGGTCAACTTGTAGATTTTGTTGATACTCTTGAGAAGTAAGGAGTGTATAGGCATTCTTTTGAGTTTTCAAATGTATAGGCCTTTCGTTTTGGTTTTGTATGGTTGCTGAGGCTTAGGGCTTTGATGGCCATTGACTATTTTGTACAAGAGCTGCATCCCCTGTAGATGCATTTCTTTGTATGATTACTTAAAATAAAATTAAAAAAACTTAAATAATAAAAAAAGAAAAAAGTAAAGCTGATGATACTGTATGGGATGCCCACATTGATCAAATTTATTTCCGTTGAGTGTCTGAGATTTGATTCTTAAAGAATTATGTTTCAGGGTCAGAAACAATATTAGAGGCCATGTTGGGGATGTTGATGTTGCAGCAGTTCCTTGTGGTTTTGGGCGTGCAATTGGTAATAAGGTATGATTGCCTTTGTCTATTCTGAATGTTTGTCTTGTATAACATAAGTACATGTAACCTGATGTTACAGGCTTAACCCCACCCCCTCCTGGGAAAAAAGAAAAATGAAAAGGCAAAAGAATTGCGTAGGAGATTCTCTTTTGGTCATTATGTCATGATGGTATAGTATGATATTGTATAGGCATTCTAATGCTTGGCATCCTTGCTATTTTAGTGTTCTAGGGGATTGTTTATATCTTTACACAAGCTATGCTAAATGACCGTTATGCTTTATGAATGATGTTCTGGGTAAAATGGCAAAGTATTCTACCAATGTAGGAAACTAATTTTGCTTTATCTCCTTAAAAGAAGGTGCAAATGTAAGAATTCTGGTTCTGTTTTAAAGTATTGTAACAGCAACGACTACTGTTAATTTGCTACCTTCCTTTTGCTTGTATCGTAGATGGTTTGCCTTGTATGTGTGCATGTGAACAATCATATGCAGATACCTTTTTTTTTTTTTTGATCAAGATCATATGCAGATACCTTGACGCATAGTTTGATACATATTTTCTCATAAAACCAGTTTGGGGGTGTTACAAGATATAGTGCATTGGCATTCTGTTGACAAAATGTGTGCTAGGTGTCTAGCTCAGGTGTATAGGTCTACGTGTACATGTGGTAAAGATTTTATTCTTATTTTTTGGGCTGGGTTAACATAAGGGTAAACTACCAATAGGTCCTACTTTGGAGACTTATTACCCAATAGGTCCTACTTTGGAGACTTATTACCCATTAAGTCTTATTTGATATAATTTATTAAGTGATAAAGATAAATTTATCAGTCTTTTTTTTTTATGAATAATTTTATAGTGATAAATTTATCAGTCTCTTTGTTTTATAAATAAATTTTTAGTAATAAATTTATCACTCTCTTATTTTTATAATGTTAAATTTATTAGTTAGGACCTGTAGGTAAATAAGTCTAGTTAACAGGACTAATTGGTAAGTACCCCTTAACATAACCCCAAGCGCAAGGATGACACATTGCCTGACGACCTTAAGGCCCAATGTAGCCTATTAGGGCCTTGAATAAAGTAGGCCCAAGAGAACATATTTGGGCTAAGCCCACATTAATTAACACGATGAATAAAATTAAATAAAATGACAAGTCATTAAATTATAATGATTATTTTATTCATAGAGCTTCTAAAAAAGCTAGGGTACAAATTGAACTAAGCAACCCAGTTGCGTACATTGAACTTGGACATAGGGAGAATATCATTAATATGCTGACGCATATTATGATGTAAGCATTACATATGAGATTAACCTTTAACATTTTTTATTACTGTCTCGTAATCAAAACGACATCTGAAACACACCACCATTCTTCACCATTGTAAACGTAGTAACGTCCTTCTGCAAGATCACCAACAGAACGAGCAGCTCTGTAATCTTCATAAGATATTCTATGAGCCATAACCAGGTGCCATGAATGAATATAAACATATTCATGGGCAGACTGAATCATTCCCTCTCGATCAATAATAATCTGGATCTTAATATTTTGTTTTTCAAACAAAACCTGACATTTAGCAACTTCAGACATAACACAGTAGCTAACAGTGATATCATCTTTTTCCTTCCACATATTGTTGATAACTTTCATCTTTTCTTCAAAGGCATCCTTCACATAAGAATGATAATATTTTCTCTTAATATCAACTTGAAGATCATAAGGAAGATCTTCCCAGTGATCCATTTCCGGTGACCAGAAATTATATTTCGGAGAAATGAGAGAGATGTCAACAAGAGGGGAGAGAGAGCACAACATGAAATGAGAGGGATAGAGCAATATCTCCTTATATAGATATTAAGGTGAAGTGTCATTTCATCTTTCCTTGGATCATCAACACGTGGAGGGGTGATCCCAAGGGTCTATATTTTGTAACAGGGGACAGACCCTCGGAAGATTAGTAAATATGTGAAGAAAGGTCGATTAAACAATCGTGGACGATTGTTTATTGTTATGAAGAGTATCAAGAAAGTGTCTCTGTTAAGAGCTAATATGTATGTTACATGTTCGACATGTTAATGCTCTTTATGTAATGCTTACATCATAATATGCGTCAGCATATTAATGATATTCTCTCTATATGTCTAAGTTCAATGTACGCAACTGGGTTGCTCTGTTCACACTGTACTCTAGCTTCTTTAGAAGCTTTATGAATAAAATAATCATTATAATTTAATGACTTGTCATTTTATTTAATTTTATTCATCGTGTTAATTAATGTGGGCTTAGCCCAAATATGTTCTATTGGGCCTACTTTATTCAAGGCCCTAATAGGCTACGTTGGGCCTTAAGGCCGTCAGGCAATGTGTCAAGCGGCCTCGAAGCACCCTCCTTGAATCACTCACCGGAATTATGCTTCCGGTGTATCAGAATTGAAAGAAATTGAAAAATTGCTCCGATTTGGTTGCTGGAAAATTATTAAATTTTTCATCTTAAAAATTTGTACACTTGTAAATTGTGTAACAATATATTTGTTATATTGTCCATATTATTTTTCATTTTATCATAAAATGAAAAAGTTATTCACATTCCCCTTCTTTGTTGATATACCTTCAGTTGATATTAACATAAATTATTATGAATTTAATGTCCATCCTTCAAACGATTTTGGTACCAAACGATACATGTTAATGACACACGTATCTTTAAGTTTTATTGGAAATTATTTGAAGAGTCCAATTGAAAGAAGAGGATTTATTCATGTTGGTGAAGTTATTATTGGTAACAATGTTCAGCCAGAAAGAATGCAAACTTATTTTAGTTTGCCCATTGTTGCAGATGGTGTTGCTGATCCTTCTGGTGGATTGCACAGAACTATTAGTGGCATACATGGTGAAGTTATTGGGGGTTTACATCCTCCAGGTCTATGAAGCACGGACACCTCTCCGAGGGCTCCGTACCAGTGTCGGACACGCAATGGACACGTGTCCGACACGCAGCAGAGAGTGTCCCCTTTTTTTTTAAATTTTTTTACATCCGGACACGTTCAGGACACGTTTATAGACACGTTCGGACACGTACGGGGGTAATTTCACAATTTACTAAATTTTTTTGGGGTCAATTTGTAAATAAGGAAAAACATATCAAAATTTGCCCTAATCTACTTCGAATCTAGTTCGAATAGAAGAGAAACAGTAGAGAAAGGGTGAGAAAGAGAGACCTGACTTCGTCGTTCGTCGTTCGTCTTCTCTTCTCGTCGATCATCGCTCCTCGTCGGTCGTCTCTCGTCGGTCGTCAGTCGTCTCTCGCCCTTCGTCGTTAAGGTACACCTCTTCTTCTTCGATCTTCGATCTTCATTCTTCTTCAATTTTCCTCAGTCTCTCTCTCTCTCTCTCTCTCTCTCTCTCTCTCACAACCTGTCTTCTTTCCTCAGTCGATCTCTCTCGCCTCTATCTTCTCTCTCTCGCCCTTCTTTTATTCTAATTTTTTTTTCTTTTTTTTTTCTTTTATGCTGATTTTAATTTAATTTTTTCTTTTCTTTTCTTTTTTTCTTTTATTCTGATTTTATTTTATTTTTTCTTTTCTTTTTTTTTTTCCTTTTATATTCTGATTTTATTTTTTCTTTTCCATTATTTGAGTATATAATTTTAATAATGTATGTTTATTAATTTTATTATAGGAACCAATTTTTAATTCTGAAACAATGGCTACGGGTGGTAGTTCTAATGATATACCTAATGATTTTGATGAGAACAAACCATCAAAATATGATGTTAAATCAATTAAATGGCTACGGGTGGTAGTTCTAATGATATACCTGATGGCTTCGAATGACATGCTATGTATTGATGGAATGCAATTTTACGTTATTTGTGAATGATATATATGATGTTAAATCAATTAAATATTTATTTTTTATAATTTTAATAGTGTTATTTTGTATATTTTATTACCTTTTAATTATTTTTTTTTATAATTTTATGACATATAATAAATAAAATTAATTATATATATTGAACGTGTCCCCAGCGTGTCGTGTCCCCCATTTTTTGAAAATTTGCGTTTTCACGTGTCCGTGTCCGTGCTTCATAGCTCCAGGTCATCAGATCCGTTTGTTTATCAGAGTTGAAGATCTGAGAATGATGTTTCAGACCAGTTTACAGATTAGAGGAGTTGTCCATTTTGTTGAATATTGTTAAGTTCTTCCCATTAATGATGTCATACGTATGCGTCAACATATGTATGATTTTGTATTTCCATGTCCAAGTTCAATGTACGCAGCTAGGTTGCTCTATTCACACTGTACTCTAGCTTCTTTAGAAACTTTATGAATAAAATATTCCAGAATATTAATGACTTGTCATTTTTTTTTTAATTTTATTCATCATGTTAATTAATGTGGGCTCAGCCCAAATATGTTCTCTTGGGCCTACTTTATTCAAGGCCCTAAATAGGCTACGTTGGGCCTTAAGGCCATCAGGCAATGTGTCAAATTGGCCTGGGATGACCTATCTTAGTCTCTGTATATTTTAACTAGAAGTGTACAAAACAGAGCAGTGTAGGTGAGACCAGTGTGTCCGGCTTAAAGCTAGCTCAAAGCCTGCTAGAGCAGGGTGTTGGTTGACTCAAGTAAGGTGGCAATGCTTTAGAATTTTGTTTATCTAGAGGCCCCGTTCCAGAAGCTACTCAAAGTGAGCTTGAGTGGGGAGGTGCTTAGTCTGCAGATTGCATGTATGTTACATGGACTCAGGTATGAGCATCAGGCATGAGTGTGTATCCAATTGTCAAAACTTCCTGAACCTAAATATATGATATTAAAATTTGCATTCAAAAGTTGGATATGGGTATTGGACATGTTTGAACACTTATATATTGTATAACACTCTTAAATAAGATGATGTAAACTATTTAGAAATGCTGGAAATTAAATAGGATTTACAGAATATGGAATTTCTATTTCTCATCTATGTGAGAGGCAAGAAATATTTTTTAACTAGCAAATTTGAGTTTTTTTTCCCCCCTTCAATCATTATATAAAATTAGAGGATTCTAGTGTCTGAATTGGGTAAAGTGTCGTGCACATATCTCACACACTTACGCTTGTCATAGTCAGTGGCTATGGGTACTATGGGGGAAAATAGAAGAATCCGTAATACTGTCCTGAGAGGCACACACGAAGCCTTTTGGAAGTGGGTGCACAACCTAGTTTGGGAAAACTATACAAGGGGCTAATGTTTTTCAGTTGAAAATACATATATATATATATATATTACTAGAGCAGCCCTTACCTCTCAAAAGCCCTCTAAATACCTAAGAGACCTAATTCATATTGATTTCGTAGAATACTTATTTTGCCATGTGCATTAAAATTGATATGCAGAAACTCTTCTTTTAAGTGTTTAAAAACCACGCATCCTTCAATGCGCTTTGATCATCCACTATACATTAGTTATTTTTTGACATCTAACAAGCCGCAAGGAGCTGATATCTAGACAAGAGGAGGTTGACAGCTATGTCAGCCACTTGCGAGTGGAGTTTGAGTTTATGAGCTTGAAAGAAAGATGTCTAGACTAAATGCATCTAAGGTTGAGTTCTAAGTTGTCTTACTCGAGTCTTGTATTTGAATTCTTTTAGCAGATTGTTTCACAAGGTAGGGTGGCCTGTAGTTTTTTACTCACGTGGATTGTTACTCCCAAGAGTTCTCCATGAATAGTGTTATGTTGCTTTTTCTACTTTGTTTTATTACTGTAATTGAATGTTCAATTGATATATTGGAATTAGCTAATTGATTTTTTATTTTTATTTTTATTTTTAGAAAGGGCTAATTGATTTAATAATCCACTGTTGATCACATTTTTAAATTGGTAATTCGTTGGATTGTTTTGGCTATCCATCCCCCCTATAGGCATAAAAATGTTCACCTCCATGATTTCAGGGCGCTTAATACTGTTTGAATGTTTGCCATCTCTTTTTTTTTTTTTTTAAATCTTTTTCTATTCATATTATTAATTTGGCTAAAGGTCATCCTACCAGGGAGCTGTTGGTTTGAGGATGAGAGTGTATGGTCGAATAATGTGCTTTGTGAACTGTCACTTTGCTGCACACTTGGAAGCTGTCAATCGCCGCAATGCTGATTTTGATCATGTGTATCGAACAATGATCTTCAGTAGGCCATCTAACCTTTTCAATGCTGCAGCTGGTATGGTGCCATACCTGTTTTTGTCTTGCTTGCTTGCCTGTTCACTGTATTTATGTTGGCTTGTTTATCGTTCTCGATTGCCATTGGTCCTTCTTATTGCAGCTGGAGTCTCATCTTCCATTCAAATGCTTTGTGGTGTAAATGTATGTTTTTACTTTGATTGGTATTGCAGATATCTTGTTGGAGAACTCATTCTATTTTGTTTTAAGTTAAAGCTTCGATGCTTGTGCAGGGCATGGGTATCAATTCTGTGGAAGGGATACCTGAGCTATCTCAGGCGGACATGGTTGTATTTCTTGGTGACTTCAACTATCGGCTTGATGGTATATCTTATGATGAAGCAAGGGATTTTGTTTCTCAAAGATGCTTTGATTGGCTTAGAGAAAGGGATCAACTGCAAGCAGAAATGAAAGCTGGAAATGTCTTTCAAGGAATGCGTGAAGCCGTTATTAGATTTCCTCCAACATACAAATTTGAAAGGCACCAAGCTGGTTTAGCAGGTACCTTTTGCTATAGATTGTGTGAGAATATAGTTTGGTTGTATCAGTTTGTTTTTCCTGAACTCGATTTCAACTTATTTGTGTCTATTCTTTTGTAACCTCATCTAACTAGTTTATGATCAGATGAAAATATTGTTTCATTTACATACTCTCTTTGTAGAGTAAGTTTTGAAGTGTCTTCTTAGGGTCTGATCTTGCCGATCTTTCTTTCTTTTAGGGTATGATTCTGGTGAAAAGAAACGCATTCCTGCATGGTGTGACAGAATTTTATATCGTGATAGCCGCTCAACTTCAGTATCTTCCTGTGGTTCAGATTGTCCTGTAGTTTCTTCAATTTCACTGTAAGTTTCCGTACGGGTTCATATGTGCAAACATGAACCCAACACATATGTATATTTCTAACATGTACCCACTCCCCACTCCTAGCATAAAAATCAATTTTTACAGTCAATAATGATCTACAACGACCATCTTTGTTAAGGCCATAGGGTCATGCTCCCATATGTGAGTCATTCATCCTCAGGTTTCTTTTACTGGAAAATGATAGCCGTCCATCTACATATAGATCGCAAATTGTGGTTTCTTATTAGAGAAATAACGTGTCTGATGATCTGATGGTTTTTGATATCTGTTGAGGTTCATTATATGTGCCTGGGGCTTTGGGGCACCATTTTTTTATTTTTTTTTTGCTTTTTGTCTGGTCGGGTTGGGGGTTGAATGTGATTCGATGAGGGTCTGATGAAACATTATTGCATGAATGTTTGTAACAATTGCTATCTATTATACCTGGTTTCCCTGCTTCATATGTCATATTTTTTTCTCCCTTCAAGGAATGACTTGTCCTTTTATTAGGTATGAGGCTTGCATGGATGTGACAGACAGTGATCACAAGCCTGTCCGTTGCGTGTTTAGCGTTGAGATTGCTCGAGTTGATGAGTCAATAAGGAGACAAGAGTTTGGAGAAATTATTGGATCTAATGAGAACATCAGGTTTATGCTTGAAGAACTACGCAAGGTTCCAGAAACTATTGTTAGTACAAACAACATAATTCTTCAGAACAAGGACACATCCATTTTGCGGATTACAAATAAATGTGTGAAAGACAAAGCTATATTTGAAATAGTTTGTGAAGGACAGTCCTCCATCAAGGAGAATGGACAAGCATCCAATCATCGTCCAAGAGGTTCTTTTGGCTTTCCTCGATGGCTTGAGGTAATTTCCAGCTTTTTACATGGTAATGAATGCTCTTTCATTGTAGCATGTATGTCAATTCTCAAATTAGGCGCGTGTAGCACAATTTTTGTCAATTTGGACAGAACTAACGATGTAGGGAGGTGTAAAGTGCAAAATAGCCATAACCATAGGAGGGCTTTTTGGCTATTTTTTAATGTCAAAGGGGTGAAATGCTCCATGGCCAAACCATGGGGAGGTAAAATAGGTTTTATTAATTTTTTTGGCAAGTGCATCATTATATATAAATTAGTATCGAATCATTATATGAACTGATTGTTGGTCCTTGATCCTAGTCAATTTCTAAATCAACAATACTATTTTGCCAACCTGTTTGCACGACAGGCTATGTTACTCTTATTTCATGCATTTAAATTTGTTGACTGATATGAGCTTGCTCTGGAACATTTTCATTGCTTATTCAACACCAAATCTGAGATCAGCTTACATCATTGCTTCAATGTCAAGGCAAAGATCTCTGAATTTGTTTTATTATGGACCACAACCACAGAATGAAAACAAAACCAAACAGGTGGAATCTCTATATATAAAATTAAATTTGCCTTATCAGTTAGTTGTGCTTCTAAACAGGTCAGTCCAGCAGCTGGCATAATCAAACCAGATCATATTGTGGAAATTTCAGTTCATCACGAGGACTTCCAGACACTAGAGTTTGTCGATGGCGTCCCTCAAAACTGGTGGTGTGAAGATGCCAGAGATAAGGAAGTCATATTGGTGGTCAAAGTGCATGGCAGCTGCACAACTGAGACCAGAAGTCACCGAATCCGTGTGCGTCACAACTTCTCAGGCAAGACTATGCATATGGATTATAAAGACAACTCTGGCCATATCCAAGCAAATGTCCTTCGTCGGTCTGATTTTCAGCGGCTCAGCTGTTCCTCTGATGTAGTTGATCACCTAAGAAATTTTCATAGTCCTTGATACAGTAAGGAAACTGTTGGTGTAGAAACCCACGTGCTGGTTGTTGTGGCGTGAAGACTTGTTGACCTGAACAGGTCCTCTCTTGAGACCTCTATATGAGCATCTCGATGTAAATACCTACAAAAGCCTGGATGCCATTTTTGTGCCACCTTGAAGTCACAATCTTGATTTCATGTAGTTGCACTTTCAGCGATCATCTAGCGCGCTAATTCTTTGAGCATAGAGGAGATTTTTTTGGGGTCCAACTGGTTGTGTTTCAGAGAACTGTAATTTCTGCAGATATGTGTGTGGTGTTAAAGCAAGTGTGTTACTGATAATTACATGTTATCTTAAGTTGATATGAGGACTTCCTGAATAGCCTCAAATTTTTATTGGGAGAAGTTCATGCCAGCAAAGGAGAATTGGGTTTGTTATGTTTGGACATTTTATTTGTTCTTGAATAGTTTGTATAATGAGGATTTCCCATTTCTTTTCTGTTTGTAAGTTTTTAATATCTAACTCTTTTTCTTGTATGAAAAAAAAAAAAAAAAAAAAAGAGGAAGTAAAAACTGTTTGTTGTTATTGGCGTTGTATTTGCATTGATTGATTGATTTATTATTATTATTATTTTTATTATTATTATTATTATTATTATTATTATTATTTTCATTCGGATTTTAAATAAATAATTATATTGGAAGAATAAAAAATGCTAAAAAAATCATTACAGTGTTGAAAAATGTGTAAAAAATATATTGAAATATTTAAAAAGTAGAGAAAATTATTGAAAAATCTCATTTGGGGGAGTTTTGGACTGAAAGGATAAATTATAAATATACCTCTTGAGATTTAACTAAAATACGAATCGCCCTGTGTGGTATTGAAAATTACATTCCACACATTGAGATTTTTAGTTTCATAACAAATTGTCCCTTTTATTAATAAATCATCAAGTCAATTAATAATTTTTAATGATATTAAAAATATATTTTAATTAATAATTTAGGTAATTTTATTATTGTATAGGAGAGCAATTATGAATTTTATTTTTTAAATTAATTTTGTTAAATAAAAAATTCTAATAGGAGGCTATTTATAATTTTTCAAACTATAGGGGACAATCTGTATTTTAAACAAATTTTAAGGGTTATATTTGTAATTTATTCTTATTTTTAATACTCTTGGAAGTTTTATTTTTTTGGCTAATGTTCATCTGTATTTTATTATTGTATGCACACATTACCACTCGCTGACCAACCTGACCACACAAAAAACAACTAAGATTAAACCTCACCATTCACCTAAACAGACATATTGACACATCATATAAGAGCACATTTCACGACATAACCGCAAAAGTTTGCAAAACACCACACACATTGCCACATCATTCACGCAAAATGGAATACAAACCACTATAGTACCATACTTGTCATAAAAGGAGCACATTGCCAAAAGCAGCACATTGCCAAAAGAAGTACTGTTTTGGTTGAGCAAACCAAATGTTCATGTGGTACCAAACGTCACAATTTATATGCCAAAAACCCATATCACCATTGTGGTATTTCCTCAAACGGACGCTGATTTAGTAGGATGTGGGGGTTATTTCCTTTATCAATGTGGGTTTTGATGCCAATCACATCGCACCAATTACACCCCTTACCAATCCCGGAATATGATAGCCTCAATATTGCATACGTGACTTACCTACATGCTCACCACACTACAAAACTCTTCCAAATCTACAATCGCAAAAGGATTTCCAGACCAAATCGGATGTGCACCAAATTTGGGAATTTCTAAAACTCGCAAATTTGGGTTCCAAATAATATCGAATATATCAAGGTTAGGTTGCCACAATTAGACTGAATGTAGTTCACTAATTGCGGCGATGGGGGTGTATTTTGCTCGCTCTAAAGTGGAATGTGGTCACATTTCAGCCGATGACGGAGAAACGATGTTAGCCGTGTACGTAACCCTCAACCATCACCCATGAAACACTCCGATGTGGATCGTTTCCTCTGTAACTTCGAACTTCAATACAGTTTTGCCTAACCCAAATAGAGGTGGACCAAATATTTGGTAAACTGCGCGTACGTTTGGGTCCAAAAATGTGGCTTAAATGACGTGGGTGGGCCAAACTAATGTAACAGTCCAAAAAAGACTATAGTGCATTTTTCTAAATGTGACAGTCCTGTAACATACGCAAAATGTATAAATGAACCTTAATCTCATACTCTATGGCTAGAAATGTAAATTGCCACAAAATGAGACTTCTGAGATTATTAAAAAACAATTCGGACTGCAAGGTTTACAAGTCATCCATCTGAGATTTATGAGTCAATCTCCCTAAAAAGGATATACAATAATATAAAGAGAAATTTGGCTATAAACCTCTCTTACCTGCCTTTTATTGTTAAAAGGACCAAGAAAAAAATTATACTTTCAAAACCCTCTTATAATTATAAAGTCTTGTATAAAGAATAAAATTTATTATTTAAATATTTTATCAGACTATTATATCCTCTCCTTTTCCTAATCTCAGTCAATCTCCCCCATCGCCCGACCAAGAAGCCGCCGTTGATCCTCTGTTGAGTACCTCACCTCCGCTACCACAACCATCACCGGCGATGACTACAAAACCTCTCATCTTCCCAATCTTCTGCATCATTATCATCATCAGTTCGTGGTCTCTCACCAACGACGAGGTTGAGAACAGAGTGTGCATCACTAGTTGGATTTTTCCACCAAAGGTTAGTTCTCACCGTCAGTTCACCACCGTCCTCGATGTCGCCTCCACTACAGCGTCGTCAAATCTCTCTATCTCTCTCTCTTCTCAGATCCACTACACCCAAACCCTCATGTTTTTACTCTATTCCTCGTGTTGTCATGTTGGGAAGGAAAACGATGAAAACGAGTTTGAGAAAGTTAAAAGGCGAGAGATTCAGATCTGAGGGCTTTAGATATAAAGACAACAATGGCGCACCAACAGAGTCCTTAGATCTGGTTCATCATCAGTTGGTGGAAGTGGAAAGGGTACAAAATTTAAAATTTTACTTTGAATCATAGTAAACTTTTACTTTGAATTAGAGTAAAGTTTACTATGATTCAAAGTAAAATTTTGCTCTAAAATACACTGTGAGGATGGCTTAATAAAAGAGCTGGAAGATATGAGGGTATAGGAAAAGAAACAAGTTTTAAAATATTAAGGGATTTTGAAAGTACCTATATAATTCTTGTCCTTTTGAAAAACAAATTAGACGGCGAGGGTCTATCACCAAATCTCCCTAATATAAACATGTTTTGAAACATGTAAAAAGTATATTAAAATTATAAATATTTTGACATTTTGTGATTGCAGGATAGGAGTTTCTATTTGCACCCAAAAAATCATTAAGTACGTCTAATTTCTCAATACATTTAATTAAATTATTTAGGGTAATAATTTACTCTCAATACACCCTATGTTTTTTCACAAATTACCTTTTAAAGTAAACCCAAATAATAAACAAATCAAAAATTCCAAATTACACCACTGTAAAAAAATCCATTCAAAAAATCTTAAACAAATTTCTTACTACAACTATCCATTTTATTCACATGCAAAGAACGATTGGTGTGAGTTATTCTACATGGCATCATATTTACTTATATGTGTTCATATTATATTAGTGATAACCCATGAAACACTTTGTTGAAAAATTCCATGATTATTCTATGAAGATTGAAAAACACTTTTGTTGTTGAACCCCCATGGCATCTCTAAATGACCATCTAACAATTCCCGAGAACTAAAGCCTTCCAAGAGAATACTAGTTGATATTTGATTAATTGAACAAGACATTACTTATTTTTCGATTTGATTAATTGAACAAGATACTTTTTTTTTTTTTTTTTTTTGATTAATTGAATAAACAAATTATCGTGTTATTGACAATTCCCAGATTTTTTTTTTTTTTTAACAGTGGCACATATTATTCTATTCTTGTTTTGTTCTATTTGTAAGTAACAACACAATAAGAAATAATAATATTGATGATAATTGTGAGTTTTGGTGGAATGGATTAGAGTTTTGAAGTGAGAAAGAAGATGAAGAGAAAATAATTGAAACTTAGAGAAGAAGATGAAAAGCATTGAACATGAAGAATACATATAAGTAATTTGGGTGTATCATAAAAAAAAATAATATCTTATTTTAGGGTTTAATTAGTATCGTCCTTATTAGTAAATTTATATTAAGGTATAGTAAAATTAAAATTTCAAATTTTTTATTAAATTTATTGAATTATTATTTAAGTGCAAATAGACTCATCCTTGCAGGACCCTTCAAAAATTAAAACAAAGGATATTCTGCCATAAGTGCTTTGTTATTTTATTTTTAGGATCTCTCTTTTGTCTAGTTAGGTAGAAGCCCAATTCAATGTCGTCGGGTTTGTGAGGCCCATTAATGGTGATTTGAAGAGGGATCCTATTTGTACTTAAAAAAATCATTAAGTAGACTCAATTTTTTAATATACTTTATAAAATTATTTAGAATTATAATTTACTTTCAATATATCCTATCTTTTTTTCCTAAATTACCCTTCAAGGTACACCTAAATAATAAATAAATCAAAAACTCTAAATTACACCATTTTGAAAAACTCTTTCAAAAACCCTTAAATAAGTTTCTTATTACAACTATTCCATTTGTTCACTAAACATACAACAACATTCAAGAACTAATTGAGATTTTTAAAAACCACAAAACTAATTTTTTAATCATACAAGTGTAATCAAAAATCAAAATTATTGAATTCCAAAAAGCACATTAAATCTTCAAATTTCTGGTATATTTTGGGACCAAATCTTTAGGGTTTTTGTTTTAATCTCTATAGTCTAATATATCTATATGTATACATACATATGATATATCTGGTTTATATATATATATATATATGTTTATGCAGGTACTCTTCGAAACTATCTTGCTTTCAATTTTATGAAACACAAAGATTCAGGTACTCATATGCGAAACAATTTCAGGAGCTTACACCACCACTCGCACTCACAACCACGCTTCAAGCATCTTGTTCTGGGAAAGGCATCTCCAAAGACTCTCCAATTCCACTAGAATTCTATTTGATGCCAACCCCAGGCTTTTGTTCAAATCTGGAAATTTTGATTTTGAAAAAACCTTTCCAAAATTCTTAAACAGATTTATCATTACAGTTATTCTGGAACGACAACACTTGGGGAAGAAGATGAGGAGAATTCAATATGAAAAATATGCATGATTTGAGTGCTATGAAAAAAAAAATTTATTTTAGAATTTAATATGTATTGTCCGTATTAATAAATTTATATTAGAGAATAATATAAACTAAAATTTTAAAATTTTGCGGGCATACTGAATTATTATTTGGGTGCAAATTGAATCCCCCTAATTTAAATCAATCATTTTTTAAGGATTTTGTATATAGATCATTTATGAAAAAATTAAGTCAATTCGATGATTATAGCTACATAATTTTATTAAATTTGTTTACAAAAAATAAAAGACAACTATGATTTTGAAATGTCTTTTTGTAGGCAAATTTGATAAAATTATATGGTTATAGTTATCATATTGACTTTATTTTTTTCATGTATGATTTATATGTAATGACCTCAGATTATCAAAGTGGGAATCAAAATGGGTCCTGTAGGCCTAACAACACTGAATTGAACTTCTCTCCAGCTAAAGAAAATGGAGAGTTACAGGCCAATCCTACTTAGGAAACTTATTACCTGCTAGGTCCAGCCCAATTTAATGAAGTCATTTTTGCAATTTTACCCCTAGCCTCAACCACTATCCTCCTCTATCATCATCAACATCATTGGCCTCAACCCCCATTCTCGTCTTCTTTCCTCACCGTCGTTCGCCTCACACTACCATCCTCCTCCTGCATTGCCATCACCGTAACTCCTTCATCATCCATCTACTATCTTCAACACCATCGTCGCCACCATAATCCTTCTCTATTACCGGTCTATAATCGTTGATACCGATCTTCACGAGCAACTTCAAATCTGTCCAATTTCAACGCCGATCTACAATCTTCAACCTTAGAACTAGATAGGTTGTGTATAAAAACTGAAAGAATCGGCCTGAATAATTTCATCAGTGATAAATTTATCATTGATTATCACTGATAAATTTATCAATAAATTTGTTGAATTCTCTTCTATTAATTCATCAGTGTTTTGGTTATATAGTGTTAGTGGTTGTTGAATGATGATTGAATCACAAATTAATTTGATTATTGATCATAGAATGATAAAAATGATTAGGGCAAACTTTACTTTACCCCCGTGTGGTTTAGGCCAGGTACGAATTACCCCCTGACATTCAGAAATCACTACATAACCCCCTTGTAGTTGGTGGACTAAAACACACATTAACTTCTGTTAACAAAAGTTGTAAATTGACAGTTATACCCTTCTCTCTCTCTCTCTCTCTCTCTCTCTCTCTCTCTCTCTTCCTTCACTTCTTCTTCATCATACCCAAAAGTGTTATACCCTTCTTCTCTCTCTATCTCTCTCTTCTCTTCTTCTTCCACCATACCCATTCAACAAATTTCCACTTCCATTCAACATAACACTTGATTTAGCTTCATGTTATCAACTCTAACACACACACACACATATACATAAACCTACAAATTGCATATATATAATCTATATATATGTATATATATAGGTGTATATATTCCTAAAATCTGTTAAGACGCTTAAGATCAAACTATATTAAAAGAAATATAAAAAATATATATATAGTTTTTATGAAGTGTATATATATGTATATATTCACTACTATATATTTATGAGGTTTGATTTTCAATTTAAGAATGAGCTCAAGAAAAAAAAAAATACACTGCAGATCTAATGATGTAATTGATGCTAGCTTCGAAAATTAAAACCAAATATGCCTTAGTTTGTTTATGTTAAATTAGATGTAGCCTTGTGAATTTGATTGTAGAGGTTTGTTGATTTGGATTATGTACAGAAAGTGTGGCTGGATAAGAATACAGGAAAGCTTTTGTTTGTCAATTTCTTCAAACGAGTTGGCAATTACTAAAATTGATGGTCAGAGATAATGGAACCGTATCCCGACCGATGAATCTAGGTGAGAACTTGAAATCATTGTTGATTTTTGTTGCTTCTATGGGTTCTTTGAATATATACATATATATAGCTACAGATTATATATATACATATATATACATTAATTTTTTATAGAAACTATGTTGTTTAAATTAATTTAGGTTTTTGTTTTGGGTTGTAATTTTAGAGAGGGAATGAGGAAGACCCATGGCATGCCTTTGCAAATTTAAAGATGTTCTAGGGGTATTTTGGTCTTAAAATATAACTTACTCTCTGTATAGGCGTTTGAACTACACAGCCCGTTAACTTGGATGGAAAAGTGAATGGTGCGTTTTAATCCACCAATCACAATGGTGTTATATGGTGATATTCGAATGTCAGAGGGGTAATCCGCACATGTCCCAAACTATAAGGGGTTAAATTGAAGTTTGCCCAAATGACCCAAATGATTAATTGATCATCCTACATATTTATGTCTTTACATTGACAAAAATGATAAATTTATCACTATATTAGTATTAAAATTTCGTCACAACAACAACCACATATCGAACAAAATCAGTGGTAAATTTATCACTATAGTAATATCAAAATTTTAGCATAACAACAGTCCACAGCATATTGAACAAATTAGCTTTCACTGAAACTATAACTAAAAATATATAATCCTCTAAATATATACACAACAATCTCCAACAAACACACAATAATCTCCACATTGTGATTAACAAATAATTGAAGAAAAAATCACACAAACAATCTCCATATTCATTCAAAATAATATATAAACTCAACATTGAATATAGCAGATTGATGATGGAAGAAAATAATGGTGACAGCGGCGGAGGATGGTGATGGTTGACACAAGCAACGTTAAAGGTGATAGAGAACGACAGTGGTTAAACTGAGCGGCATTGAAGGCAACGGAGAAGGATGTGTGCCGACTAAAGAAATCATTAAAGGAAGAGAGAGAGAGAGAGAGAGAGAGAGAGAGAGAGAACAATGAACAAGGGCAAAACAGAGCAGGGGTAAAACGAAAAGAAAAAAAGAGCCCCAGGATTTATTGGTGTATAAAATCAAACTTCAGGACTAAAATAGGACAAACTCTTCAGAGCAGAACCGACTAGTAAAAAAGCCTAAAGAGAAGCTCGGTGTTTTATTATTTAGGTCTTTTTAACGTGCTTCTTATTCTTTAAGGCATATGCACTTTCATACAAGATATACAATTTTTTTAATTTTCTAAATATGTGTCCTAAGGCTCCCATTAATAAAATCCTTCATTTTTTTTATTTTTTATTTTTTATTTTTGCTTGGGTGTCAAAAGGACATGCATGTAAAAGTAAATGCACATACACATTGATTAAATGAAACATATGAATTAATTCTTTCTACAAAAAAAAATTTCACTCCACACACTTAATGGAAAAAATTTAATTACATTTTTATCCTAAAATAAAAATATCAAAATATCCTTTTATTTTCCACATCCAAAATCTTAATTTCCAAGCCACCCAAAAATTGCTAACCATAACTAGTTGCCGCACCACTGCTGGCCTCCTCTCTTCACCACTTCAGTAGGGGTATGAATTCAAGATTGGATTACGAGAAACAACTCTATCTGTGTGGTAGCAGATCAAGTATTGCTAATGATAACATGTCCCTATATAGATATAGAGAGGCGAGTCATTTTAATGTAGAAAAAGAACAAGTGCAATTAATGATTAGAAGCCATTTAAAATGCTTATCCTGAGAGATGGAGTTAGATATGTCAAGTTTGCAGTTTTTCTTTTCAACTGCATGCAGTGGTTTGGTCTTTCAAAATAAATTATATCAATTAAGGTGGAATACAAGTGTGAACTCTCTCGTTGTATAGGCAATAGAAAGTTTGGAAACAGTGCGTCGTATTTTGAGACGAGCTATGGCAGTGGCTATGGTAAAGGTGGTAACAGAGACTAGTTATGATTAGAGAATAGGGTTATTGGTGGAAGGATGAAGAAGAGAATATTTCCGAGTATAAAAGGTTGTATATTGAGTAAAACATTTTTTTTTTTTTTTAAATTCTTTAAGTGCGTGAACTGAAATATAATATGCACAAAGATAAAAGAATACGTGGAAATAAAATTTCCCGAATTAATAAGAGTTTCAAAGTGCCAATAAACATGATACAATTTATAGAAATTTAATAGACAATTAACAAGCTGCCTCGTTTGGGAACAAGCTATTTTAGTAATTATTTGACTTTTTGGCTAGAATATGAGGTAAGAAAAACTAATATGTTTGGGATGACTTTTTGGCATATTACGAAAAAATGTGCAAAAAGTAGAGAGAAAAGATAATCTTTGACTTTTTAATATAAGTTGTTGGCTTTTTAATTTTTTTTAGTAACTTTTTTGCTTTTAGGCTAAAACAGCCACTTGCCAAAAGAGGTCAATATATGTTGTATATAGGGTCCCATATGAAACTGGCAATGAATAAAAATGAGTTCACAAATTCAATGAATGAAAAGCAGGGTAATATGATATAATTTGAATTTAAGAAATAAACATAATTGTACACAACCTAAAGATAACATACTATATTGGTCAAAATCAACATTTGAATATGTAAATTTCTGTCACAGTTTGGGTTTTTAGTGAAAATTGTAGTCATGAATCTCAATACAGAAGTAAAATTGGTTACAAAAAAGTAATTTATTTTTATTTTTAGTGAATTTTTAAGTTCAAATAGTAGGTCTAAAGTTGAAAAAATCACTAAAAAACAAATTTAAAAATAAGTTAACTTTTAAGTTAGAGCTAAATAAATGATATTCTTTCTCTATAAGTAAACTTTCAAGTCTAACTTTCGACAAAATTTTTAGTGTTGAAAGAATCATTACTCTGACATTAGTGGGAGAAAATCACAAAACAGGGTGGGAAAGACTAATATAAGCATCATTTTCGTAATTTAATTTTACTAAATGGGTAACCAAATATAAATACCAATAAATAAAAAGGGTGATCTAATAATAGACGAAACGTGAGACAAACGCGGTTAGGTCCCGAACCTGGTAATAATATCCTGGGAAATTTTATTTTTACACACCCTTTCATCTCTATGTACATCATATCTTAGTTCACACATTTATTAATTTGATTATATATTATTATTGAGTAGTGCTATTTACCCTTACTTTTTTTCTTAGGACCCCCCACATCTTTTTTTTTTTAATTATAATTTTGTTCAAACATAAAATTCCATTTTTATCCCCATCCCTAACTTTCTAATCCTAATTTTTCAAACCCTAACCTTAATCTCACCAACCATCCCGATCACTCCAACACCGGTGGCCGCCCCTTATTTCGGCCAACAACTTCCACTGGCATCACCAACATCACCTCTAGCCACTAACACCTTCACTCTTACTCACCAACCACCAACAATGCCACCACCTACACCACTCTTAGACTCTCTTTCTCTTTCTCTATCTCTATTTATCTATCTCTCGTTAGATCGCAATCACGATCACAGAAGATCAGTGATGGTGGCAAATCTACCCTCCATGCATGATTGTCACAACTATAGTGCTGCTTGCGATTTCTCCAGATTTTGTTCGGTAGTTCAAGGCCAAACCACTACCATTTGTTCAGTGGCCTCTAATTGAACTACCACTGTTTGTTCGATACTGGTTTTCCGAAACAAGTGAGACAATTTCAAATGAAAAAACATTGAACATGAGCATGAGCATGTGAAAGGGGGCTCTAGGGTAGTTGTATGGGTGGCAGGGATGGCAAATGACAGAGATTTGTGGAATGAGAGATTTGGGTAAAAGAAACGAAGTAAAGAATCACCAGTGGAAGAAGGGGAAGGAAGATGCCATCGGAAAAGAAAAGTCGCCGGTGTGGGAGAAGAGTTGTGGGAGGGTTACCAATGAAGGAAAGAGGTTGTCGAATGTAGGGGAGATTATCGGTTGAAAAGTGTTAGGATGAGAGTTTAAAGAGTATATTTGGAATTATGGAAGGGATCCAAAGAAAAATAAGACATAGAGTAATTTTGGTGGTGGGGGTTCAAAGAAGTTGAAGGTCCTAAGAAAAAAGGTAAAAGCATTTAGTAATTCCCATTATTATTATCATTCTATATACCACATGTTCCAATTATACCCCTAACTTACATCTTGTACACATACCACCCAAATAAGTTTTCCATACACCTTCAAACCTTTTAGAGACCCACACATTGCTTTTCCACACACCCACCCACAGTGGTTGTTCCAACAAAACACAACTCCATTGAAGACCCTTCTTCCAACAAAACACAACCCCATTGAAGACTTACATTGAGCTCTATTGCATTGTTGAAGGTAAGTAATGTGTATCTCCCTCCCATTTTTGTAGTTATTAGAATAAATTTAGTTTTGCCCGTTTCATATGTCCCTCCCATTTCATAAGTAATGTGTATCTATCTGTTATTTTCGATAATTGGTTGATTTTTTCCCACACAACTAGTTTTTTTTCAATTTTTTTAGTCAAAAAAAAAAAAAAAAAAAAGCCAAAAAAAAATACCAAAAACCAAAAAAAAATTCTATTCTCTTTCTTTTTTTTTTTTTTTTTTTCTTTAAAAAAAAAAAAAAAAAATCACAAAACATTTTTTTTTTTTTTTTCATATTTTAGCCAAATAGCCAAAAAAGTTACTAAATTAGCCTGTTCCCAAACGAGGCCTTAGTTTTGCTCATTCGATACTGATTTTTCGAATAAAATAGATTTATTTGGTTGTTTACTTACAAAGTTTTTTGGACATTTCAATTCTATACTTCCAAATGGACATAGATTTTCGATTCTATACCTTCTAATTGTTTATAGGTTTTCGGTACCTAATTTCTGAATTTTTTACATTTATTCAAGTTTGTTCTTCTGAATTTTTTATAGAGAAAATTAGTGATAAACCTAATATGGAGAGTGCTTGAGGAGTTAGGTCCAATTGATATTTTTTTGTTGGCAAGAGATCCACTATTTGTGAAATAGTTTGATGAAAAATCCTTTTATTATTTTTAGAGGATATTTTATTTCCATATTTATCCCTTATCTATCTGTTTAATTTTTCTATCTATTTAATTTTTTTAATTATCTATTCGAATATTTTTTATATATTTAATTTTGATTTTTTTAACCTAACTGTTGAAATTTGCATCTATCTGTTCAAATTTTTTCCTATCTGTTTAATTTTTTCTTTATCTGTTCATTTTTTCCCTATCTGTTGAAATATGTATTAATTTTTTATTATCTGTCCAAGTTTTCGTCTATCAAATTTGTTTTAATATTTTTTTAATCTCAAATTTTATATGTACAATTTTTTATCAGTCCAAATTGGTTCTATCTGTTCAAATTTCTTCAGTTCTCCATCTCATTCTATCTGCACAAATTTCTTCACACTATTAAATTTTCTAATCTGAACTGTTTAATCGGTCTACCCTCTACAACACAGCCATTGAAGTCTCAGATCCTGATCTGTTCAACACAACCTTTGATATTCAAAATTATTGAATCCTCATAAAGTAACGAATTTTTATTTTTTTTTTAATGGCATTTTGCCATATCCACTTTTCGAACCAAACCAAAAACTGCATAGGAAAGCTCAGAGATTTAGAAGGGTTCAGGCACAATCATTGACTTTGTGAACCAAAACAAGACCTACAAGATTATAAATTAACAATCAAACAGATTATACTTAGTCCAAATAACACAACAACATAAAGTAACTATTGAATAAATGTATTGTATTGTATAATTTCGATTACCAGAGAGTGATTTTGCAGTAGTCTAATCTGACATTGCAAGGACGATTGGTAGTGGTTATGGGGATCGAGGCTCGTTTGGAGAAGAAATCCTCCATCAGATCTCTCAGCCAAACTTTGTGACTAAGAAACAACAGAAGAAATTCTCCATCAGACCTCTGTTTGATCGATCCATTACAGCAACTTCTTTTGCATATATATATACACATACGAGTATAAGCAATAATGGCGAGTGTCGGTGAGAAGGACAACGACGCCGTTTTGAGCGACATTGAGGCCGACGATCTGGTGCCAATTTCCATCAAGTCGCCGGAGGATTTGACAGAAGGGCTTACTGGAGAAGTTCGGCGATTGGTAGAGAGAGAAAGGCAGCGGCGATGCGAGAGAAAATCGCCAAATCGGCATCCTCCGTCGTCACTCCCGGTGGACCTCGGCTACTGTATGGGTGAGGCCATTAATGTACTGAAACTATGATGAGTGAATCGTGTACTCCCGATGTGTTTCACAGCTTGACTGATCGATCTTTGGAGGTTGAAACGATTTGACGATTGTCAATTGAGAAAGCGACGGAGACGATATCTTTGGTGTGGCTGACAAAATGGCGAGCGGTGGTGTCAGTGGCGAGGCCCCAGAGACGGAGCTCGCGTTCACCGACGAAGTGAGAATGGCCGGTGAACGTCGGCGAGGGAGAGGGCTTCGATGGAGGGGGCAATTCAAAACCGTAACCCTAGAGAGAAGAGAGAGAGAGAGAAATGTGAGATTTGAGAGAAAATTAAAACGCGTTGAAGGAAATGGAAGGGTAATTTACTCATTTTACAGGGCATCACTGGTGACTGCTGTCTTTAACACGGCAATGATTGTTGTGACTTAATTTGAGATGTATAATAGAATTATTTTTATAATTCAAATCGTTATTTTGTAAGATTTATTGAATATTTTGTATTTACCAAAAATTATATTAATCGGATATCAATAACTACATGATCGAACTGCATACTTTTTATACTATTTCACAAAAGAAAAACTTATTATTTATTTTTTGACTATCAATCATATAGTTATTGATATCCTATTAATATGATTTTTGATAAGTATGAAGTACTCAACAAACCATACAAAATGAATAGTTTAGATCATAAAAATAATCTTATAATACACCTCAAATTGAGGCACAACAGTCACTGTTGTACTAAAAGCACAGCAGTGACTCTTACACTCTGTTTGGTTGTATTTTCTTTTTTTCTTTTTTTTAGGTACATCAGAAATAAAACACAGCACAAAAGCTTAGGCCCGCTCCCTATCTCTACCAATGATGTCTGAACAAGCAGACTCCGGATCTCAGCCGGTGGCTCATTCACAACTAGAATGTCTTCTGGTTGTTCAACTCCAAGCTTTGCGAGTGCATCAGCACACATATTGCCCTCTTTGAAGACATGCTGCACAGTACATTCACAGCCTCTCATGATAATCTTGGCGTCCTCTAATAGGCCTTTGTATGGCGAGGTCGCTTCTGTATCCTCCTCTAGCAGCTTCACAGCTTGCATGGCATTTGTTTCAATGATGATGTTGTTCCATCCTCTTTGAAGCAGGACAGTTAGGCCTTTGTAGATGGCCCAAAGTTCGTTTTCTAGACTTTTCCCATAAGGTATTCTGCCATAGTAGCCGCACAGCCATGTCCCGGCTTCATCTCGAAATAGCCCTCCAAAGCCACCATCACCACCTATCTTTCGGCAGCCATCTGTGTTCAGTTTAATCCTACCTGCAGAAGGAAGAGCCCACTTAATCAGATTAAAAGCTGGTCTGGCATTAACAATGGCGATGTTAAAAGCTTGGTTTGTCTCTTTGGCATAGCTCACAATAAGTCTCACACTGTCTTGACTAGAAGTCACGGTTTGTTGAAAGGTTTTTTGATTTATATTCTTCCATATTTGCCAAAGACAAACAACAAACATGGGATACCAGGTAGTTTGAGCATTCAAATGAGTTTTCTTTCTGGAATTGGAAATCAACCATTCCATCCAAGGTTCTTGAATCATGGCAGTGTACTAAGGCTTGCCAAACATAGCTAACCAAACAGCTTTCACTTTGAAGCAAGTTCGAAATAGGTGTCTTCCACCTCAATACAACTGGGACAGCTGGGGTCGGACGACAAACCCCTTTTCTCTCTCAACTGATTAGTTAAGATTTTACCATGCATAACAATCTACAAAAAACTTTTAATTTTCTGTGGTAGCTGTAATTTCCACAGCCAACTCCAGTCCTCTTCCAGTCCTACATTCCCAGTGATGAACCTGTAAGCACTAGAAGTAGAGAACCTTCCATCACCTGGACCTTTCCAAATAGGTGAATCAACATTAGCATTAATAGGAGGTAAATTCAGTATAGTTGATGAAACACAAGGTGGGAATTCATTAACTTTCAGTACATCCCAATCTCCTTGTTCATTAACAAAAGTGTGCACTGATACAAACTCAGTACCAGCAGATTGGTTCCGCAGAATCTGGGGAACAGATTCCACAAAAGGCTTGTCTCCACACCACCAGTCACTCCACAAATCCACATTTTTACCATTGCCAATCTCCCATTTCACACAACTCCTCAGGATGTGTCTGGTTTTCAAGATGCCTCTCCACACATGAGAGGCATGCCTACTTTTAGGCCACTTATGCAAGCTTGTGGTCTTAAGATATTTATTCTTGAGGACATCTTTCCACAAGGCACCTTCTTCACAAATCAGTTTCCAGCTTAGCTTAGCAAGCAAAGCTAGATTCTGATTTCGGGTTTTCCTAATCCCAAGTCCATCCAATTTTTTCAATTGGCAAACCTGTTCCCAATTAACTAAATGCATTTTCCTTTTTTCTATGGTATCACCCCAGAGAAATTTCCTGTTGAGTCTGTCAATATCATTACACACTTTCATAGGCACATCCATAGTCTGCATAGTATATGCAGGCAAGGCAGAACTCACAGATTGAATGAGTGTTGTTCTTCCTGCTAGTGAGAGCACACTAGCTTTCCAACCAGCAAGCCTGTTTTGCATTTTTTCCAAAATTGTATTAAAGTGTCCTCTGTTCACTCTCCCATGAATAAGGGGAACTCCCAGATACTTCCCCAAGTTCTCAGTAAGAGGAATGCCACATTTAAAACTCAACTCTCTAGCATCCCTTCTAAGGATGTTAGAGGAAACATACAATTTGGATTTATGGGCATTAACTTTCAGACCAGAGATCTCGCAAAACTCATTCAAGACCTGCATAATTGTAACACAGTTCTTCATATCAGCTTTAGCAAAAAGCATCAGATCATCAGCAAAGAATAAGTGTGTCAGGCATGGGCCACCCTTAGCAACATGAATCCCTTTCTACAACTTATTCTCAGCCTTGGATCTAATCATATTGGAAAGCCTTTCCATACACAACACAAATAAGTAGGGGGATAGGGGGTCACCCTGTCTCAGCCCCCTAGTGGGCTTAAACTCAAGCAGGGGTTTACCATTCCACAAAACAGTAGTAGTGACAGACATGACACAACACATCACAAGCTCAATGAAGCTATTATGGAACTTTAACTCCTTCAGAGTCTGTTCAAGAAAGTCCCAAGATATGTTATCATATGCTTTTCCAAATCTATCTTTAAAATCATTCCCCCCAGTTTCCCTTTTTTATGGCTTAAAGTATGGATGGTCTCTTGAGTGATAATGATATTGTCACTAGTGGATCTACCAGGAAAAAAGCTACACTGGTTGGGGCTAACAATTTTATTCAAGAGAGGTCTGATACGCCCAACAAGGATTTTAGAAATGATTTTATAAGACACATTACAGAGGCTTATAGGACGGAACTGTTTGATGGTCTCAGGGTTCTCAATTTTGGGAATAAGAGCAATGAGTGTTCTATTTATCTGATGGGGTATAGAACAGGTAGCAAAACATTGTTTGACAAATCACACACAGTGGGACCAACAGTCTCCCAATAGGTATGGTAGAATATAGCTTGGAAACCATCTCGGCCAGGGGCTTTAAAAGCCTTGATGTTTCTCACAGCCCTCCAGATTTCATTACCAGTGATCTCCCTAGACAACTCATCATTCTCTTCCTGCCCAATCATAACAGGAGTGAGGTTATTCTAATGATCCAATTGGATAGTTGGAGTCCTCTGGAAGTGTTTCACAAAATAATCACAAATCATGGATTTCAAAGTATCCATGTTATCAACCCAAGCACCACTTTCATCCTTGAGAGTCTCAATTTTGCATTTTCTCCTTTTAGTTAATGTGGAAAGGTGGAAAAACTTAGTATTTCTATTCCCCTGGGTAATCCAATTGGATCGAGATTTTTGGAACCACAATAACTCCTCTTGATAAAGAATTTGATTGTACTGTTCAATTAAATCCATTTCCAGGATATGGAGGTTGTGGGAATAATAAAGGTTTTGGGATTTCTGAATACCCTCTATCCTGCCAAGCAACCACCTCTTATTTCTGAAAATGTTACTAAACTTGTCTTTATTCCACTCACTAGCCTTACAAGCTAGTTTCTCAAGTTTATCCATAAGATGAGGAGGTGAATTAGTCCAATTACTCTCCACTACAGACTGAAAGTCCATATGGGAGATCCAAGCAGCCATAAATTTAAAAGAGTTGCTTCTAGGAGAAGGGGAAACCTTACCTTGGGTGAAGATCATAAGCGGTAAATGGTCAGAGTAGGTGCGCGGAAGATTTTGAACCAGCCCTTCAGGAAAGGTAGCCCTCCATTCTGTATTACACATAGCTCTATCTAATCTAACCATGGTATTTGCCCACCCTTTCCTGTTGTTTGTCCAAGTTAACCTGGGCCCAGTACATCCCAAATCCATCAAGTTGCAGTTATTCATTCTATCCAAGAATTTTTGAGTTCTTCTCTGATCCTGGCTCTGGCTTCGGTTATGACCCCCCAGCAAGCTTCTTTTCTCTGACTGATTAGCAAAGTCATTAAAATCCCCAGCTACAAGCCAAGGCTCAAACATGGATTGAGCAGTGTCCTCCAGAGTTTGCCACAGTTCAGTCATCTTATTAGTGCAAAGGCTTGCATAAATAGCTGACAATATCCAGTCGCTGTAATTCTACCTAGAGACTCTGGCAGTTATTAGTTGAGAACTTGCTTCAGTGACTTGAACATTCACAGCAGTAGGGTTCCAAACCATCCAGATGCCACCACTCCTGCCAATAGGGTCCACATGTGCTGAAGTGGTAAACCCCATTCTATTAAAGAACATGCCCATAGCACTAAACTCCACTTTGGTTTCCAAAAGGACTAATAAATTCGGCTTGTGAATCCGAACTAGCTCTCTCATATTTCTCTTAAAACGTTTATTACCTGCACCTCTGCAATTCCAAATCAAGAGATCCATACTTGACTGAGTAAGTTGGGGAAGAGGGGTCTGGGCTGAAAAGTCCAAAAAACCCCTTGCTCTGCTATGATTAACTTCCATTGACAATGGGGGATTTACTGAGACATAGTGTCTCTCCTGACGTGCTTCGATCTGTCTCCATGGTTGAATCCGCATGTTTACTTCCTCCATCCACCATTCTGAGGTGATGAGGTGAAACACTTCTTTCTCTGGGGTTATTATCAGCAGAACTCTGTGTTGAGTCACCCTGTGCTGCTCCATTGGATAATTCTCGCCCTCTTCTTCCTCCATTTTTGTCTCGTGGCTCTCTGAACTTGGGTCTAGAATTTCTATCCCTAATGAGGGGGTTTATGGAAGAGATAGCATTGGTGGTGTGTGAGGGATTAGTATGATGTATATGTGAGGGGGTATTAGGGTGGCTAGGTGATGGGTTAGTAGCTGCGAGACAGTGACTAGAGGTAAACATTAGTGTGTCAGCTCTGTGACTCTGCTCAGCCTCAAAGCTATGTGTGCTAACCTCTTTGACCCCTTTTTCCTTTTTCTCTTCTGCTCTCAACTCTGTGCTTCCCCTGAGCTAATTCCAACTGGTTCCCTCCTCCTTCTCTTTTGGCATCGCTGCCTTTATTCTTTACCTTATGCTTGAACCCCAACTCCTAAGAGACTAGTTGCACTGGTTCTTTATCTTTCCCTGGTTGGGTCTTTTGGGCCCCCTACTCTTCTTTCTCTTGAAATCTGCTGAATCTATTCCCTTGTTGGTGGGTAGGGCCTTTTTGTAGCCTTGGGCCTTTGTTAGTTTTCCTTTGATTTGTGACTTTCATCCATGGCCCATAACGAACTTGGCTTGTCTCACCCACATCCCTTACCTTGCTGGAGCCCAGCCCATTAGCCCCTGCTGTTTCTTCCATCTAGTCTTTCCCTTCGGTGAGTTGTTGCCGCTGCTTGATTCCTTCCAGTACCAGTGTATCAAGACAGACCTCCTTCAAATGTCCTACCCTGCTACAAGAGAAACATACAGAGTGAAGATGTTCATATTCCACTAAATAGATATTCTTACCAATAGCAAATTGAGACACAAGGGGCTTCCGCAGGTCCATTTCAATGCACACGCGTGCATATTTCCCTCTGGATGCCATTGCAGTGTTGATGTCAATCTTTAATGGGACACCCAGAACCTTCGCAATATGAAAAAGGACTTTTTCATTATAGTATTCTATAGGCAGATTCGGAAATTGCACCCAAAGAGCTGTGGTATCCTCTTCTGCAGCATCTGATCTGAAGTCTTGCTGCCATTTCCTCACTGTAACATAATGGTCCATGACAATCCATGGCCCTCCAGTATAAACTTTGGTGTAGTCTTCTATCATATCGAATTTAACAATAAAAAAGCCATGGCCAATATCTAGGGCTTCGAAATCTGCTTGAAGACCCCAAAGTCGAGTCATTTTCGCCATAAACAGCTTGTATCCTATCTTCTTTCCTAGCAGCCTTACAATCAAGCATTTCTTCCAGGGTTCCCTAATCTTTTTCAGCAACACTTGGGGAATCTTAACTCTGGGAATACCTCTATTAACATCGTCCATAACTTCATCATGATCAGTTGATTCCTGTGCTATCTCTGGTTCATCTTCATCAGATGATACTTCCTCCACATCACAATCGAAGTTCTTTTCATTCCTATTCTTGTTAAATCTTGATCTGAGGAAGGCTTGCTTGAAGGATTGAACTTTTCCACTGCTTGCTACCTCTGAAAATCCTTTCTCATTCATTGAAACATCGGGAGCAACTGGGTGGGCCATAACCCCTAGGTTCTCACCCCCGACCAACTGGTTTTCCACCATTGTAGCATCTTCAAGTCCGTCGATACTTTTGATCTTTTTCGTGCTTCGTATCAAGTGGTCTTCTTCTTCTTCTTCTTCAGTAGAGCATCCATGGCTAATCTTCGCTTCACCAACAGACAGAGCATCGGTAACGGTCATATTTTATCACGTGGTTTCTCTGTTTGGTTGTATTTTCAAATTACATTTCCACCATATCATTCAAAATACATTTGGACTTCCCATTTGGCAGCTTTCTTCTTCATTTTTCTTCTTCATTTCTCCACTGTCAAAAGCTTTCAACGTGTTTTCAGTCTTCTTCATTTCTGAAAAGCCTTCCATATTTTTCATTTCTGAAAAGGTTTACGTGCAAAAAGAAATTTAAAGTTGAACTGATCTACTCATCTTCTTCTGTTTGAAAGATCACGGCTGATGATTCGTCACGGGTCGCGCTCGTTCCTGTGAATTGAGACCATTTTATAAACTATGTTTGTGAGCCCCCTTCCTACTCATACCATCTCCCACAAATCAAGTGAGTTATAGTTTGTGTGTTGTGGAAGATTCAATCTCCGGGTAACCGAACAACGATAACACCAAGGTCAAATAAATCACAAATTTCTCCCAAATTTTTTTTTACAGCTCACTGATTTTCTGAAACATCCCCAATTTTATTCCAAATCTTTTTTTGTCACATGTCAAATTCGTCAAACCTATTCTCGAATCAGACGACTACCAAAGAAACGCTCATTCACTCACTGTACCCACTCTATCACCGATGACAACTATTCAACTCCCACTGATCTGGTATGTATATCCTTCAATCCATATGGTATGTAAAAATAGCTTTTCAAATGGTTTCTAAGAAGTCGAAATGGGTATATAAATGGTTTGTGATTTGTCAGAACTGTTTAAGCTGAGCCGGTCAACCTCCAGGACAACTGGCCAATTGTCTCTTGGGTCATCCGGTCGGTTGACCGCTGTGCTTTCCCAGCCCTTTTCATGCTTCTCTTCTTATGCTCTTCTTCTTCTGCTTATTTCTGGTTATGTTTTTACTGCATACACTTGTTTTACAAACTTTTTACAGACAATATTATCTAATTTTTATTTTGTATCTATTTTGCCATTCAATTAATCTATTTTTCCTAACACTATTTAACAAGTTCAAATAAACATTAATTTTGATTCATACTTAAACATAAATAATTGTAGTTGATTTTTGCATTGTTATTTTTTTTTATATCCACTCCAGATTATTTTAAATATAAATTGTGTGTTTTTAGATGAATGAAAATAATTCAGATGACAATCAAAATACAAGAATGTGGACTCCTAGAATTAAAATGAAGTTAATAAACATGTTGAGAGAAAAGGTTAAAAAAAATCAAACAACAAGTCGTAGTACTGTGTCGACAATTAGGCATTGGAATCATTTTGCAAATCAATTGCAAAATCTATATAGATTTCGATATACATCAAAACAGCTGCGACAAAAATATCAGTGATTGAAAGTTGATTACCAAACGTTTAAACGACTGCAGGCACAGACTGGTCTGGGATGTGATCTTATTGTAGGAACTATTGTTGCAGCTGATGAATTTTGAGATAAGGTTTTTCATTAACCTGTACCATTTTCAATTTTTTTTGTAACATTTCATCACACGTACAGTATGCTTATTTTCAATTGCTATAAGCTACAAAAAATGTAAAGAAGTTTAGGACAAAAGGATTTGAGTATTTCCAAGAAATGGTGGAAATTATTGAAAATTGTTGTGCCACAGGGGCTTTGTCTCGTGTATCCACACAAGGAGCCCTTGACTCAAATGAAGAAGATGAAATGCTTAATAAATTTTGGAGCCCTAAAGTTGGAGGAAGTAATGCTGCTGAAGCCATTCCCGTTGACTTATTCGGCAATGAATACATGGATCCAGTGAAGGGCAAAAGTCACAAGAGAGGCCCTACAAATAGTCAAACTGATAGTGGTCGTTCTAAAAAGTCACGGTCAAGTGGGTTCGATGATGTGTGTGCAGCTTTCATTACCTACGTACAAGAAAAAATAAAATATTCACGGGCACGATCAACTGACACAGAGGCTGTAAGTGCAGGTGGTGATGAGTATTCCCTTGATGCATATCAAGATGCATTGCTAGAGCTTGGGGACATACCACCAGTCCAGTATGTTAGGGCACTGACACTATTTAAAGACAAAGAATGGCGAAGGTTTTTTATGCATACTCCTACCTATATGCGCCTAGCTATAATCCTAACTTTGCAGTGAAGTAAGAAGTTGTGTTTTGATTGAGTTAGCGATTCTCTTTGTCGTTGTGCAAGATGATTTGATGATTCCTGATTTATTTTTTATCACTTTTTTCATCCCATGATATGCTCTTTTTTATCCATCTTCGTATGTTTATTTTTATTAAATTCTTAAGTAGTTTTGATTTTATATCAATATGTTGTGTTATTGTTCTACATTCTTTCATGTTCGTATTCTTATGACAAGATGACTACATATTAAACAAATTTTCTTCGCATGTATATTTTAGTGGATGCTAGTAAATGACTAAGGTGGACTAAATGTAGCCACTTGTTAATTCAGTTTCACCAATAATGGTAACAGTTAGCATGTTCTCAAACATTATTTTATAATTATGTTTTTACTGTGATATAGACGAAACATTATGTCATCCGACACAGAAAACAATGCAATGGAGATCTCATTAGAGGAGGATGAGATTATTGAAGATTTTATAGACTTTTGATGATTGCTTTTATGCATGACCATATGAATGCGTCAAGTAGCAGACGACCACAACGAATTTGTCCATTCAAAGATGATGATTACATCTTCAGTTTATTAAATAGCCATTCAGAAACAATGATGGACATTATGCAAATGGATGCACAAACATTCATTTAATTGAAAGACACCTTACTTCAAAATGGCTTTATTGATATTGAACATATGCATATCAGTGTCGAGGAATCGCTTGGAATTTTTTTATACACTTTCGCACAAAATGACCGCTATCGACTATTGGCTGATAGATTTCAACACTCCACGAAAACTATTTGTTAGCACATCAAAATTGTTATGTGGGCACTGTACAAGTTTGCATCAACGGTTATCAAACCACGTAACCAAGACAAGATACTAGCAAAAATTTTAAATGACATGAGGTTTTTTCCCTAGTTCAAGGTATGACTATATGTTTGTCCTGTAAGTTTTCAATAACAATAAGGAATGATATTTTGTTTTTTTATGTTATAAAACTAATATCCAAGTTTGTTTCGCTATTAATGTCAAACAAATATCTTTCAAGTAGGATTGTGTCGGTGCTATCGATGGCATATTAGTGGATGTATAGGTCCCTGCTTCAAGACAAAATACATTCCGCAATCGCAAATCTACAGTATCGCAAAATGTACTCGCAGCTTGCGATTTCGATATGTTGTTTACATTTATTAATTCTGGATGGGAAGGTAGCGCTCACGACAACGCTATTTTAGTTGACTCTATTACAAGAGCTGATCTACAGTTCCCACACCCACCCCATGTAAAGTGTCATCAAATAACACGCTGTATATTTTTTGAAATTATTTTTGTGTACATCTATTTGACAGAGCAGTGCATATATTATTTACATGTAGGCAAGTATTATTTAGTGGATGCTGATTTCATGAACGTGCCTGGATTTCTTGCCCCATTTCGTTTCTAATGCTATCACTTGCAAGAGTTTCATGGCTCTCATTATTCTGGACCCAAGGAATTGTTTAACCATCGACATTCGTCGTTACGCAATGTCATAGAAAGAACATTTAGTGTTTTGAAGAAACGATTCCCAATATTACGGTCCATGCCAAATTACAAGTCTACAAGACAAGGCCCTCTCGTGATTGCATGTTGTGTACTGCATAATTGGATCCGTTTGCATACAAATATGGACCCATTCTTTATGGAAGCTAATAATGAAATGGCGGTAGAAGCGGAAGCAGACGGGTTTGTTGGAGAGCAAGCTGACTATGTTGACATGTCACAACATGGGTTGACGTACCAATCGAACTTTAGGGATGCAATTACTACTGATTTGTGGCAAAATCATGTTGGTCATGGCTAGATTTGTGATGTGAACAAGGCAAGTGAATTTCATAGTGATTAATGGTTCAAAATGTATAATTATTTTACTAGTTTCAATCATTATGACACCTTTATTACATAACTTCCCCCACTTTATTTGTAATTATGAATTTAATGACTTTTTTTTTCTCTTTTTGTAGGATAACTGACAATGAGGACAAGGATTGGGCTAAATGGCAATTAAAGGAAAGGGAACCCAAATCAAATTCCTTTCCCAAACAGTATCACATGGTCAATCAACAAAATATAATTACGTGGATGAAGACACTTAATATGTTGTTAATGCAATGTATAATATGTAGGGACAAATACTTTTTTTGGTTAATGGTTGAATAATGCATGCAAAAATTGTAGTTTATGATGTTCATTCAGTTTAATAGATAGTGTTTTAGTTTAGTTTACGAAATAATTTTTTATTTTCTCTCTCTAGAAATATTGAATCCTATCTCCAACCTAATCTCCGATCATTGAGAATCACCAAACCTCGACAAATCAATGGAAGAAGATGACCACCTGATCCGAAGTACTAAAAAGGTTAAAAGTACGAATCAACAGGAAGGAAAGGAGATTGAGCAAGGACTAGCCATGGAAACTGAAGGCCTTTCCGAGCTAGCCAACACACAGGAGGTACTTGTAGTATCTCCCCCTCCCAAATCTTTCAAGGAAGCCCTTACTACAGTGAAGAGTAGCGATTATCTCTTTGATGTTGATGTAGACACTTTGTCGTCTGATGAAGATGATGATGAACAGAGAGGAATTTCCACCACGGATAAGGTTCTATCCGAACACTTGGGAATCCCCATGATTTCTCTACCCCAAAAACTTCTGGAAAAAATCCGAAAGCCTTGGGAGAATGCACTGATCATCAGGTTACTGGGCAAGAGCATAGGCTATAAGATGCTGTGCACGAGGGTTATGAAAATTTGGGCACTCCAAGGTGAGTTCAACGCCATCGACCTAGGCAGTAATTATTTCCTTTTTAAAATTTTTGAGAAAGAAGACTATACTAAAGTATATACAGGAGGGCCATGGGTTATCATGGACCACTACCTAACGGTGAGGAGATGGGAACCAAATTTCAAACCATTGGAAGCACTTGAAACCACGACCGCAGTCTGGGTCCGGTTTCCAGAGCTTCCGATCAAATACTACCAAGATAAAGTCTTATATGCTATTGCAAAATCAATTGGTAAGCCTCTCAAAATCGACTAGACAACAGCTATGGCAACCAGAGGGAAATTTGCCCAGATTTGTGTCGAGATGGACCTCACCAAACCTCTAAAGCCTAAGTTTATTTTGGAAGGGTGGTATTACAATATAGAATATGAATCCCTACACTCTTTTTGCTTCCTCTGTGGAAGAATTGACCACCGTAAAGAAGCATGTTGGTTCAAGGCACTACCTAGTCCACCGTCGGCGAAGAACATAGACGTTTCCGGGGAGCAAACTCTGTCCACAGGTACTGCTGTAACCAATGGTAACCTGCAACATAGACAGTCTGAGGAAGAGGCCTTTGGGCCCTGGATGTTAGCAACCAAAAGAGGAAGAAGACCAGCCCAAAATAAAAAAAGCCTAACCCCGCAGCAAAATAGGTTCAAATATTTAGAAGAGGGCCTAGATGGCCAGGGGGAAAGTTCTAGGGGAAGAAACTCAAGAAGGGCAGGGCTTGAGAAGGCCCAAGGAGAAAATAACCCACAAATTGACCCACATCACCATGATGATCCCAAAGGAAAAACTAAGATTGAAGTGGCCCAACATACAGAAGTTTAACCAGAGTCAAACCAAAAGTAATCAGATCTGGAACCAATGGAGGAGATAACCACGAATCACGCTAGGAAGATCGTGTCAGAACCTATATGCAGCGATCAAGTTGTTCTTACCAAGCATAATAATGGCCACCCAACTCATTCAAACCAATCTGACATAACCTGCTCCTTACCAGTGCCATCAAACTACATTGACTCAACTATGGTAAAGAGTACTCACCTCCAAACCCATCTGGTACAACAAAACCCCAACATTAGTATAAGTCAGAACACCATAGAGTGTTGGGGGAGGGACCCAACCCCTCCAGACCCTGGAGACTTGAGAAACAAAACAGTAAAAGAAGATGGCCTTCGAGCAGCAGACACCAAAGGTACAAGAGCATGTGAAGCAGACCAGTGCAATGAGTCTGTTGTTCGAACCAGAGAGCAAAGCAATTCACCTCGTCGCTTTCGTATGGTCGATAGAACAAATTTGAATGAAAATCGAGCCAAACTAGGAGAGCATTCCTGCAAGACCATTCCACTTGGTTCAGATAGCCTCCATGCGATCAATCGAGGACGATCATCGGAGGATACGCAGCATCATTAAGGACTTGGATTCTGACCCACCCAACTTCTCATCTATGGATCTGTTAAAATTACTCTTTTGGAATTGTCGTGGTGCTGGCAATAAAAACTTTAAGCGCAATCTCACGAAGATTCTTAAGACTTACAAACCGAAAATATTGATACTCGTGGAAACCAAAGTTCCATATAGTAAAATGGACAACTTCTTCAATTGACTGGGATTCACAGCGTCTACTATAGTGGACCTTGTGGGTAGAGTTGGTGGGATCTGGATAATATGGGACACTAGTCATGTCAATGTGAGAGCACCTTCTGTAAGTTCCCAAGTCATACATGCAACCGTCCATAAGGAGAACTATGAAGATTGGGTCATTGCCCCTGTGTATGCTAGCCCAAACCCTGTTCTAAGAGAGACCTTATGGAACAATTTGGAAGATGTTGCAGCGAACATGGACAAATCGTGGTTGGTCGCAAGTGATTTCAATGATTATGCAAATCAAAGTGAACGAAGGAGCTTCTCTAATAATCAAAGCACAATCAGACCTCAAAAATTCCTTGACAGAGTCAATAACTGTAACCTGATTGATCTGGGAAGTTCAGGACCCAGAATGACTTGGACTAACAATAGACACGGGCTGGCTAATACTATAGAAAGATTGGATAGAACGATGTGCAATGCAGATTGGCGAACATTGTATCTTGAAGCTAGTGTGAAAGTGCTCCCCCGCACATATTTCGACCACTCTCCTCTCATCGTCTACACTGAAGATATACACTCTCTCAATCTCCCAAATAGACCTTTTAGATTTGAGGCGGCTTGGATGTCTCATCCTGGCCTATTGGATGTCATTAGCTCCTCCTGGACTGATATGAATAACAAACTTCTCGATTCCACTACTGAATTTACGACTAGAGTTAGAAAATGGAATCGAGAAGTCTTTGGCAATATTTTTAAAAAGAAAAAAAATTTACTGGCCAGAATTGAAGGCAACCAAAAAGCCTTAACAAATCAATTTTCTCGTAGTCTGTTCACCCTTGAGAAAACTCTCATTACTCAGTATAATAATGTGTTATTGCAAGAAGAGATGTTATGGTTCCAAAAATCTAGATCAAAAATCATTACCCTTGGAGACCGTAACACCAGATATTTCCACATTTCGACCATCACCAAGAGGAGAAAATTGAAGATTAATGCCCTTAAAGATAACGAAGGTAATTGGATTCTTAAGAAAGTTGATACAATTAGGGCCATTATGGATTATTTCAATGACCTTTTCAAAAAAGAGGATGTTCATTCTTTGGAGCATTGGAAAAATATGACCCCAAATTATTTTACTCCGGAGAACAATGCGGGTATACTAAAACCCATAACTAATTCTGAAGTTTTGGAAGCTGTTAAAAGTATTGGTGCTTTTAAAACACCGGGGAAAGATGGTATCCAAGCATTATTTTACCAAAAATACTGGCAAACAGTGGGTCATTCGGTTTATGATTTTATTCACTCCTGTTTCCAAACTACTAGAGTGTTCGAAGTAGTCAATGAGACTCTTATTGCCCTGATCCCAAAAATTGAGAACCCTGACTCAATCAAACAATTCCGTCCCATAAATCTTTGTAATGTCACCTACAAAATCATAACTAAGATTATAGTGCGTAGAATTAGACCTTTCTTGGATACGGTCATTAGTCCCAACCAGAGCAGCTTTATTCCTGGGAGACATACCACTGATAATATTATAATCACCCAAGAAATCCTCCATACTCTGAGATTCAAGAAAGGAAGAAGTGGGGGTATGATTTTCAAAATTGACCTTGAAAAGGCCTATGATAGATTGTCTTGGAATTTTACAAGAATTTAAACTCAATGGAAAATGGGTTGATTTGATCATGAACTGTGTCACTAATAAACATTCCTCTATCCTTTGGCATGGGGAAGTTTTTGAGGGTATCCATAATGAAAAGGGACTTCGACAAGGTGACCCTCTCTCTCCTTATATTTTTGTTCTTTGTATGGAGCGTCTATCCAACATGATCATATCGAAAGTGAAAAAGGGATCTTGGAAAGGTTTAAAAGCTTCTAAACATTGTCCAACCTTGTCCCATCTTTTTTTCGCTGATGATCTCATCGTTTTTGCTAAGGCTGACCACCTTACCCGTGAGACCATCATTGGGGTCCTTAATGACTTTTGTGCTGTTTCTGGTAAAAAAATTAACTACTTGAAATCTAAACTTTTTGTGTCCACCAACATCCCTCCTAATCAAGCTAGAGCCTAAGCTCCCAGAGTGGCATTCCCGTTACTCAAGACCTTGGCAAATATTTGGGATCCCTTCTCCTTCATAAAAAAGTCAGCAAAAATATGTTTAATGAGATCCTTGAAAAATTGAAAGCCAGACTCTCAGGCTAGAAAGCCAGGAACTTATCCCTTGCTGGAAGGGCTACACTCATAAAATTTGTTACCTCTGCTATTCCTAGTTATACTATGCAAGTCATGGAACTTCCTAGACAATTTTGTGATGAGGTTGACAAACTTAATAGAAATTTTCTTTGGGGAGAAACTGATAACAACAGGAGGGTCCATCTTGTTAACTGGAACAGTGTGTGTAGACCTAAGGAGGATGGTGGACTTGGTCTTAGAAGATCTAGAGACCAAAATGCTGCACTCCTCACTAAACTTGGCTGGAGCATGCTAACTGATTCTAGTAAACTTTGGTGTAAGGTCCTACAAGCCAAGTATCTACAAAACCACACCCTTTATAATTGGCCTTTGAAGAGGAGAGCCTCCCACATCTGGAAAAGCATATGTAAAAATTGGGACATTCTTAGGGAAGGGGTTAAATGGAATGTGGGTAATGGGGAGACTATATCTCTATGGCATGATTGGTGGTGTGGACAAAAACCTTTGGATCAAACATATACTTCTCCACCAGTTAATAATGAAGATAGGGTGAGTTTACTCCTTGATAATGAAGGAAATTGGAACCCTGCAGCCATTGTGAATATTGTGTCTCAGCAAGATGTCCAAGAAATTCTGCAAATCCATAGACCCAGGTATGTGACTTTCACAGATACCCCTACCTGGTTTGGATCCTCTGGAGGAGACTTCTCAACAGCAGCTGCTTACAAAACCATTATTGGACCTAAGATGGATGGTCTTGACTGGAGATGGTTATGGAAGCTCAAAACCCCTCAAAAGTTGAAATGCTTTCTTTGGCTTATACTCAAGGATAGACTGGTAACCAATCAAATGAGGCTTAGAAGATGCATGACAAATTCTGACTTATACCCCAGATGGGGGAGACCAGTGAGGATATGAACCACCTCCTTAGGGAGTGTACCAATTCCAAAATCATCTAGACTGAAATAAAGAATGCCACATGGTGGGAGGAAGGTTGTAGATTGCCTCTACTTAAATGGGTGTCTTCCAATATGAAAACCAAAACTTTATTTCTTGGGAAAAAATGGTCTCTCTATTTTGTGGTTATCCTATGGCAAATTTGGAAAGACAGAAATCAACTAGTTTTTGAAAATATTATTCACCCCATTCAAGTTAGTCTTAAGAACATTAGGGACTATGTACTTGAGATTGATGAGGCTTTCAATAACCAATCCTTACCTATTCTAATTAACTTGCATTTCCCTCCTGCAGGTAAATTGAAATTAAACACTGATGGCTGCTTCAAAGGAGATCCTGGACGGGCAGGCTATGGAGGGCTCTTGAGGGATGCAGCAGGCACATGGATATAGGGATACTATGGAAAGCTGGGTCACTGCTCCAGTGTAGAAGCAGAGCTATGGGCCATTTACAGGGGCCTCACAATTCTCCTTCAGAAAAGCACATTGGATGTAGAGATTGAAACTGATGCCATTCAAGCCATCAAGTTACTCCAAGATGGACCAAGTCATCACTCTCTTTACAAAGCCCTTATATAAGATACCAAGTTCTTAATGAAAAGATGCAAATGTGCACTGAGTCACACACTGAAGAAAGGAAACAGAGTTGCTAATCATTTGGCAAATATAGGAGTGACACAAGATGAACACGTGGTGATTCTTGAGGATTCCCCAGAAGCTGTAGCAACGTTGGTCTTAGAAGATGTGACTGGAGTTCATTTTGAGAGGGACTAGCCCTCATTTCTGTCTGGTTTTTGTACTGTGACCGTTCTTGTTTTTCTATGTTTTCACCTGAATCAAAACAAAAAAAAAAAAAGAAATAATTTTTTATTAATTGTTTTTCATTTTATTCAAATAATGGTTTTGTTATTAATTTTAATTGTTCTATTAATTTTTATACGAAATAAGTTTTTATTAATTGTTTTCATTCTATTAAAATAATGGTTTTGTTATTAATTTAAATTTTTTTATTAATTTTTATACGAATTAATTTTTTATTAATTTTTTTTCATTTTATTAAAATAATGGTTTTGTTATTAATTTTAATTTTTTTATTAATTTTTATACGAAATAATTTTTTATTAATTTTTTTTCATTTTATTAAAATAATGGTTTTGTTATTAATTTTAATTTTTTTAATTAATTTTTATGCGAAATAATTTTTTATTAATTTTTTTTCATTTTATTAAAATAATGCTTTTGTTATTAATTTTAATTTTTTAATTAATTTTTATGCGAAATAATTTTTTATTAATTTTTTTTTCATTTTATTAAATAATGGTTTTGTTATTAATTTTAATTGTTCTATTAATTTTTATACGAAATAATTTTTTATTATTTTTTTTCATTTTATTAAAATAATGGTTTTGTTATTAATTTTAATTTTTTTATTAATTTTTATACGAATTTTTTTTTCATTTTATTAAAATAATGGTTTTGTTATTAATTTTAATTTTTTTATTAATTTTTATACGATTTTTTTTTTTCATTTTATTCAAATAATGGTTTTGTCGTTAATTTTAATTGTTCAATTAATTTTTTTTATTAATTTTTATACGAAATTTCTTTTATTAATTTTTTTTCATTTTATTCAAATAATGGTTTTGTTATTAATTTTAATTGTTCTATTAATTTTTTTACTAAATTTTATATGAATTTTTTTTATTAATTTTAATTTCAAATTAATTGTTCTATTAATTTTTATTATTTTGTAGATGAAAGTTGTAACTGTTATTAGAGTTAACATTCGTGCATTGGTTAGGGGAGATGAATAATATGCACTTTTTTAAAAAAATACATATGGCATCTTCACTTCATAATACAACTCACAAATTGTTATAACATTATCACTGGTTAATTTTAGAGTGCACACAATAAATTTACTATTCATAACGTTAATACAAAATATTATAACAAAATAACCATAACAAAATAAGAAAACAAAATAACCACAACATGTGTTAACCATTTAATCGCTCATCGAAACAAGTTAAGCATCATTGTCAGGTGGTGATGGATATGGAGAAAAGTAGTCATGGTATACCTGAGTGACTCGATGGTCAATCTGATTAATGCGGTTACTTGTCATTTCATCACGTCTCCCAGAGTCTACACGAAACTCACCAAATTATTGAATTAGTGAGTTCTGAGCGGCGACAAATTCATCGAACCGATTATCCTATGTATTGACCTGATTAGCCATTTGTTGTTTCCATTGTAGGTGTTGATTGTAGCGTTCTTATTCCAACGCTAAATAATCAGTACAGTATTAAGGTTGTTGATTTGGTGGCATGGCATTGTCATTGGGGTCTTCCGGATCAAGTATTGGTTCATTTGCAAAATTAATAGAGCCCAGTAAGTTTTCAGTATCACCAGCTCGAGTCAGTGTATACTCAGAAATTAGTGAAGTGATTTTCACATCTACTTCACCTTCAAGGCTGACACGATGCGCTTTGAAAATTTTGGTTAACAAAACTCCAAAAGGTAGTGACCGGCCACTAAGAGTACCAAGATTTGCAATTATCATTTCCCTCAATAATATGTAGTATAAATCTAATGTTTGTCTAACTTCAAAACCATATAACAAATAAATATTAAAATATGGAACAACATCAAAATGTCCTTTTTTAGGAGTGACCTTTTCAACTATCCATTGATGAGAAATACAAAGGTGGGGTTTTAAATGTCTTGCTTGTAAATTAGTGCTAGTAAATCGGTTCTCACAAATTGTAGTATAAACCTCAGTTATATCACCAACAATGTTAGCTAACTCAGACTCAATTTGAAAATAGAATTGCAAATCCCCTATCTGAACTCCAAGAATTTGTGCCAAAATGTAGGGTTTCAGTGTGATTACTTTACCTTTCACATAAGAGGTCAGACTACATAATTCCACTTTTCCCTCAGTAGGTCTCAAGTGAAGGTAAAATAAATATACAAGACTGGGATATACCTTTTGTGGTAAATTAGTTAAAGGTAACCATCCCATCATATCCAGTCTGCCAAGCAGCAGTGGATTATATTGACAAGGTAGATTTACCTTTCTCCCCGTAACAATTGGTCGATTGGCAAAATTTGAATAAGCTTGTTCGTGATTGTATGTGAGAAAATCAATAGTTGGATAGTGATGATGTTGTTGCTGTTGTTGATGTTGTGAAGGGTTAGAGGTTTCGCCACGTTTTGGTCTTGCTCTTTTTGTTCTCGGCATGATGACTGCAAAAGTTAAGAAAAATGTATGAAAGATGTATAGCAATATGTATGAAAATGGTGTAGAAAAAAAAAACAAATAGCCAAACTGAGTCTCTGTTGCTGGTGCAAAAAACAAGCAACAGATAGCCAAATTGAGCGCAAAAGGCAAGCAAACTGGTAGAAGCTTAGACTGAAGCCGGTTGACCAGCCGGTTGCAGCTCAGCTCTAAAATTGTGAAGGTATGAAGAATATGAAGCTCTGGTTCAAACTAACCTCTTATGAAAAGCTCTTCGTCTCTTCTTTTACACGGATATCTACACTAAATTTATGATATTATATGGTGAAGAAGTTGCTGAAATTGTTAGAATGAAGATGGTGAAGATGGTGTAGTTAAACAGATGAAGATGTTGACTTATATAAAGCCTCAGTTCCAAAAGTTGCCTTTTTTTTTCTTTTTTTTTTTTGTTTCTTTCATCGAATACTGACTTATAGCACTTTTTATTTATTTTTCTTTTCTTTGGTATATTGATCACTGACAATCTGTGCCTCAGTTTTGGCCTCTTTTTTTTTTTTTTCTTTTCCTTTATCGAACAGTAACCAATTGACAACCAGCAAAGGAGGGGGGGGTCTATTGCATGAGTGAAATTACACTATTGCCCTTTTCATTTTATACTTACATAGCAATTTGACATTTTATGAAGGAGGGGCAAGTTAGTCATTTTATGTCAAGTACATCAATCAATAGCACCCAATAATATGAACTTCACAGGTGAGGCAGGAGTGAGAGACAATAATGAAGCTAAAAAAATGGTACAAGATAAAGAATTTTTTTATTAAATTGATAAAATTTAACAAATGAAAAAATGTTGATAATGTTTGGTAAAACGTTTGGTAACGTTTACATTTTGGTTTGTATTTAAAAAAATTTAATAAATTGGTTTTTGTTAATTTTTATAAATATGTAATCTCCAAACGTATTGGTTTGAACAAAATATTTGAAAAATATTAGAAACGTATTGAACAAAATGTTTATACAGGCCTAAAAAATTAGTTGACATAAAATAATGGACATAAAAGTTATTTGAAAAAAAAATTATGTAAAAACAATTAATTGAAAAAAAAATTCATTTTTTTATTTGAGTATTTTAAAAATAGTTTGGTTATAACTGTTGATCAAAAACACGGATATCGAGTTGTGAGTTGTGTGTTTGATTATCAATTATAGGTTGAATTAAGTTTTGCAAACTATTTTGAAAACTCATCACCAAACAAATTTTCTTATTTCACATATCATGTCAAACTTTCAAAACTCAATTCCACATACAATTCAAAACTCAATTAAACACTCTATTCAAAAACCAACCAAACAAATTTTCTACACTCAAATCATAATTCAAAAACTCATAAACTCAAAATACAACTCTATTTTCAAATCATATTTACAAAACTCTACCAAACGCAACCTTAATCTTTTTACAGGAGTTTGTCCTTGTGGGCAAATGATTTTAACGCCCAGGACTTTGGTCTAATGAAATTCAAATTTGAATTTTTGGGCCGAACGTCTTTTTCTATATTCTTATTTCAATTTGAAGTTTCATTGCTTCGCAAATCTTCCATCAGTAAAAATCAAGAAAAATGGTGGATTTTAATAGGAAAAAAGGGTATAAATAATGGAATATAAACCTAGAGAGTGATATAGAATATTTTATGTAAGCAAAGGAGGATAATAGAGTGTAACAATGGAGTGCAACAAGCAATTGAGGACAATAGAAGAAATGGGAAACAATGGAGGAACTAAAGTTTTAGTTTTCTATTTTTCAAAAGATATATACTGAGATTTGTTGTTTTTAAAAGATGTGTACAAATAAAACTTGAACTTCATATTTAGTGTGTATTAATGTCAATTATGGTCATTTTGCTTCATGATAAAATTATCATTAAAATTATCTTTTATTAAATATGTACACATATACAAAAGAGTGTGTATTACAATATAATAGATTGTTAGTTCTAAATAAATAATCCCTAAACTATTTAATTAGAAATTATGTGTATTTAATTATTAGCTAGTCTTTACTAAACTAATCAAATGATGAATTCATAAATTTATTAAATATGAAGTTCAATTTTACACCTCAATCTCATGAAACAAACGTCACTACTAGTACTCACTCACTTATTTAACACCCAACCAAATCCAATCTAATTAACTATTATGGAGCGTTTTGGTAAGCTGGTAAAAAGCTAACTTTTTAGCCTTTTAACTTTTTTGAGTCATATTACCTCTCTATTTTTTTACATAAAAAAGCCACAAAAAGCTAAAAAGCCAGCTATCTATCTATATCTATATATAAAGAAAATGGGATTTCTAACCCACAAACCTTATGAGAGTTCCGATATCTCAATCTTAATTTTTAAATTTTTTGATTTAAATTTTTTTTTTAGCATTTATTAACTTCTCCCAATTCACAAGCCTTTTGGGGGATTTGGTCAAAACCCCTTCATAAATTTTTTTTTAATGCATTAGGAACAAACATAAAAAAATTTCTCTGAAAAGTCCAACTCATATTATTATTATCAAAATATTAAATTTTAAAATAATATAATTTTTTATGTAAATGTCGGTTTTTAATAAAAAATAATATTTGTAGAATTCTCTCATCAAGATTTATCAAATAAGATCCATATTGACTATGAAATGTATAAAAAAAAAATTATTACTTTTGAAATTGATGTAAACGATTGTGATAACGTGTTCTTACATTTGACAAGAATATTACTGTTACTGCTGATAACATGTTATTTTGTCTCATAGTAACATGTTACTTTGTCTAATAGTAACATATTACTCTAATTCACAATTACATGTTACTCTGACAATATTGTCCATTAAAAAAATATATATATTTTACTTTGTCCTAACTCAATTATATGTTTTCTTCTTAGGGGGTTTATGAAACAAAATAAATTGGGTTGTCCTTTTCACCAAACAAGTGCCCAATAAAGGAATTTTGCCTAAATTTTTCAAGTCTTTTTGACTTCTCCCATACCTACTACCACACCATTTTCCACTTCTCCTATACACTATAGTTAGTGATGAGATTATTAAATTATTTTTATAAAAAATCTAAAAAAAATAATTTGTATATTAAAAAAATATCAAAAATAAATATAAATTCTTATTAAAAAATAACAAGTTGCAATTGCGAACAAAAAAGAAAAAAAAAATTACACTGTACATGTAACGCCCCACATTTCTAGCCCAAATGATAATGTAACAATCATGGCTCTTTCAAGAAAAACCGAATTTAAATCTCCAAACTTACATTACATGATACAATAGTTCTTCATGCAACAATACATTAATCCAACAACAAGTAAATAAACAAATAAATACCCTCAAGGGTTTACAAGTTTTCAAGGCTTGAGCCTGGTTATACAAAACGGTTATTCAAACCCACACACATACAGCCCTTGGCTTACACACAGAGTCACAGTAAAATGAGAGTCTCATACTCTTAACACACATTTCCTCACCTCTAGTTAGACGGCATCACCACATCTTTTCCTCCACAAAAATCCTATAGGGTGAGCATAAAACCCAGTAGGAAATCCTTAACAAAGTATAAACATTTTATACAAGTCTCAGGAAATGAAATGCACATGCCATGCTATGCCATTTTGAAAGAAAATCACATCTTCATCTTTGAAAACCATCATGCTCAATGATGTCATGCAATTTCAATTCTTCAAAACTTAACAATTCATTTCAAGAGCGATAAATACAACTCTGGTAATCCCTAGGTCGGTGTCTGCAAGTAGATTATACAAGTACTACTAATTTGTCATTTTTTTCGGTATTAACCGGAAGGCTCGACACCTATCCGCACGGGTTTTCGGTCTTTCACCCCGAACTCTCAAGCCAACTTATTCAATATCATCTACACCACCTATCAAGACTTATCAACGTATTTACCCCAAAACTATTCCATGAAAACTTGTTTCTTAACATTCTTTTCTCAGCAAGTTTTTAAATCAACTTTCAAAATTTAATGTAATCAAATGAATTGACATGCCAATAACACAAAATGAATATAAATACTTTTATTCCAATTCATCATCCAAGGAATAACACAATTCTCTCTTCTCAAGTATTCTCAACAATTAGTCATTTCAAGACTATTTCAACGTTTTGAATTATAATTTCCAAAATGAACAATAATTCTCATATTCTCTGAAATTCATCATTTATATAAATATAAATAAAAAATTTTCCAAACATCCATTTATTTTGACACACAAAATAAATATAACAATATCATTCATGGATTTTCAGTCTTTTAAAAAAAATTCCCAGATTCTAGGTTTTCTCACCAAAACTATACAACTCAAATTTTTTGAAAGAAAACTTTCCAAAATCATCTTTTCTTCAATCAACGAAGATCAAAACCCATAAGATCATTTTAAACGAACAAGAGACAAATCCACTTTCAAAATCGCTCAACTTCTTCAATCAACAATCAATTTCAAAACTATCAAAAGATGATTTCGAAAATTATATAGATCTTGCAAAAACATATATATAACTCTAAGAAAATCCTTATCTCAAGTTTTGAAGAAGAAATGAGATGAAACCCCCAAAATCAACGGTGTCGAAACTCGATCTTCATCGCACACAACGAAACCCTCAAGAAGTTACACAACTTTGATGAAGAGCTTCGGTCTAACTCCCAACGGATTTGGAGGAATCAAAGAGAGAAGATGACTTCTAGAGAAAGAAGCTCTAGATCTTGAAATTTCGGAAAGTTTTAGAGAGAGAGAACTGAAAAAGTGATCTGAAATCTCCCCTACGGACTGATATAACATAGTCTGCTCGAGCGTGAAATACATTTTCCCGTAAGCAATTTCGGATATATTTTACATTTTTGCTTTCCTTGAGCTGACTGGGCAGCTCGACCCCCGTAAGTTGACTGGGTCAAAATCGAGATCGCTACAGTACATTTCATTAAGCTCAAAAAATGTGCCAATTGTTTGTACAAAGGCTTGACACATATCTATTATCAAATTATCAAGTGAATATAGATGAAATCAAATAACTCAACTTTGATGGCTAACAAATATTAGAAGCTCGACCATTGAAACCTAATAATTATTAATTAATAGAATTCAGCAATTGAAAGGTTTCAAACCACATCTCTTTGTCTTCTCAAATGTTTCTTTTTTTTTTGGTTCATTCATTCATTTTAATATTGATAGAGAATTGGACGTGTGGAAGAGTGAGAGACATTAAAATTATATATTGAGTTATGCAATTGTTGTGATAAAAATAAAGGTTATCTTCTCCTTTTATGGCGATTTATCTGGTTATACCTCCAATTAAAACGTCAGGTGTGCTTCTACATCATCATTGAATGTTACTTTTATTTTTTTTAGATACTTTGTCTTACAATTATTTGTGTTTTATGTTATGAAACTTATTATATTTGTGTTTGCTAAAACTATTAGATAGACCTAATGAAAGAAGTGCAAACTATTTCAATGTCATTCTCGAGATTACAAGTACAAAAAATGTACACAAAGAGTGCGTTTGATTCAAGGGATTAGGGGGGGACTAAATACTATTTGGATTGTAATCCATTAGAAGCTCTTTATCCGGCGTTTATTTTTTTTTTTTAGTCCGCCGAACATGAAATCCGGTCGGATTTCTTATCTCCCATTTGTGGGATTACACTGTCCCGGGAGGGATATGTGGGACAATTTTCATGGGATAACAATCCCATGGGATTAAATAGGGAAATGATCATTTTGACCATTTACTATTTAATTATGTATTATATTTAGTAAAATTCAATAAAATTTAAATGTCTCAATTTAAAAATAAAATAATTTTATTTAACTTTTTATTGATGTATTATTTATTTTATTTTTTAAAATAATTTTTTATAGATATTTTATTGATGTTTTATTTTAAAATTTTGTTTATATTTTATTTAATTTCATTATTTAAATTTAATAGATGTTTTATTTAATTTCATTATTTAATTATTATTATTTTTTAAAATAAATTTATTTATTATTTGTGAGTCCTACTTCTTGAAAATCCTATAATTCATTTGTTTTTTGTACTATATTTTTATATTTGGTTTTTGTACTTTTTTTTATATAATTTTCTTTAAAAGTTTATTTTTAAAAATTAATAAATAAATAAGTAAATCATTTTCTATTTCAAACAAATTTATATATATATATATTTATATTTTTTTTTCTTAAAGTAGTTTTAGTTTTGGGCAATTACTTAATTTTTTTTCTATATATTGTAATTTTGTATATTTTAAGTGTATCATATTTTCATTAATACACTCAGAAATGCACTATGAAAGAAGTATCATGCGAAAATCAAGTAAGAAGAAAAAAAATAAATAAAACAATACGATAACTGTGGAGTAAAGATCAAATATCAAAACTTTCAAAGCAAGCAAACAAACAAATAAGCAAGTAGAATAAAATGTTTAATAATAGACATTTGAAAATTTGTAACAAAATTTTATAACTTTTCTTTTTACTAAGAAAATTCTATTTGGTACTAGCTAAATAAAATGTTTTTAAAATAGTTTTTTTTTTAAAATTTGAAATTAAAATTATAGTAAATTTATGTAAGCATAATTGCTAATCGCATCTTCTTACTTAATGTATAATATTATATTGACTGCCTTTCTTAGTTTTTTAAAGTATTTATATAGAATAAATTTTTTCATAATTTAGTTATAAATTTTTCCCGTACATTACTTTTAAATTTTGAATAAAAGCAAACATAAAATAATTGATTGAAGATATGTTGTATTTATTATATTCCTTTTTTTGTGTGTAAAAAAAAAAAAGATATTTAAAAATTACAGTATACATATATAAATAACAACAATGATAGGTGATCCGAAAAATCATAACTCGAAACACCTAAAATGACGTCATTTTAAGTATAAAACGACATCCTTTTGATATAGGGTCTGGCTTTGGTCCAGTCCATCATCGGACTGGACCGTGTTGTTGGGCCCATGGGGACCCACTACGGGTCCCGTTTTGAAAATATGAACCGTTCAATGTGTAGAACTCTTCGAGTACTATAAACTTGTAAAAAAATCACGTTGATCGGATATCGATAGCTATGTGATCAAATCAATTTTGTATAAAAAAAATGGACGGTGAATAAATTAACAGTTGACAAAAAACTGATTTGATCACATAGTTATCGATATCCAGTCAACGTGATTTTTTACAGGCATATAGTACTCGAAGAGTTCTACACATTGAACGATTCATATTTTCAAAACGAGACTCGTGGTGGGCCTCCACAGACCCAACAGCACAATCCAATTCGATAATAAACTGGACCAAAACCAAACGCTTTAATATATTCAAACCATTTAAACCACAAAAATTCAAAGTACCAAACATTTTCCTATAAATAATTATAAACACAAACAACCTGTACATAACACACGGCCGAAACACTAATAATATAATACGAGTAATAAATAAATAAATAATATTTGTTTATATTACCCAAATTATTCTCTATCACTGACTACCAAATTATTCTCTATCACTGACTAGTTATCTAATTTTTGCGGTCCGTGAGTGTTGTGTTTTTACACTAGTACTTCACGCACACTCTCTTTCTCTCTCTCTCGATCTCGATATATATGTCATGTAATAATGCGTCCATAATATCCAAATTGCTCCATCCGCCCCACTTTGTTCTTCCGACATTGCACAGAGGGAACGCCCCAAACTTGTTTCTCTTTCTTCTCAGGTCAGTTCGTTCGTTCTCTAGTCTAGTAGTAAGTACATAACAAGGTAGGTTGTGGTTTCTACTTCTCTGTGACTCTTCTCTTCTAATCACTGCTCTGCTTGCTTATCCACATTGTACCTACGTTCTCTCTCCCTCTCGGCCAATTTCCATCTTTGTGGCGTTTTGAACATTTTAGTCACACTTTATGATGTGTTTTTAACTTTATTCCTATTATAGGGTAAAACGGCATTAGCAAAACCGTTTTCTAGGAAACGGCTTTTCAACAACCGTATTTAACGATTAAAATAATAATAAATTTTGAATCCAGAAAACGGCTTTACAAAAGTCAGTTTTACTTAATTTTTAATTAATTCTGAATTAATTAAAAACGGTTTTGGCAAAATCGTTCTTAAATTAATTTTTTTTAATTTATATTTTCAACATAAATATTTTTTGTTCAAATTTTTTTAAAAATAAAAACCGGCTTTAGAAAAGCCGTTTTTGAACAGTAATTTTTTTTAATAAAAACCGACTTTAGAAAAGCCGTTTTTCAACAGTAATTTTTTTTTAATAAATATTTTATGACCAAAAAATATTTTCAACTTAAATATGAAAACTACCAAAAAATATTTTATATATTTTTTTAATTTATATTTTCAACTTAAATATGAAAACTACCAAAAAATATTTTTCATAAAAAGCGGTTTTAAAATATAAAGTTTTTACATTAATTTTTTAAAATTTATATTTTCAACATAAATATTTTTTGACCACAAATATTTTTAATAAAAAATGGTTTTAGAAATTTTTTTTTTAATTATGTTTTCTCATGTGGGAAGGTTGGACTTGGGAATGAAAAGATGCGTAAGAGAGTAGAAATTTCAATGCATTCAAAGATAGGTTTCTTTAGAAAATTACAGCACAAATAAAAATAAAAATAAAAATTTAAACGTAATGCTTGCTTTGAGTTTTCTAAAAACTTAATTATGAAAACTTAGTTTTCAAATAGTCATACTTTTCAATGAAATACTTTGGAATCTTTTTTTCAAAATATTTGAACTACAAAAAATTTCTCAAAAATTATAAATATACAAACCAAACAAGCCCTAAGTTTCAGTTTTTAGAATTAAGTTTTTTGAAAACTGAGTTTTTTGTTTTTAGTGAATATTTTTTAAATTTTAAACATTTTTTTTTAAACTTTTGTAGATGCATTTTACTTAGATATGTTCAAAAGGTAAAATATTTGTAAAAAAATATTTTCAAAAATTAATAAATACACAAAAATATGAAAAATGTAATGAATTTTCGTTTTTTTTTTTTTTTTTGGTATTTAGTATATTTATGCTAGGTATGTTTAAAAACTTAAAATATTAAAAAATTCAACAAAAACAAAAACAAAAACAAAAAAATTCGAAAAAACTTTAAAAACTATTTTTTATTAAAAATATTTGTGGTCAAAAAATATTTATGTTGAAAATATAAATTTAAAAAAATTAATGTAAAAACTTTATATTTTAAAACCGCTTTTTATAAAAAATATTTTTTGGTAGTTTTCATATTTAAGTTGAAAATATTTTTTGGTCATAAAATATTTATTAAAAAAAAATTACTGTTGAAAAACGGCTTTTCTAAAGCCGGTTTTTATTTTAAAAAAATTTAAACAAAAAATATTTATGTTGAAAATATAAATTAAAAAAAAATTAATTTAAAAACGTTTTTGCCAAAACCGTTTTTAGTTAATTCAGAATTAATTAAAAATTAAGTAAAACCAGCTTTTGTAAAGCCGTTTTCTGAGTCCAAAATTTATTATTATTTTAATCGTTAAATACGGTTTTTGAAAAGCCGCTAGAAAACGGTTTTGCTACTGCCGTTTTACCCTATAATGAGAATAAAGTTAAAAACACACCATAAAGTGAGACTAAAATGTTCAAAACGCCACAAAGATGGAAATTCCCCCCCGGTAATGTGAATTTTGCTCAATTACCATTTTGAATTTCTCTGCCTTCCTCTTGTTATTACATATATATTCTTTTTCCATTTTGGATATGCAGAATTTTGGGATGGTGAAGTTAGTGGCTCAAAGTCTTCTTCTTGGCCTTTACCTTCAAGTCCTTGCGGTATTTGCTGTTGATGTTCACCGCCTTAACATATGGCCAATGCCCCAATCAGTAAGCAATGGGCATCAAATTCTTCATATGAGTAAGGACTTTGAGCTAATGACTCAAGGAACCAAATATCCTGATGCTTCTGGGATATTGAAGGATGGATTCTCTAGATTACTTGATGTTGTCCAAGCTGCTCATGTTGTTGATGGCAACTTTTCCCATTTCGACCAATCTGTCCTGCTTCAGGGAATTCATGTGGTTATTTTTTCACTCAATGACGAGGTCTGTCATGTTTAATGATTACATCATTTCTTACTTACTTCTCTTTGATTCACACTGGGTTAAAATGGTTTTACCTTGCTGAATTGTATGTATTATTATACTTATTGTAAATGTTTGCTTGGTCTTCTCTTTTTCGATTCAAGAGATCAATTTATGTGTGGAAATCTTACATTATGAAATTTTCAAAGCAAAATCATTGTTTGTCTTTTCTGAATCTCCTTAATAACATATGCGTGGAGATTGGTATTCTTCTGCATTCTTCTTCTTTATTTATTTATTTTTCAAGATGAAGTTCAATATTATTACAATAATTATAATCACTGGTGTAATTGTTGTTACTTGTTCAAATAAAATCAGAGTAACTATGATACTGCATGTGACAAAAATATTTCCCCTTTTTTATGGTTGAATTGTGACAAATGTCTATATGTATTTACTTTTCTTATAAAAAAAATTATTGAGAAAATACTCCCTTGGGGGACGCCGCTATGTAAGTATGTCAATTACTCCAAAGTGTTAGCAAAGTTCAAAGAACTACCTGAGAAGGATAGACATTTCTCATGACCATGCTGCAATAATAGACTTGACAACCTACTCTTGACCAACTTTCAGTCTCCAACTATGAAATAACTAAATATGAGGTTTGGCCTTGATGGCGAACATATTCAACACAAAAGCCACACCAATCCTAACACATCCCAAATTTTGTATTGAAATCTAAGGTGTGACTCAGAGTTAAGGGTTTAGATTTGTTTAGGTTTTAAATGAGTTAAAAATAGTGAGATATTCTGTTGCAAGTTTCTGTTAGTTGTGGCCTGATATAAAGTAGTGTAACCAGTTAACTTATTTAAAGCCACATTTGGCATTCAAGGTCTCAATAATAGAAATTGAATAGGGTAAATTACACTTTACCCCCTTTATGTTTAGTTATTTTCTTACTTTGGGCCTTAATGTTTATTTTTGTAAATTACATTAACAGTCACGTGGCATAAAAATATTTTATTATATATAACTCACATCTCTAATATAAACTTAAACTTCAATATAACCATATATTTTTTATGTTATGTGACAGTTATTATGGCATTTTCTGTCTAGTTTTGAACAAAAATTAGCTTTAGGAGTAAATTGGAAAAAATTTGAACATAAAGGACTAAAGTGGGAAAAAATATACTTTAAAGGCCAAAGTGGGAAAGTGATCAAACATAAAGGGGCAAAGTGTAATTTACCCAAAATTGAAAATTTGCAAGCAATTGCTTTAGATTCGAAAAGAAATGTCTATTACATAATCATAATACAAGTGTACTAAAGTAGCTCACAACACGATTCCTTTTCTCCCTTCTCAAACCCTATCATATTAAACAAAAGAGAGAGTTTTGTCATGTAGGTACACCACACTTGAGTACTTAACTTTATAATAACAATATGAACAAGGCAAAAAGTCTTCATATCCCCCTTACTTTGATTCTTCCAGTGGTTTAGCTGAAAATATAATACAATAATAGAGTAGCTAATTAACTCAGTAGAGTGATTCACAATTTCTAACCAATCTTGCAAACTTGTCCAAGAATTTATCAAAATAGCATTTAAACCTACATAACAAGTCAATAACATGAAATATAATGCCCTTTCAGGGACTCTCACCCAGGGACCCTCACCCGGGGACCATGCCCTTATTTGCGCATCCTTTTAAGGCTTCTCATCCAGGGACCATGCCCTCTATTCATGCTATTCAAATTCATTAAATCAAAGTGTAAATTATGATAGAAGTCCTTGTACTTTGATCCTTGTGTCATTTTAGTCCCTATAATTTCAATTGGCTTGGTTTTGATCATAAATTTATGATTTTGTCTCAATTTGGTCAAATTGATTACAACTCTTAATAATTTTTTTATGAAAAATAAGCACATAAGTGGCATGTATAATATTTTTAAGGGCAAAATTATAAACTTACTCAACTCAGTGAGTTAACCTCAACCAATTTAGTGGTTATTTTTTGTCAGAAATACTGGTGACATTATCAATTGGATCAAATTGAAACAAAATCTAAAAATAAGGGTCAATATTGAGCTAATTGAAAGTGTAGGGACCAAAATGACGTAAGGGACAAAATGTAGGGACACTATGACTGTCTACCATAATGACAAAAACATTGCATCAATTTATTCCACACATATCATAATTAACTAGAGTTGCACCTTAAACACTTATCACATGCAACCAAGTTGAGAATTATGAATTTCCCTACCTAAAGCCAATACAAATCAAGTGTAGTGAATTTCCCTTAGTTGTTTTTTCCCTTTTTCTTTTTGTTGTTTTCTTTCTCACAACCAAACAATAGAGGATTCTGCACAAGCAACACTCTTATGACTGATATACTCTCTTATGAATTATAGATACAAAAGTATGTATATTGTAACACATGGCAAACTATCATACAAATTAGAAGTCCAAAACACAAGCACATAGTGCACACATAAGAGGTGTCAAACTCCCCTCAATCCATATATGATTCTAACTAGTCAAGATTAGTATTAATTAATCCACTCTTAAATTCTAACTTCGAAGTTTATTCTCAAGATCATGAAGAAAAAATGAAAGGTATTCCTAGATGCTATTGCATTCATTGTCTTGGCAAAAAAGGGTATTAGAACTGAGAAGCGTGCAAAAATTGGATCATAATGTTAAATCCTTAATCATTAGGAAATTTTTGAACATGTTCTTCCACCACAAGCACTGCTTCAATTGCAGGAAGATCCTATATTGGTTGATGTTGACAAAAGCTTTAAACTTGAAATTAGAAATTTTCATGGAGACAATAATCTGGATGTATTCCTTGATTAGTTGCATAGCCTAGAAATTTCTTTTGTGTGTAGTATCTGTTGACAGAAGTACTCCTTGATCGGTTCCTTATTAGCCTATTCAGATTTGCAGTTGAATATATGAGGTGTGATTGTTTTTTCTGGGTTGACAGTTGGCAAAATACTTAAGAGATTTAGTTATTTATTTTGATATGGGTATAGGGGATACTATTAGATCGATCTTATCACTTTGTTTAAAAAAAAAAACGTCATTTTTCGTTATTTTCCTCCTCAAGTTCTTTTTTTTATGTTATTATTGTTATTATTTTTCCGTTCTTTTTTTTGAAAAGAAAAGAAATGACTAGAGTATTTTTTATTATTATTTATTTTGAAAAGTAACACACTGCTATTGTAGATTGAGAATCAAAGAGTGTTTTCCTTAAGAAATGACTAGAGTATTTGATTTTGCCTCAGTTCTTCTAATTCATTCTTAATGAACCTGTAGTTGTCACTGAAAATCCTTATGTATACCATTTCACATCTCTGTAATTTGGTTTCTCTACAAAAGCATAATTCTCTTTCTGAAAAATTATTCTGTGTTGTGCAGTTACAATATGGGATTGATGAATCATACAAGTTATCTATTCCTGCAGGCGGAAATCCGGTTTATGCACATCTTGAGGTGGGTGTGACTATTGCTTATGTTATTCTAAGTTAGTGCCAGGATGGTTTCCACTCAGCATCAATTATATTCTCGACTATTTTGCATTCATTCATTATTAAGTTAGTGCCAGGATGGTTTCCACTCAGTATCAATTATATTCTCGAATATTTTGCATTCATTCATTATTGAAGATCGTGCTGCTGTCATCTTTGTGCTGCGTCTTCTTTGTGCTGCTTATTCCAATTGCTTATATCATAAAAGTAGACTGGAGACAATGGACTAGGTTTAACTAATCTGTAATGTTTTTCCATGAAATTTTTGTTTCATTTAGGATTAAGATATTAAATATTTTTTGTGTGCCGCAGAGCATGTTATCAAGATAGGGTGTTATTGAATTTATTAAGGATGTCCTTTCAGTTTAGAAAGATTAAAATATCTTTGCTTGTAAGTTTGCTGAGTTCCTTTGTCCCTTTGGCTTTTGATTTTTGTTCTCTTAAAACATTCCGAACCAAACTGAATGTTGGAATAAAATCTCGGGTTGCCAGTTGAGGACCACTCATAGATCTATTAACAGCACAAAGACATAGCTCATAGTGTCTAAAAGTATATGAGGTGTCAAAATGACTATAGCCTTGGTGTTGTGCCTGGATAGTGTTTGACATGGTTTTGTGGGTTTTGTTTGAAATGGCATAAATTGCCAACAAGTTGTGCACTGAAGAGTAAGCTCATTCACATCTGCAGCTTTTCATCACTTGAGAATCTCTGTTTGACTAAATCCTATATTGTTACAATGCAGGCACAAACAGTTTATGGAGCCTTACATGGGCTGCAGGTTTTATGTTCTTACTCATGACACCTTGTAAAAGTTGCTTGTCTTGATTTTGTGAAAGAAATATTTGCATCTTAGAATATATGTTCTCACATGAAATCTTGCAGACATTCAGCCAACTTTGCCATTTTAACTTTACTACCAGAGTAATTGAAGTTCATCAGGTCCCTTGGAACATTATTGATCAGCCAAGGTTCTCTTATCGAGGGCTCTTAATTGGTGAGATGCTTCTCTTATTTCCCTTGACACATTAAATAACCAGATAAGGTATTATGGATATATTCATTTTTTATGGGAGTTGACATTGGATGCCCAATTATTTATGAAGGTTGTTTTTGATATTTTACTTTTAATTTGAGCTGAATTTTAATATCGTCTCTCTCCAATGATGTTGTCTCCTTGGTGTAGTACCATTAGGGGAAGAAGAAATAGAGTAAGAAAAGACGAAATAGAGTAAGAAAAGAAGAAATAGTGAATAAGAAGAGAAGAAGAGCAGAAGGAAAAGCGATAAATCCTTGGGTAGAACTCACCCTTGAAAACTAGCTTGCAAGGGAGGGTGCCCAAGAAGCTTATATTCACATGACCTAGCCTATTGTTAAGCTAGATGGGATCGTAATATACCACCACATGCAGTCGACGTTCATGACAACCCACTCTATCGACACTGACCCACTGGTAGACCTTTCTCTTTTGTTGGTTTCACTTACCTATTAGTGTTAAACGTGATAGAATGATACCATAGTTGTCAAATTGGGATTTGAATCATGAATCGAAATGGTATTGTACCGAGTCGCTGATCGAATCGAAAATTGTAAAGATTGAGTCACCTTTTTTAAATTATATAGAAAAATATATCTACATACTTAGATATTAAATATATCTAATAATTATGAAATATTTAGACTTAAATCAATGAAAATATTGTTTTAAATGGTGGTCAAGTTCAATCAGAGATAGAACCACTGAGTGCACCCTCTTTTTATCTGTTTCAAGTAAAGGATGAAAATCAGGCCTGTCCGCAAAGAGGAAAGCACTGTATTCAAAGGGCGTTAGACCAAGCAAGCACATCAGCTGGGAAACATCGTTTGTACATCGTCTCATCACTTGGATTTGAAAACATTATCCACCTTTTCGGTTGTGCCTAAACTACGCTTTTTAGAAAGCCATTGGCAAGTTTAAATCAATATTCAAGCAAACAAAGATAAACTTTCAATTTTCAAGTAACAATAACTCAACAGTAATGTTTTTTTAATTTTTTATAAGGTTAAAAAACCAAAATCTTTAATTTTTTTTTCTCTAAAATCTCACTTGATACCTTCAAAAAATTCATTTTGTAAATGCAAGTACTTAGATAAAATTGAATATGTAAGCCTAGAATATTGTGGAGAGAGAGAGAGAGAGAGAGAGAGAGAGTTCATTTTTTTCGGCTAAGGTTTGAGTATTTGAGAGTAAATAGAGAGGGAGAAGGTCAAAAGATGGCATGTAGTAATCCTAAAGACTTTAAAAAGGTTGTGTGAACCATTTTCTAACATTAAAAAGCAAAAAAGAAAGCCAAACATCGATTTTAACGATTCATGATTCACCGATTCGGTTCACCGATTCACCTATGATTCATAACTATTTGCGATTCACACAACCTGTTTGTATCGATTACCTATTGAATCGAATTGAATCGTACGATTCGATTCTAATAACAGAGTATGATACCCATACACAATACCAAGGTGTCTTAATCCATCTATCCTATTGGTTTCCCCTTCTGTAGTTCGAACAACAAAGACGAAACCCATGTGATCCTATACTCGCACAGGTTGCATTTGATCCTATACTCGACGTGGTAGCTGACTTTGATACCTAATGATACAAAGCTTTTGGTAAAACTCACCATTGAAAACTGGCTTGCAAGGGTAGGGTGTTCATGAGGCTTATATTCACATGACCAAGCCTATTGTTAGGCTATGTGGGATTGTAACAGAAAGAGAAGTGTAAGAAGAAGAATAGACAGAGGGGATAGAATCTGCTAGTGGAAATCACCTTAAAAAGATCCATAAGCTCAAGTTCATTGATGAACGTAGAAAAATTCAAGAATTACTCAATAACAATGGGAACTGGAACTTAAAACCTGTTATTGGTCAGATTCCATATAAAATTGTTGAAAGAATCATCTTCTTTCAGAAACCATCTAGGCTCTTCATAGGAAGATTCCTTCTTTCTGTCCGATTGAGAGGATGAACCCTTGGTCGCCTGCACTGTTAGATTAGAAAGATGACCACATCTATTGTCAAGGTTATTGCTGTGTTCACATAAGTTTGCTTCAATGACTTCAAACAATCTCATAGCATCTTCAAAACTCTCACAAGAGATCTCTCCTCCCCCCCAGTCTTGCTAAATGTGTTTATTCTAACTTATGAATGATAATGCTGCAGATACATCTCGACATTATCAGCCACTTCCAATGATAAAGAAGGTTATTGATTCTATGGCTTACGCAAAGTTGGTATGTAATGCATAACTTGTGTGGTCTGTTTAATTTTCCAAGTGCTTATGATTAGAAAACCTGTAATACGAATTTGCCACTGTTTATATGATGTGTGGAATGGTTTATACATGTTTAATGAAATGAGAATTTTGAGGCATCGTTGCTCATGATAACAAAATTGGCTATGCTGTTTGTATGTATGGGGGATTTTATATCTGTTATTGTTGATGTAGAACATTGGAGGGTAGAGACAAAGGTTGTTTTTATTCAAGGAAGTTTGGATTTCCGTTCAGTTTCACCGCATTCTACAGTATTTTGCCACTGGTTTTGAACTTTTTTGCTGCAGATCTTATACTTCAAAGAAAGTTGTCCTGCATCCTTTGACATATTGCCTGTGGAAAGAGGTAAACCTATGGACCTAAGGAGAATCATTGACCCACCAGACCATCTATTAGTCTGCCTAGAGTTCATGGAACTTATTATAATCCCTTGTCCGCCCTAACGGTTTAGTGTCTGTAATGGATGCCCAACTTGATCTAGAAACTCAGCTAGTGTGGCCAGATGACCTCCCTTTTTCAATTGAATGGAATGAGCCATGGATATTGGTAGAGTTTTTAATAAACAGAAAGATGGCTTTGTTGGCGGTCCAAATTGATCACACGCCATGTGGTTGTGAACACATGATATTGTACTGCTAAAGAGAGGGCTATTATTAAGATGGAAAACAAATACTGGACTGAGACATGAAGTAGAACCTTTTTGATGGAGGTTAGTGAAGTCTCATGTTTCTCAATCTTGGCACTTTTGTGACAAGAAGTTATGTACCTTCACTATGATAGTATGATTCTCTTTGTGTTGCCACAGTGAGTCTTTCTATTGAGCATTTATTTCACAAGGGCCACCATGGCACCAAGGCATTGTAGGGGACAACTGATGCTAAATAAAACAATTGATTAACAAAATTGATTTCAGGAGACTTGTGAGACTTATGCTTTTAGAGGCTTAAACATGTTGGGGTGGAAACTATACACTTCAAAACTCAGATGCCTAAGTTAATAAATTATATCTTCATTTTTGCGTGTATGTGTTATAGAACAATAGCAGGCTTAGTTTTCTTACAACCTTTCTAACTCTTGAGTTATTGCATCGACTCTTTTTCCATATGAGGATAAAGCCTTTTAAACGGAGGGTATCTCATGTATCCCTGTCTTGTGTTGTGCTAAGATTTAATTTGCGACTAGTGCTAGCTTATTAAGCAAAGGAACCTCTAAAGGGGAAATGTGTTAGATATCATGTCCAGAATTAATAGCAATTTAAACATATACTTTTATAGGTATGGTTATGATTGATCAGAGGTTGAATCGATCATCAGGAATACATATTGTCATGTCCTTGCCTTTTCACGAATTTTATGCTCACTGACTCAGCGTGTGTCAATGCCACTTTGAATGGCCTGATTCTTTCCATCTATTAAAGCTTTAGCTTGTGTCTTATATTGGGACTCTGCCAACACTAGCTGCAGCTCCACCTGATAATTGACTTTGTAATTTCTTAACATTATTTTTGGTCTGCTCTTCCTTTTTTATTATTTTACTTTGTATGATTGATTTCTCAAAATTTAGTTTGACTGTGACTAAGTTGTTACATACACTCATGTCAAATTTAATTTAGTACACAAATTCATTTAAATTCATTTTATGTAAATTAGTTTTTTCGAACTTCTGACTCTCATATAAATGGATTCGTTTTTTACTTTTCAAATATTGCTTGACCTGTAAGCCCCAATTTTCCAAGACTTTAGGTCACTTTGGTGGGGAAAAAAATTTGTATCCCCCCTTTAGTGGGAGCCTTGTGCATTGGGTTGCCCTTCGGTGATTTATTATTATTATTTTTTTTATTGAGTTGAGAAATTGGTTCTAAACGATCAGGTTGGTTGAAAATAGACATATGAAATGATACAGAGGGCATTTTCCCTTTTGTTGGACAAGAGATGCCTCAAAAGCTTGATCTATTAGGAAATGGGCCAAACACTGTATTAAGCTCTCCAAGGCTCCTCATGCTTGACCTCCTCTTGTATGGGGAGAGAATAATGTTTCCCACGATGTGGATCAGTTTGGTACGTAGAATTAGAGTTTGGAATTTGGTTGACCACATTCTAAAAAATGTAGTACGATACAGATAGGATTGTATACGTTATACTATCGAACTCCTTCCTGAACTCTTTCATGAAGACAAAAAGGGTACTAACAGTAACATGTTTCTTTTTCTCACATTGCCCCTTTAAAGCCACACACCCGTTTTGTCCATCTTCTCGAAATTGAAGTCTTTTAAGTTCTTTCTCATTCCTAGGAGAGTCTTTTAAGTTATTTACATGTATACTTAAATGATGTGGAGTGTAAATAAGTCATGTGCTCTGAGCAATGTTATTGTAGTGCTGATTTGTGCAGATCTTGCAAGGTTCACTAGATGTGTGCTTGAGCAGGCACACACAACTGCTGTGTTCTTTACAAAGCGCTCAAGTTGAAAGGCACCTGCAAAGATCCTGTGAGCATTGCTTGCTATCCGCTCAAGCAGCCATGCGATTCTAAAACCTATATGAACCTTGTTTTCTTCAACTAGGGGAACATAAACACGAGATTGAGTAGCCCATTGAGTCCTTGAGAGTTTTAAAGAGCTTCAAAACCTTACTCAAGGAGTTTTGATTTGAATTCCATGTTTTTCTTAATATAGAAACATAAATACTTGAGAATCTTCTAAGTTGAGTGCTTTTGCATTAAAACCCACACCCTTGGCTGTTGGTAATGGAGTCGTGGGTGTATGGAGATAGGATCAAGGAGCCTCATGTTGAGCAATTGGATCAGAAGAGGTTAACTGTGTCAGAGCCACAAAGGAGTGTTTGTGGATGACTTTTAGAGTTAGGTGAACCGAGTACAGAGTTGTAATTCCTAGCTTCTCGAGTCTTGTGACTTTTGATTCAATAGTGAATTTTTTTTTTTTATCGTTGGAATCGTGATTTTTGTCCTTGGGGAGTGTTCTCCTTATGGTTTCCACTTATGTGCATACTTGTTCTTTATATTTTTTGTGAATTACATGATTTTGATCGCTATTGAACATTGAATTTGGACTTAATAATTACTTGGTAAACTAAAATTGGTTAATAGTTTTTTGAGTTTGGCCAATTCACCTCCTCCACCCCCCTCTAGGCACAAACAAGTACCGACCACACGATTTCAAGATAGTTTAAAGCGTAAGTTGGCATTTAGTTCCTGTGATTGGTGTGTGTAATTATAAGTACATAATTTGATTTGACATTTGATAGTTTGCTAAATTAACCCACATCATCAATTCCCCATTGTTTTCATGCAGAATGTGCTACATTGGCACATTGTAGATTCCCAATCTTTCCCTTTGGAGATACCTTCATATCCCAAACTATGGTTCGGGGCTTATTCTATTTCTGAACGATATGCAATGGCTGATGCTGCTGAAATTGTGAGGTCAGTGATCTCTGCCGTGTTAGTGGCTAAATGGAGATATGATCGCTAACTTGTGCTTTCCTGAATTCTTGAATATTGTTTTTTGCAGTTATGCTCAGAGGCGAGGTATTAATGTATTGGCTGAAATTGATGTTCCAGGACATGCTCTCTCCTGGTAGTTATAATTAATGCCTGTACTCATCATATTTGTTATATGCATCTTCCTGTTCCCATGTCAAAGGAAATTCCTTTCCATGATTTAATCAAAGTTGATAATGAAAATCTTTCTTGATCATCTATTGCTAGTTTTTTGTTTTTTGGTTAGGTGTATGGGGGTGTAAAGAGGCTTCTAGAATGTTTTTATCTTGATTTTCCTCCCCCATTTATCTTTTCTCAGATCCTATTGCATGCGTTAATAAAATAGTTTTTGCGGATCATAATTATGGTGTGGTATTATCTTATAAATTAGGCCATAGCTAGGAAAACCAAATCAGCTTCTATATTAAATGAAATAGTAAAATGGCCATTATGATTTTGATGAATGTTGAAGGTTTCTTTTTGAGCATAGGGAAAGAGGAGAAATTTACAATCCTAACTGATTTCTATACCTTGATATGCATAACACATAAATTTTGAGCGATTGACTGTATTTTGCTAGCTTGTGAAAATGGGAAGGTCTATTCTGGTAGTAAGTGCCTCAAAACCTAATGTATATTGTAACTAAAAATTTGTTTTCTTTTAGCTTTTGTGAGATCGAAAAGCTATTTTTCTTGCCAAATTCTCTTCTAGAAAGGCTTATGAGCACAAAGGATACAGTGGATGCTGGGAAGTTTTAAAACCTTCACAAGTGTGTTAGACATATCTATCATGTTCAAAATTGCGTTCAGGGACAGCTTCTTTGTGGTTTTGACATGTGTTGACTGTTTATTTGAGAGAAAACTAACTCAGAGAATGATCAGACAATCACTCCCTTTTATATTGATAATAGGTAGCTTACAATGGAAATCTTGGAGGCACAAATAAGGAAATAATAGAATAAGGAAATAACAACTAATAGAATAAGAAAGTCTTAAGGCACTAATTAAGGAATCAAAATATGATCTAAATAAGGAAACAAACAATAGAATGATCCTAACATATATTCTAACACTCCCCCTCAAGTTGGTGCAAAGATATCTTTCATGCTCAGCTTACCAAGAATATCATGAAATGGTTTACTGCCAACTCCCTTGGTGAGAATGTCTATAAGTTGTTTACCAGACTTTACAAATGAAGTACATATTGTGCCACTAGTGAGCTTCTCTTTGATGAAGTGACGATCAATCTCAACATGCTTTGTCCTGTCATGTTGAATAGAATTGTGAGCTATGTTGATGGTAGCCTTATTATCACAATATAGTCGCATGGAGTCTTTTTGGTCAATTCTCTGATCATGCAATAACAACTTGATCCACAAGAGCTCACACACACTTTGTGCCATAGCTCTAAACTCAGCTTTTGCATTAGACCTAGTTACTACATTCTGTTTCTTACTTATCCAAGTAATCAAATTGCCTCCAACAAAAGTACAATACCCTGAAGTGGGCCTCCTAGCAGTTACTGATTCTACCCAATTAGCATCCGTATAAGCTTTCACACTAAGATGATCATGTTTGGAAAATAAAGATCTTTTCTAGGAGAAGATTTCAAGTATTTCAAAATTCTCATAACTGCCGTTAAGTATATTTCATGACTATGAATAAACTGGCTAACCACAGTAACGGGAATAGCGATATCAGGACGAGAATGGGCTAAGTAAATAAGCTTACCCATTAGTCTCTGATAACTCCCCCTATCAACGGCTGCTCCCCCACTATTATTACAAAGTTTCTGATTAGGTTTTAGGGATGTGTCATAGGCTTTACGTCCAAGCATCCATATTTCCTTCAACAAGTCAATGACATATTTTCTCTGATAGATGAAAATCCAATCTTTGGACCTAGCCACTTCAATCCCCAGAACGTACTTCAGGTTTCCCAAGCCTTTGATTTCAAACTCATTAGCTAAATACTTCTTCAACAAAGGGATTTCCTCAACACCATTTCCTGTAAGCACTATGTCATCCACATAAACAATGAGAGCTATAGTCTTACCATGAGAGGAATGTTTAACAAACAAAGTATGATCAGCCTGACTCTGTTTGAAGCCATATTTTAGCATCGACTGAGTGAATCTCTCAAACCAAGCCTTAGGGGGCTGTTTGAGGCCATATAATGACTTCCGAAGTCAACACACCTTACCCTTAGTTTGAAGAGTTTCAAAGCTAGAAGGAATATCCATATACTCCTTCTCTTCTAGGTCACCATGCATGACTGTATTTTTCATATCAAACTGTTGAAGTGGTCAGTCCAGATTAGCTTATAGAGAAAGAAGTACTCTAATTGAATTCATCTTTGCAGCAAGAGCAAATGTCTCTTGGTAGTCCACCCTATAGGTTTGAGTGAAACCCCCTTTGCCATAAATCGAGCCTTATACCGCTCAATTGAACCATCTGCCTTGTGCTTTACAATATACACCCATTTGTATCCCACAGTTCGTTTGCTCCCAAGTAACTCAATCAAATCCCAAGTGCTATTCTTATGAAGTGCTTTTATTTCCTCCACCATGGCCAGTTTCCACTCAAGAATAAAAAGAGCATCCTGAAAATGATTAGGTATGCTAACAGAGGAAATTTTTGACACAAAGGCTTTATATGAAGAGGACTAATGAGAATAAGACACAAAGTTAAAAATAGGATGATGAGTATAAGATCTCATACCTTTTCTCTTGGCAATGGAGATATCAAGATCAGTAGGTTCAGACTCAGAGGTAGTAATATCAGGAGTTTCAAAGTTACCTGGACTTTCATCAAGAGAAGGAGACGACAATGATTGATCAGAAATGGTCTCTTGTATCCAAGTAATTTTCTACCTTTCTTTATCCCTGACATAGACTTGCCCTTCACTATTCTTAGCAACATCGAATTCTGTATTGCTAGTGATAGATATCGTTGGAGGTGGTACTAGGTCAGGAACAATAGGAGCAATAATAGGTACCGCTGGTGGCGGTATTGGATTAGGAATAATAGAAGCAATAGGACTCTCTTTACTCCAAGACTCGCCTTGAAAAGATGACTGGGACACTGGACGGGACAAGAAGTAGGATTGAGACTCAAAGAAGATGACATCCATGGACACAAACTATTTACGGGAGGGAGGATGATAACACTTGTTCCCTTTTTGAGTAGGAGAGTAACCTAAGAACACACTTGAGAGAATGAGGATCCAACTTACCCCGAGAAGGAGAATGATTGTAAACAAAACACACAGCCAAAGGTTTTTGGAGGAATGGAATACAGAGACTCGGAACCTAAGAGAACTTGAGGAGGTGCCCTTGTTTGTAAGACTTGTGTAGGAAGACGATTAATGAGATATGCAGCAGTGAGAACTGCCTTAGCCCAATAGGCCCGAGGTACGCTCATAAAAAAATACATACAAAGAGCCATATTAAGGAGATGACGATTCTTGCGCTTGGTAAATGTAACGCCCCCAAATCATAACAATAGATCCGATCCTTATAACAAAATGTTAATAGAAATGATATGCTTTCATTCATCAGAGTTCTTATTACAAAAGGTCGACATATGCAGTATACATTTATTAATGTTCATCCTGAATCTATAGCATGTACTACCAGTTAATAACCTACAAAAAATAAATGTCCTATGGGCTTACACCTTTCCAAGACATTACTTGGTTATAGCTAAAGAACTCAATACAGTTTAGCCCTTGGCTATACAAAATAAACAAAATAAAAAGGAAACTCTTGCTCCAAGTCTCCCCAAACTACTGTCTCGGCGGAGGCACGTCTCCAACACCTGAAAATAGTTCCCAAGAAGGGTGAGCCAAAGCCCAGTAGAAACATACTTACACAATACATGAGAATTAACAAGATATAAGTATGATGCACATGTTCATTTTTCTATGACAAAATCTGTGTAACTTTTCCCACAACCATGGTATGCCAAACTTACATCTCAGCTCATTCATTTTGGTTCGATAGATACATCCACTACATTTAACCCATCAACAGAGGTTGCACATCACAAGTTTCCAACAGATAAAATCATCATACAAATACATTCATTTCTATTTGCCATTTTACCGAAATTTCGTCCGCGGACATCGGCACCCATGTATATAAATGGTTTTTGGGACTTTCATCTTGTACACACAAGCCAACTTAATTCAATGTAGTCCATCTCCTTTTTTCTCCTCAAAACATAGAGTACATCCCCTTTCTCCTCCCGAATATCATACATATGCAATGTATATCATTCATAATCATATTCAATGATAATGGTTAAGGGATTAGTTTCAATTCGCCTAATCCACATACGATGTCTATAACAATCATGACTATCCTCTACCGATAGCCCAAAACAGATATACAATCTCCGTAACAGATAAATCATTAAATTTCCATAGGTGAGTGATTAAACAAATCCAACAACACCATTTATGTATATATTCTCCCAATTTCACCTTTTCCATGCCAATTTCATTGTTTGTACAAAATAATTATTCAAGAAATTTCAGGGCAAAACTTCTCATTTTTCAAATATTAACTCAAAGACCAAAATCAACTATTTTAACACAAGATGATTTCATATCCAAACCCCGTAATCATTTATGTAACACCCACATAGAAATTCCTCTTTTCATACTTGAACCTAAACCCTAGGTTTGCTCAAAACATCCCCAAATCTCACCATTTTCACACAATAACTTATAACCAAGTTAAAACTCATATTAAGGTGTAGAGAGTTCCTACCTCAAGTTTAGAAGATCAATGGAGTAAGGATGAAACTTCAATGATGCCGAAACCAAACTCCAATTGGATCAAAACGGAGCTCTGAAGATGCTCTACCATTTTCCCAAAGACACTAGGGCGAAGAGATCAACGGACTAGGAGAAAACGTAGAGAGAGAGTATTTTAGAGAGAGTCTCACTTTAGGGTTTTTGGAAGAAAAGATCAGAAAAAGTGATGTAAAAAATCATTTTCGCGATTTGATATACGCATAGTCTGCTCGAGCGAAAGAGTTGACGCTCGAGCGTCAGACACAAAAATTTGTTCTGCTCGAGCGCAGAATACACACACCCAGTACTTTTACAGACAACAGACAAACCGTTTGAGCTCAAGAAAGGCCGCTCGAGCGTAGGAAACGCCGTTTGAGCATAGAAGATATTCCTCCAATACTTTTGCAGACGTGCAAGGTATTAAGAGTTCGCAAATCCCGCTCGAGCGCAGGAAGTGCCGCTCAAGCGGAGGAACAAAAATTACAAAGCCTGCTTAAGCGCAAGAATGGCCACTCGAGCAGAAGAGTAAAAATTTGGGCAACAAAGGTTTGAAAAAACAAGCAACCCACTTATTCTAAACGCACAACTACAATCCAATAACCAAATTTAAGGGGAATTAAGGGAAAAACGACAATGATCAACATTCAAAAACTATAAACCTGAGTCCAGACTACCACCAATGACGGGTCAAAACTGGGATCGCTATAGTAAACCATTCTGTTGAGGGGTGTCAGTGCAAAATGTTTGATGGATAATGCCATGAGTAGAAAAATATTTTGCCAACCCAGAATTAATGTACTCACTCCCATTATTAGAATGTAGTATTTTGACAACCACTCCAAATTGGGTACTAACCATCTTATAAAAGTTTTGAAATACAGAAAAAATCTCACTTTTTTATTTCATGAGGTACACTTAAGTAGCATGAGAGCAGTCATCTATAAAAGTAACAAACCATCGATGACTTTTCATTGACATCGCACAAGAAGGACCCCAAACATCCGAATGAATTAAAGAAAAAAGAACTGAACTTTTATTATTACTAGGAGCAAAAGAGGTTCGATGTTGTTTGCCAAGTTGGCAGGACTCACAAATGAAACGTAGAGACTTTATTTTTGATAAGAACAGAAGGAGATAAATGCCTAAGTAGTAAAAAAGATGGATGTCCTAAATGTCAATACCACAGCCATAAATCTTCCTTAGTGGATGGAGACGAGATGGAATGATAAGCCTGCTGATCAGACTGATTGAGGATATAGAGACCATTTTTTGTTCTACCACTACCAATCGTCTTCTTCGTGATAAGGTCCTGAAAAAGACAAGAATCAGGGAAAAAAGTTACACTACAATTCAAATCTCTAGTAAGATGACTTAATGACAATAGGTTAATAGAAAAATTAGGAACATGTAAAACAAAAGACAAAGGTAAAGAAGGGATGGCACGAATTAAACCTTTCCTGGAGATAGAAGAAATAGTACCAGTAATTTTAACTTTATCCTGACCAGAGGTTGGTGTATAGTTTAAGAAGAGATTAGAAGACCCAGACATATGATTTGAGGCACCAGAATCAATAATCCATGACAAGGCTTTATGGGATAAGAAAGCACTAGAAGATGAGACTAAGTTACCTGAATAGGCAAACGAAGAAGAAGCAGAAGATACAACTAGAGGAATAGGAGACCAACGATCAAGCAGATTGCACAGAGCTGTAAGATTCTGAATAATTCTGTATATTCAATTGTGTAATTTGTTTACAAAGAGTGCATCAATTATATAGCCCTAATCTATGACAGAAAAAGAAAATACAAAGAAAAGGAAATTGCCTAATTCCTAATATACAATATATATAATATATATTCTCACACCTCTGCTCAACCTCAAGGTGTTTTAGCAGAAAACATTGAGAGTTTGCTAAGAAGAAACTGAAACCGAGCGGTAGTGTGAGTCTTGGTGAAGAAGTCCGCAAGTTGCAAAGCCGAGGAGACAAAAGGAAGTGAAATAGAGCCAGACTGCAGATGTTGTCGGACAAAGTGACAATCAATCTCAATGTGTTTTGTCTGTTCATGGAAGACAGTATTGTGGGCAATATGAATAGCATTGCGGTTGTCACAATAAAGGGAGGTTGGAGAAGACTGAGGTACACCCAAATCAAAGAGAAGACAACGAAGCCAAACAAGCTCAGCAGTAGCATGAGCCATAGCACGGTACTCAGCTTCAGCAGTAGAGCGAGCAACAACAGTTTGTTTCTTGCTTTTCCGAGAGATCAAGGAATCGCCAAGAAACATACAAAAACCAGAGGTGGACTTGCGATCAGTAACATCACCAGCCTAATCAGAATCAGCATAGGCCACCAAGTCTAAAGAGGAAGTAGATGACAACAGCAAGCCCTGAAAGATGGTACCCCGGAGAAAGCGAAGAATACGAACCAAAGCAGCCCAATGAGTAGAGCGAGGAGCAGAAACGAACTGATTAACCACATGAACAACATAAGTAAGATCAAGGCGAGTGACAGTCAAATAAACTAAACAATCCACCAGTTCGCGATAGACCGTAGGATCATCCAGAGGGACACCATCAGTAGAGTTGAGCTTCACATTAAGCTCAATAGATGTATCAAAAACCTTAGTATCAGTAAGACCGGCATGGTGAATAACCTCATTCGCATACTTGGCCTGAGACAGAAAATAGCCTTTTGGAGAAGAGGCAACCTCAATACCAAGAAAATACCGTAATGGACCCAGATCCTTCATTTCGAAGGTGCGGAAGAGATGTTGCTTGACCTCAGAGATAGCAGAAGAGTCCGAACTAGTGATGATCATATCATCCACATAAAGTAGGAGAGCAACAAAACTAGCAGAGGTATATCTGAGAAACAAAGCAGAGTTGGAAGTAGAATGATGAAACCCAAGCTCAGTAACGGCAGTCTGAAAGCGATCATATCAAGCACGAGGAGACTGCTTCAAACCATATAGAGCATGCCGAAGACGACAAACCTTTCCAGAAGAGTGGAGAAGACCAGGGGGAGGACGCATGTAGACATTTTCAGTGAGATACCCGTTAAGAAAAGCATTCTTAACATCCATCTGATAGAGAGGCCAATGTCGAACAGTAGTAACAGAAATCAAGGTACGGACAGTAGTCATCTTGGCAACAGGGGCAAAGGTCTCCTCATAATCAATACCATACTCCTGTGAGAACCCTTGGCAACTAAGCGAGCTTTGTAGCGCTCGAGAGAACCATCAGAATGAGTCTTGACTTTATAGACCCATTTGCAACCAACCAGATTCTTACTAGCAGGCAAAGGAACCAACTCCCAAGTGTTAGTCTTCTGTAAGGCAACAACTTATCCTCCATAGCTTGAACCCAATTAGGATCCTGACAGGCCTCCTTGTAAGATTGAGGTTCTGAAAAAGAGTGAATAGCAGACAAAAAAGTACGATAGGAAGCAGAAAAACATGTATTAAACCAACTCAACCTGTTTGGAGGATGATGCTCACGAAGAGAATAGCAGTGTGCAGCAGGATCAGAGTCGTCAGAAGCAGAAGGAGCAACAACAGGAGTAGAGACAACTGGTAGTGGGGGAGCCTTGCGACGAGAATAGACCAACAACGGAGGGAAAGAAGTAGCCGAAGGAGAAGGAGCTATAGGTGACATAGATGGAGAAGTAGGAATGACCTCAGGAGGAACAGTGGCGATGTACTTATTAGACGGGACCTCAGAAGGAAATGGGTCAATGAGAACCAAATCTTCTTTGGAAACGGGAGCAGCAAGAGGGGGAAGTTGAAAATAAGACAGACGTTCGAGAAAGGCAACATGACGGGAGACATAAACAGTAGCCTTTTTTAGTAGGACTATAACCTAAAAAGACACAGAGGACAGACCGGGCACTAAGTTTGGTCCTATCTTTGCAGGGAAGAAGGACAAAACAGGTAGACCCAAACACATGAAGGAGGGAGTAGTTAAGAATTTGGGAGAACAAAGCCTCATAAGGAGACCGACTAGAAAGAATGGGAGTATGCATGCGGTTGAGAAGAAAAGTAGCAGTAAGGACTGCCTCCCCCCAGAATGGAGCCGAAACTGAGGCAGAGAGAAGAAGAGAGCTAGCTGTCTCAAGGAGATGACGGTGTTTACGCTCGGCTCGACCATTTTGGGCAGGTGTATCTGTACAGGAAGTTTGGTGAATGGTACCCAAAGTGGCCAAATACTCACAGAACTCATTTTTAACATATTTCCCACCTAAGTCAGACCGTAAGGCTTTAATTGTAGACCCAAACTGAGTAGTGATTATGGACTGAAAGGTACGGTAGATCTAATAGAAATCGGATTTATGAGTCATAAGATAAACCCAAGTGTAACGGGTGTAGCCATCTACAAATGACACATAGTATGCAGAACCCCCTTTGGTGAGAACAGGAGAAGGGCCCCAAACATCAGTATGAACTAAAGAAAACGGTGTATCAGATATAGAAGTACTTTTACGAAAAGGTAAGGCCGTCATTTTGGCAAGTTTACACCTCCGACATTCAGTAAGTTCATTAGGAGAAACTTTACCTAAGATACTTGATTGAGCTAAAGACCGTAAGCGGTCAGCAGACAAATGCCCTAATCTAGAATGCCACAAGTAGAAAGGATTAGATAGAGAATCTAACTGAAAAGAGGAAAAAGCAATTGGAGAAGTTGTCATAGGTAGATGTAAGCTCTCCACCACATAGAGGTCTCCAACTCTGCGGCCAGTCCCAATCTGCTGCTTGGACATCCGATCTTGCACAGAACAGATAAAAGAAGAAAAGATAACATCAAAACCAGAGGCATCAAGCTGACTGATAGATAATAAACTGATAGATAACTGAGGAACATAAATGACAGATGAAATAGAGACAACAGACATAGCAGACGGTACGACAGACCCAACAGATATAACTGACATACCAGACTCATTAGCAGCATTAACAATAATAGGAAAGGGAGAAGGAGTACAATTCTGAAGTAAAGAGAGATGAGGAGTCATATGATGAGAGGCACCAGAGTCAAAAAGCCAAACAGACGAAGAGATACCTAAAGAAGACCCAAGCAAACCTGAATGAAGAGGGGAAACAATGGAGGCTGATGAAGATGGCTGGGAGGTAAACAGTATATGCTGAAGCTGGCTAATCTGAGCACCCAACGAAGCCAAGTCAGGATTAGGAGCTAGAGTAGAGACAGTGTATGTAATCGGAGACTGAGAAGAACTTGGAGGTGGAGCTTGAAACTGTGTTGGAGACTGCTGAGAAGACGGAGTAGGCAGACGTCTCTTCTTAGGACACTGATACTTACAATGTCCCATCTGATGGCGTCATCCGAGGCACACTAGAAGCCCTTCGGGCGGACAAAAGACTAGAGCTGATGAGAAGATGCGATCGACATGACAAACACAGAGAAGGGACCAAAATGCAGTAATCTAACCTCGGGGCGAAAAATGCAATAACCAGAAAATATAGGGGTCACAATGCAATAACCAAAAAATACTAGGGTCAGAGTGTAATTATTAGAAACCTTTGGGGGTCAGATTGTAATAAAGAGGAACAGAGAAACATATATGTGAATCAATTTCCACGAACAGAGAAACAATTCCCACGTATGTGAAACACAAACCCGAGGCAATGAACCAGAGATCAAAAGAGAATTATCGCACGAACCAGAGAACTAGAGAAGATCAACAATGGCAATAGGTCAAAGTTGCAAGGAACAAAGACAGAAGTGGTTCCGATTTGAGATGAGTTTCACAACTAAGGGTTCTGATTCGCAATGAATCGTGACTGAGAAACAGTTTGATTGGCAGAGACGAAACAGAGGGGTCACAATTCAGACTAGAACAGGGTCTCACGATTCCGGCAAGAGACAGAGAGAGAAGCGATGACGACTGCTGAAGTGACGACGACGGCGGCTGAGAAGCGATGACAGTGCTAGGGTTCACGAAGACTGATTGCGACCTTAGGTTTTCGAACATGGCTCTGATACCATGTAAGATTCTGAATAATTCTGTATATTCAATTGTGTAATTTTTTTACAAAGAGTGCATCAATTATATGGCCCTAATCTATGACAGAATAAGGAAATACAAAGAAAAGGAAATTGCCTAATTCCTAATATACAACATATACAATATATATTCTCACAAGAGCATCTTCAAACTCAGAAAACGACATACCAGAGACCAGATCAGAAGTTTGTATAACCAGAGCTGAATCATGCGTCTCTACAGCACTAGACTGATTAGCACGAGAGTGAGATCCACGTCCTCTTGACTGACTAGAAAGCCCGCCTCTATGACCAAAGCGATCTCCTCGACCTCCTGATAGAGTCCTATGAAGCTTCTAACAAGTCTCACGGGTATGCCTTGGTCGGCGATAGTAATCACAGAACAAATTATCCTTCCTGGAAGGATGAGAAGAAGGAAGTGACAAACCAGTCCCATCCCGAGAAGGTGTAGAAAGTAATGCTGAACGATCTATAGAAGTCAGTGATAACATAGCAGAACGACGACTCTCTTCATTCTGGACATAAACAAAGGCTTCTTGAAGAGATGGAAGAACATCTATGCCAAGGACACGGCTCTGAACCGGGTCAAACTCCACATTAAGGCCTTCGAAGAACTTGAAGACTCTCTCCTATGCAAGAAACTTCCGGTAACCAATTGAGTCAATTGTGAAAATAGGCTTGTAATTCAAAAGATGATCTAGGCATTTCTAACCATTAATCAAAAAGGTGTAATATTGAAGAATTGTCTGCTTTCCCTGTACTGAGCGCTCAATAGACCGGCACAACTCAAATGACTGAGAAAAATTCCCCTTATGGAAATATGTAGTAGCTACTGCCTCCCAAACATCTTAGGCAATCTCCATGGATAAATAACTTTCACCAATCTCAGGGACCATGGAATGAATGAGCCACCTCATGATTAAAGAGTTGGTAATCTCCCATTGATCATAGCCAGGATAAAAAATATCTGGTGCTTGAACTCTTTTATCAACATATTCCATCTTTCCCTTACTTTTCAGAAAAAAAGTGTGAACACTGAGACCATGCAAGGTAATTCTGACCATTAAACAAAGAGGTAGTGATTTTGAGGCTGGGGTTCAGGTTCTCAAAAGTAATAGTCATAACTGGATTGGGACTCTTCCCTTTGGATGGGTGAGAAGTAGTAGATTCACTAGATGGATCGGCCATGTTTATGCTACTATCTTAACTAAAAAACAAAGCACTAATCACAATAATGGAAAGAGAGAATGGAATGGGCAAACAATCTCAAACACAAGTCACTATAGGAGCATAACACTTAGATTAATGGGGCAATTTACCACCCCAAAGAATAAATAAAATGATAGAAAAAAAAGGTGAAACTTTAATCAAAATAGCAGTCTTGGGTTCAACCACAATGTTGTCAAAACATATGATGTGGAGAAACACTTAGATGTTATCACAAAGAGTTCGAAACACACAGGAGAAGGCTAGAGGGAAGTCCAAAGCACCTACTAGACCATGAAAGAAGCCTGAAGATACCAGATGGGTGTCGGTTTGAGCCGAAAAACCTTAAGATGGGTGTCGGCTGGTCTGAAACCACTCAGAGTAGAGTCAGAAGAGCTTAACAGGCCGTGAACAGCAGCTAGAGGTCTTTTGCTAGAGCCAACATGGTCTGGAACAAGTTGGGTAGTGACGGGTGGTGTATTGATGGTGGCTAGTGGCTGTATGGGTGATGGGTTTAGGGTAACTCATTTCCTATCTCTTTCTCTTCTCTAAACTTACACCCATTATAGGGCTAGAAAAATAGGGCTAGCATAGGGCTAGCACACCCAAAAAAAAACAAGACAGCCCAACAACAACAAAATAGGGCCAGAAAAATACCCATGTTGGAGCAGAAATTCAAAAGAGCACAAGTGGAGACCCAAAAAAATCAACCAAAGCCTAAGTTAAACAGACTCTTAAGAATTTTGGAGGTACTTCTGTCGGCATGACATGACACGGGTACAGGTGCGGGATACGGCACTTTACAAATGGATACAATTATGTTCAGAAGAAACGAAAGAGAAGAGAGCAAGGTGAGAACCTAGTCGTTGATTTGTGTCGATCAACTTCCTTGTGTGTCGATCTATGTCTCTGTGTCGTTTTCTCTCTGTCTTCATCTGTGTCGATCTCTTCTTCTTTGTCTATCTTCTCGTCTTCTCTCTGTCTTCATCTTCTACAATCTCCTCTTCTCTCTCTCTGTCTTCTTCTTCTTCTCTCTCTCTCTCTCTCTCTCTCTCCCTTTTTTAACATATAATAAATAGATCATATAATTTATTATATAATAATAAATCTAATTAAATCATATATAATAAAAAAAAAATCTAATAAAATCTATAAAATAAATCATCTAATATTTATTTATTATTTATTTTAACATATTTTATTATTCTCATTTGTTATACTTTCCTTATTTATAATATATATGTCAATTAAAAATAAAAAAATAAATTATGTAGATAAATTAAAAATATTATCAATAAAAATAATGCATAACATAAAAAATAAAAAATATATTTAAAAAATAATTATTTACCGTATCCCCGTACTTGTATCTAAATTTGGATCCATATCAATGTATCCTCAATTTTTAATTTTGAAGTGTCCGACCCCTAAATACGCATCCACACTTGCACCCAATACCCACACTCAAGTTCGTGTAACGTAGACCGAAGCACATGGAAGCAAAAAAAAAATCAAAAACCATCTAGAATCATCAAACAAAGCCAAAGAAGGCCACCAAGCATCTGGTTGACACTTGTAGTAGGGGACCCAACTATTGAATCGAACCAAACACCACTAGAATGAAGCAATCAAAAAACAGGCCTATTTTTCCAAAAAATAAAGAAAAAAAAAAATAAAAATAGGCAACTAACCTACCCTAGTCGACCATAGTGGTAGGTTTTGTTTTACATTATCAATCAAGAACAAGGGGAAAAAAAACAAGATCAAACCCCCATAAATTAAGAAATAAAAAGAAAAATAAAAATAAGATCGTTGCTCTCATACCACGTTAAAATTGGAACATAAGAGTTAAGAGAGAGTGACAAGAGCATTGCTAGAAGGAGGCACAAAACCTAATTAGGTTTCTCACCTCTCTAAACACATGCATTTATAATAATAAGGGAATAATTTCAATGACACTATTACCCTCAAGCACATAACTTAACAGTTTCCTTGATAGCTTTGCATAAGTTCATCCAAGTGGCTTATAATTTATTTTTTATTTTTTTATAATTATCTTTAGGGGGACTGGTTATCCTTCCTTATGGCCGTCAAAGGATTGTCAGCAGCCACTTGATATCAGCAATGAATTTACCTTCAAAGTAATAGATGGGATTCTTTCAGGTAAAATTGCATGTTTACTTATGGAAACTTATTATATTTTTTTTAATGACAACATAAGAAAATAATTAACATTCTTGAAAGTTCTCGTTGCAGATTTGAGTAAGATCTTCAAATTTAAATTTGTTCACTTGGGAGGTGATGAAGTTAACACCAGTGAGTTCAATATTTTTTATATGATTTACGGTTCGTCATACTATGCAATCTATTGTTAATTTCAAACAGAATTCATGAAATAGAAAAGGCCATAATAGCCCAAAACAACCCCCCCAAATCTCATTTTCCCTGTAAAGACCCTACCTTTATATTATCTGACATGAACCCCAAGGGACCCAATATTTTACCAACCTCCTAATCACCACAAAAAAAAAAAAAAAGAAGCTGTAATCAGCACTAAATAAAGCCCTATGCTACCAAGTTGCATTCATTTTGGGTTTACTACTTGTAGGAGAGTGTTCCTCACAATCTTCGTACATGAAAGTGCAAAGTTCAGTCATTTAAGTGGACAAGTTTAACATCAGAGAGAGAAATCTTACTGGTCAATATGATTGCATGAACCATTATGAGTGAACATAAAAGATGCATACTGTGCATCAGCTTGAATCTCTAGAAGATCAATGTTCACTTGATACAGATGATCAATGTGTCATATCAATGAATGTGTTTGTGTCCTCTTTTTCACATGCACACTTTTTTCTATGAGTTGTTTGTCAATACCTGAGTATATTGGTAGAATCCATTTATGTATATACTGGTTGTGACAATGACGGCGGCAACAACAATCAACAACTCAAACAAAATAGAAAGAAAAAATGAGAGGCGGTAAAAGTAAAAACAACGCTCGCTTAGAGCATGTATCACGGATGTACCTTGCTAAACCAAACATTATTCTAATTGAATTCAAATTGACATCAATCATATCTCAAAACTTTTTTTTTTTACTTTTTTTGATTTTCAACAAAGAACATTGACTATTCTTCATTCAAATGATTATAACTATGTAGAAAAAAATTAATGTATTATTATTATTGATTGATATATTTTATCTTATTACAATGGAGAGAGAACTCTCTTTTACAATGGTAAATTAATGGAGGAGCACTAAACTAAATTAATGGAGCATTAACCTAAATGGAGTAGGTATAATGGTAATGGAGCACTAACAACCTATATGGAGCATTAACCTAAATGGAGTAGGTATAATGGTAATGGAATTGTTACATTCAACAATTTAACTTAACATCGATGTTTCTCTTTAGCATTTTCAAATGGCACTTGATAATTTAATGATGATTACTCAGACACTCAATTGAACTATTAATTTCAGGTTGCTGGGTTATAACTCCTCATGTAAAAAAATGGTAACAATCCCAAAATCTTACTTATTTCTCTTTTTTATAACCAAAATTTTATGTTTACGTTATTACATACCTATTGTTCACTAAATGTTGGTGATAATTACAAATAAAACACCAGAAAATACAAAAAATAAAGTTACAATAATTATTAAAAGGGCTGAGGCGCGGGAAATTCGCTCTCTTTAAGAAGATTCAAGCCCTCTGCGGTTAGGCAAAGCCTCACATCGGTGCAGTAGAAAAAACCTTGACTTGCCCCCCCAGGATACAACAGCCCGACTAAGTCGTATGTTTAACCAATACTGCACAATTGGTTGAACCCAAAGCTTTATCACACACACCCTTTTTATTTGCCTGATAATCTCACACTAGACATAACAAAGGAACAAAACTTCTAAGGAACAAAAACTTCTTCTCTCGTGTCTATTTAAGATATTACATATGTTCAAAATATATAGAAAAGAAAACTTAATAATCAAGGTTCTTGGTGGATAAGACTAACAAAGACTAGGCAATGACTTATCTTGGAGCTCGGAAGATCATTATAATATTAAAATACCTGCTAACATTCCCTCACCTATTTTAATATTATAGGTAACAAAAATTGAGATTATTAGGCAAATAAGGATATTATGCATCATGGTAGGTGTGCTCTGCATTGAACCTCTATTAGTGAAACAATAATATCTACTCCAGAGCCAATAGTATGCTCAGCATTGAATTATGACTACTTAAGGGAAATAAATAATCATTGCACATATATAATATTCCAGGTGTTCACAAAAGCTTTAAAAACTAGCACATTACGGCCTTGTGCGATCCCAAGATTCATGAGTGTGTTTGAGAATTGGCCCAAATCTCATAGGTAGCGGCCCCACTACCACACTCACATAGGTGAATTCTGTCAAGGGTGCTCCTGTAACTATGACATCCCACTCAATAAGAGCTATAGAAATTCATTAAGAGTTTTTTAATAACTCAACCTCTACAACGTTACAGGATAAATGCACTTACATTATAGGGATGGGTAAAAAGTAATTTAGTGCATTTCTCACGGCCATCATATGATCGTTTTTCTCATTGAACCCAGTTACAGGATCTCTGGTCCATGGGTTGAGTATCCTCATACATGGCTCCTGCTATATTCAATGGGCTTTAACCCCATCCCCCTCGATGTATTCCAGACTCTATCTCTTGCTAAGGCCTTAGTTAATGGATCTGCAAGATTATCACCCGATTTAATATAATTCACATTTATGATGCTATTATTCATATAAGATCTCACAGTACTGTGTTTTCTTCTGATAGGTCTGGATTTACCGTTATAATAACGGTTATTAACTCGACCAATTGCTGCGGTGCTATCACAATGAATCAATATAGGTGGAATCGGTTTTTCCCAACAAGAGATTTCGTTTAACAAATCTCTCAACCAATTTGCTTCTTTACTAGCTGTAGCTAAAGCAATAAGCTCAGCCTCTATTGTTGAATTAGCAATAATGGTTTGTTTTTTTGATTTCCAACTTATAGCGCCACCTCCCAATGTAAATAAATAACCAGTGGTCGATAATGAATCACCTGACAAGGTATTCCAATCGGCATCACTGTAACCTTCAAGTACTGCAGGATACTTATTATAAAACAAGCCATATTTTATGGTACCAGATAAATATTTCATAATACGCTCAATGGCTAGCCAGTGATCACTGCCAGACTTGCTAGTAAACCTGCTAAGTACTCCAACTGTATAGGCAATGTCAGGTCTAGTACAGTCAGTCGCATAACGCAAGCTACCAATCATACTAGCATATTCCTTTTGATTAATTACATGCTCATCATTTTCAATAGGAAATAAACGCACATGAGGATCAAAAGGAGTAAGAACATGCTTGCAGTTATAAAGATTATATTTTCTCAAAAAATTTTCAACATAATGCGACTGATCAAGAAATATACCATCACAGGTTTTGGTAATTTTTATTCCCAAAATATAATTAGCCTCACCAAGATCTTTCATATCAAAATGGCTACTAAGCATATTTTTAGTTTTCACGATGATATGCAAATTAGAGCCAAATATAAGTAAATCATCCACATAGAGGCTAATAATGACATGTGAATTTTCTTCAGATTTATAGTAGATGCATTTATCACATTCATTCGTTTTATAGTCATTCTCAATCATGCAGGAATCAAATTTCTCATGCCACTGTTTAGGGGCCTGTTTTAAGCCATATAGGGATTTAACTAGCTTGCACACTTTGCTTTCTTGACCGGGTTCTACAAAACTCTCAGGTTGATCCATATAGATTTCTTCACTCAGGTCTCCATTTAAAAATGCTGTTTTAACATCCATTTGATGAATTTTTAAATCATGAATTGCAGCCACTGCAATTAATAATCTAATGGATGTAACTCTAGTAATCGGAGAAAATGTATCAAAAAAGTCAAGATTTGCTTGTTGTTTAAAATCTTTTGCAACAAGCCTTGCTTTATATTTATCAATAGTTCCATCCGGTTTAAGTTTTTTTCTCAAAACCCATTTACAGCCAATAGTTTTACAACCTGGTGGTAAATCTATTAATACCCAAGTTTTATTGGATAATAATGATTCCATCTCATCATTTACAGCCTCGTTCCAAAAAACAGAGTCAGGAGATGCCAAAGCTTCTTGTAAAGTTAATGGAGTTTCCTCCACATTAAAAACATGATTATCAGGGCCAAAATCTTTTTCTAATCTGGCTCTTTTACTCCTTCTTGGTTCAAAAAATATAGTATCTTGGTTTTGTAAAAGAGGAGTAGAGGAACCGGTTTCAGATAAAATATTTTCTTGATAATTTTGACCCCCACCATTTTTAAATTTAAAAGGAAATTTTTCTTCATGAAAAATTGCATCGCCTGATTCCAAAATTATTTTGTTTTCAATATCAAAAAATCTATAGGCTGTACTATTTGTTGCATATCCAAGAAAAGCACAAGTGGCAGCTTTCACACCTAATTTAGGTCTTTTAGGGTCCACAAGTCTAACAAAAGCTAGACAACCTCAAACCCTCAAATATTTCAAATTTGGCTTATGCCCTTTCCACAACTCAAAAGGTGTAACTTTGGTATTTTTATGTGGCACTCTATTCAGAACATAACATGCAGTTAAAATTGCTTCTCCCCACAAATTTGAAGGAGCACCTGCTTCAATTAGCATAGCATTTATTAAATCAGTTAAAGTTTCATTTTTCCTTTCTGCTACACCATTCGATGCATGTGAATATGGTGGAGTAGTTTCATGGATTATTCCCAAAGACTGAGCAAACGAGTTGAATCCAAAAGATTCATACTCCCGGCCTCTATCACTTCTATATCTTTTAATCTTTTTACCGAATTGATTTTTAACTTCAAGAAGGAATTCTTTAAATTTTTCAAAAGCATCACTTTTATTTTTCAACAAGTATACATAAGTGTATTTTGAAAAATCATCAATAAAAGTGGTAAAATATCTATTTTCACCACGTGCTAAAATTCCTTCAAATTCACATAAATCAGTGTGAATTAATTTTAACAATTCAGTATTTCTCGTCACACTTTTATGAGGCCTTTTAGTTATTTTTGCTTGACTGCAAACTTCACATTTTTCAAACTTATTTGTTAGTCTGGGAATTAATCCTAAACTATTCATGACTCCCACATATCGGTTATTAATATGACATAAACGAGCATGCCAAAAATTCATAGAAGACAGCATGTAAACAGAGACATGTGCTTTCTTATTCTCAACATTTAATTTAAACATTCCATCACAGGCATACCCTTTTCCCACAAATATGTTTTTTTTAGTAATTACATATTGGTCAGATTCAATAGTTTGCTTGAAACTAGGTTTGTTGAGCAAATAACTCGACATCAAATTTTTCCTCATAGACGGTGTGTACAACACATCTTTTAAAACAAGCACACGTCAAGAGGTAAAATTCAGCTCAACATCCCCACACCCGAGCACCTTGGTTAAACTGGAGTCACCAAGCATAACAGTCCTCTCCTCATTAAAAGGAGTGAAATCTTTGAACCAATCTTTATCATAGCAGACATGCCTATTGGTACCAGAGTCTGCCCACCACCCTTCCACAGATTGAACCATAAAAATATCTGTGATCATAGCTACAAATGGTTCCTCGGTAACATTAGCCTGTGGTCAAGACTGTTGTTTCCAAAATTTGCAAGTTCGAGCAATATGCCCACTTTTGCCACACACAAAACATGTCACGTTTGTCAAATCTTGTGAAGGGAGTTCTTGGTTCCATTTCTTTTGCATCGGGTAATTTTTATTTTGTAGCCTTCCAGTATTTTTTCAAATTTTCTTAACTGGCTTCAAATGACTATTTTTATGAAATCGACCTTTAGGTAAAGTATTTCCAGAAGTTAAATTTACCTTAGCAGTGGAATGCTTTTGTGTCATAGGCGCATCTTGTCCTCGTGCTTCTTCCTCTACCCGAATCTGTGTGATTAGAATCTCCAAGGATGTCTCTTTTTGCTTGTGACGCATCTACTTCTGGAACTCCCTCCAAGATGATGGAAGTTTGTCAACAATACCTGCTACAACAAGATTGTCTCAAATTTTGATGCCTTCAGATCTAACTTCAGCTACTAACATCTAAAAATCTTGAACTTGCTCCACCACTGATTTTCTATCTATCATTTGATAGCAGAAAAAACGGCTTACAGCATATTTTTTAGCGCCTGCCTCTTCAGTGTCATATTTGTTCTACAAGGCTTTTCAAATTTTCTTGGCAATGGTGTAAGTAGTATCATAATAATCATAAAATTGATCTGAAAGACAATTCAAAAGATAGTATCGACATTTATACTCATCTGTGTTGTATTTCTCGATTTTTTCAAGATGAGCAGCATACTCCTCGTCGGTCATCTCTTCAGTGGGGACTTTGTTCGGATTTTTCTCGGTCAGGATATAAGCCACCTTGAGGAGACTGAGGTAGAAAAGCACCTTGCCTTTCCATTTCTTGAAATGGGCTCCCTTGAACCGGAAGGACTTGTTGAGATCGCCGGTATTCTCGTTGGGTTCTCCAGTACTGGCTCCATGGCTTTTTGCTAGTTGAATCTCCTTAAAATTGTTGGTGATAATTACAATAAAACACCAGAAAATACAAAAAATAAAGTTACAATAATTATTGAAAGGGCTGAGGTGCGAGAAATTTGCTCTCTTTAAGGAGATTCAAACCCTCTGCGGTTAGGCAAAGCCTCATACCGGTGCAGCAGAAAAAACCTTGACTTGTCCCCCCCAGGATATAACAGCCCGACTAAATCGTATGGTTAACCAATGCTGCACAATTGGTTGAACCCAAAGTTTTATCACACACACCCTTTTTATTTGCCTGATAATCTCACACTAGACATAACAAAGGAAAAAAACTTCTAAGGAACAAAAACTTCTTCTCTCGTGTCTATTTAAGATATGACATATGTTCAAAATATATAGAAAAGAAAACTTAATAAGCAAGGTTCTTGGTGGATAAGACTAGCAAAGACTAGGCAATGACTTATCTTGGAGCTCGGAAGATCATTATAATATTAAAATACCTGCAAACACTAAGTTTCTTGCTTCTACCCCTAAAGATGTTTTTAGCATAAGTAGAATTCTTGTGGAAGTAAAAAAAGTTGCATCATGTTTATATGTATGAGAGCTATTCAATTAATAACTTTCTTCTTTTTCATTTATTATTTTATTGGCGTGGAGGGGTGGGTGGATTGCATTTGGAGGTGGTGTGTGGAGTATTAGCTATTGACATTAATGTAGTTTTTGATTTCCTTGCACTGTTTTGGCGATGTTCTGGCACAATTTGTTTGTTTGTTTGTTTGTTTTTAATACAAGTAAAATTTTATTGAAAAAAGCATCAAGAGATGCAGCCTGCATACAAATGCAAAAGCAAATTAAAGAACCAAATAAATTTAGTATAACTCCACACCTGTTCTCTAAACTGGGTGGGTGTCATGCTCTAAATTTTGCAGGCTTATTTTTTGTATCCAACCATATCTTGTTTCACGATTTCACATGTATGAATGTTTTCATGAAAATTCAAGCGTTTGTTGTACATTTAGGCACTAATGAATTTTTACTTGTGTCTTACTATCTTTCTTAAATGCATACCAATTGTTCCAGTTCTAAGCTAACCGAAAACATTTACAAAAAATGAATGGTGCTCTGCTTATTGATCCGTTTGCGATCTTTACTACCTTAGATAGGTATTTGACCTTGTAGGCGAAAAATGAGTGTCAAATTTGAGCAAGTAGGAGAAATTCAAAGCAAGCCCTTCCATTTCGTTGGATTTTCTTTTGTTTCTTCCTTGAACTGTATTTATAAATCAGGTAAATTACAATTAGCTCTTGTAAGGTTTTTGAAAAATACATTTGACACCTTGGGATTCTAGAAATTACCTCCTACCCTAGGGAAATTCTATTTTCACACCCTTCCATCTCTGTGCACATTATATCTCACTTCACACACTTATGAATTTGGTTATATGTTATTATTCTTATTCCACACACCACATGTTCCAATTATACCCCTAACTTACATTTTGTACACACACCACCTAAATAGGTTTTCCACACACCTTCGAACCCTTCAGAGGTCCACACATTACTTTTCCACACACCCACCCACCACGGTGACTGTTCCAGCAAAACACAACTCCATTGAAGACCTATAGTGAACTCCATTACGTTGTTGAAGGTAATTAATGTGTATCTCCCTCCCATTTCGTAGTTATTAGAACAAATTTGGTTTTTCCCAGTTCATATCTTCTTTCCATTTCGTAAGCAATGTGTATCTATCTCTCATTTTCGATAATCGGTTGATTTTTTCCAAATAAAATTGGTTTTGCTCCTTCGGTATTGGTTTTCCAAATAAAATAGGCTTATTTGGTTGTTTACTTCTGATTTTTTTTGAACATTTCGATTCTATACTTCCAAATTGGTTATAGGTTTTCGATTTTGTACCTTTGAATTGTTTATAGGTTTTTGGTACTTAATTTCTGAATTTTTTACATTTATTCGGTTTTGTACTTCTGAATTTTTTATATTTTGCAAATCTTCCATCAATAAAATCAAGAATGATGGTGGATTCTAATGGGAAAAACGGTATAACCAACGGAGGACGAACCTAGAGAGTAATTCAAAGTATTTTATGCAAGCAATGGAGGACAATAGAGTGTAACAATGGAGTGTAGCAAGCAATGGAGGACAATAGAGTAAGTGAGAAACAATGGAGGAACTAGGTTGTAGTTTTTTGTTTTTCCAAAAGATGTGCACTGAGAATTGTTGCTTTAAAAGATGTGTACAGAGAAAACTTGGATTTCATATGTAGTGTGTGTATTGATGTCCATTATGGTCATTTTGCTTCATGGTAAAATTGTCGTTAAAATTGTCTTTCATTAAATGTGTACACAGAGACAAAAGGGTGTGTAGATATAGAATTTCCCCCTGCCCCATGAAGTTTCCAATTGCATTACAAATGCCCCCTTCTGTTAGTCAACTTTTAAGCTAAATGAATGGATTGTGTGATGTCAGCAATTTTTATTTTTTGAAATACCAGTTTTAACCTTGTAACTGGAAAACTACTGTTTCTTTTTCATTTTTTCACTTCTTTTTCATTTCCCAATCTCTTTCAGCTCCTTCCCTTCATCATCCTCTGTTTCTCACACCAACACATGCACACACATAAATATCGAACTACCATCATTAGAAAGAAATTCAGACTTCTATATTTCTAGCTTCCTCTATCAAATTATTTGTTTACTTAATTAGCACAAGAATTTTTTTTATAAAAAAAACCTTTTACAAATATTTAATTTCAATTATTTTGTTACTTCTATTAACCAACAAATACTAACTGAGGGGGAATCTATAGTTTTTAGAACCTAATGGGGAACCCCTTAGGAACACAATCCTCCTAGAGCTAATGACAAAGGGCTTGTGACAATCAGAAGTGTCAGGGGCATGTCATGTCAAAATCATGGCTCGCTCGAAGATTGCAAGAGTGAGATCTGAAAGCAAAAAATACCTCCTCATAGATGAAATCACTCCGACAAAGTGAGTCTGCCTCGGTTGAGACGGTAGGACTCAGGAAGCCCCTCAAGTTTGTTGTGCGGCTATAGTGTGGTTGGTACAAGACTATACTATGACACATACGGGGACATTGGGGATCATGTGGCTTGGTGGCTAAGTGTAGGGATTGCCCAAGTAGTCTTCCTGAGAAGGCCGATCTGAGGGACCTATGAAGTACCTACTCACCACGACTTAGCAGTTAGGGGAAGGAATATTCCCATGTGATCCTTGAGACACATGGCATCACCCTATTGACTATTTGACCTCCTTGTGAACCAAGAATGCCTATAACTATGATACAATTCCCACAACTCGAAAGAGAGCATTTGGGAAAGGAGTCGTCCTTGCCACTTTGAATACCGCCATATCCTTTTGTGATTTGCTAGCCCTGCTCTCACCCAGACAGCTAATCCCCTTCCCTCCAGCTTACTATCTACATTTTCTCGCCTCTTCAGTGATACAAATTCTCGTACTCTGTTTTCAGACCTCTTACACTTGATTTACAGTACTATGCTAGTCATTCTTAGCTCTGTAAATCCATTTGGACCTGTCCTTGTGTCCAAAAGCTAAATAGCATTACTCTACTCATTGGGTTACTCAAACATACAATTTGTGAATGATTGTCTGCACCCACCATTGGTGGTCAAGTTATATGGCTGGTGTTAAAGGTTTACATGAGAAAAATGTTTCCACGAGGATCACTTGGGAAAACCTTTCTCACACATCTACAAAACCAACTCTCTGATTTTCAGGTTACAGAAACATGCTCTGAATGAATCCGAAGCTTATCAGTACTTTGTCCTGCGGGCTCAGAAAATAGCATTGTCCCATGGATATGAAATTATCAACTGGTAAAAATCTTAGGTAGTGTTTGGTTTAGTTTTTAAATTAACATTTGAATAAAAAAATCAAAAAACATGTTTGGTTAACAAATTTTCAAAACTCTTTTCAAAATTATTCTCTCTCCTCTCTTGTTCTCTTTTTATTTTTTATTTTTATTATTAATAAATAAATCAATCATTTTTTCTCTCTCGTCTCTCTTCTCTCATTCTCTCATATTTTACACATCAATCAATCAAATTTTCTTTCATACACATCTATTCAACTACAAAAAATAAAAATTAAAAAAAGCACCGCTACATGCACCAAATTTATTTAGCCCGAATTCGCCTGAATGAGTCATTCGGGCAAATTTGGGCTAAATAAATTTGGTGAACGAATCATTAATCAAAATAAAACTAGAAATCATCCTAAAATTATTTTCAAAACTCATAACCAAACAAATTTTCAAATTTCAAAACTCTTTCAACAACTTGTCTTTCAAAATACAACTCAAAACTCAAAACACCTTTCAAAATTTAAACCAAACGGAGCCTTAGTTTTGAGATTTTGTGTTCTATTTTGTGTTTTGTGTGTAAATTATGCTCACAAAAGAATTGCAGGGAAGAGACCTTCAACAACTTTGGAGATAAATTGAGCCGGAAAACTGTGGTGCACAACTGGTATGCCCTAAAGACGTTCATGCCATCTAACTATTGTTGTTAAAATAGTTTCATTGTGCATCCTATTCTAGCTATTGTTGTTAAAGTAGTGGGACAATTAGGTATATCTTAGGGTTGTAGGTGGGCTCTGAGAGTTGGAAGTTATATTAGCACTAAAGGCAAAGCAGCACCTGTATATCTTTCCCTGTGGAGAGGGTTTTACTGGATGTGAACTCAATTGGATTAGATCCATGTTCTTCAGTTGCTTTTTAGTTTTCAGGCATTAGCCTCAGTGAGTTCATTTTCTCAAATGTAGAGAGGTGGCTTTACAAAAAATGGTATCTTATTTTTCTCATTTGAGAATCTGTTAATATCACCTACGTCCCTGATGTTTGGGGAAATGGCACCTGATCTTAAACCTTTTGAAAATAAGCAGAGGCATCCCCTTGGGGGCTTGGAGTGTTCACAACTAAATACCTTCTGCAATGATATATAGAAAAGGTGAACGAGGAAAACCTTGTCCAATGCTATGAGAGGGGGAGAAATCAACTAACTCTTTGATAGTAGAAGAAGAACCATCAATGAACATGATTGTTGAGTTCAAATGAAAACTATCTACAATAATCAAATCATGTCTCCTGTGAATGATTATTGTCAGAGCTATTGAAATTTGGGTAGAAATCTGTTGTGCATTCTTATAGAACTATTTAAAGGAAATATGATATTGCATTAATGATGGGGTAATATTAATTGCTTTACTACATTATTTCTTCTACCCTGAGATATCAGGTAGAAGCACACTGAGGCTGGTGTTGCTATATTGTTCACAATTTGCTTACTGTGTGTGTGGCAGGCTTGGGGGTGGTGTTGCAGAGCGAGTGGTTGCAGCTGGATTGAGGTGCATTATAAGCAACCAAGATAAGTGGTATTTGCATTACTTGGATACCACATGGCCAGAATTCTACATGAATGAACCGCTCACAAATATCACAAACCCCAAGCAACAAGAATTGGTTATTGGAGGTGAGGTATGCATGTGGGGTGAATATATTGACGGATCTGATATTGAACAAACAATATGGCCACGTGCTGCAGCAGCTGCTGGTAATCTTTTGATTAAAGTGAAAGTTAAATTCTGTTCTGCAGTGATACACATGCGATGAATATAGAAACTTAGGTTATACATGTGATGGGGGAATTCAGTGACACCTTAGAGCTTCATAAGTAATGACCAGATTGGACCATTGATCTCTCTATCAAAGTTCAGAATGATAGGAGGAAATAATCCCCATAAATCTTTTAATATATTTCCATCATTCACTGAAAAATATGGGGTGTGACATTTAAATTACACAATTTTCTATTCCTAAGAAGTTTTTAGGTTTAGGATAGAAAAAATTGAAGGAGAAAGGAGGATATTAAAGGGGAAGTAGAAAATGGATAAATTTGACAAAAATACTATATTTTACCAGGATTTGATGTTTCCGGTAATGAATTTCAATTGTCAAAAGACATTTTTTTAGAAGTTATTTTTGTGGATGTCTTGTGAAAGTTTTATTTATTTTTTGGTTATTGTTTTGCATATAACCTCTTATTTTTTCCCTGGATGAAGAGAGGCTCTGGTCACCTTATGACAACCTTGCAAAGGATCCTCGGCAAATCACTGGAAGGTTAGCACACTTTAGGTGTTTGCTGAATCAGAGAGGAGTTGCTGCTGCTCCATTGGCTGGACCTGGTCGAGTTGCCCCACAAGACCCAGGTTCCTGTTATATGCAATAAAGCTGAAGATTATCTCAACTGCAGATTATGCTGTTGTATTCAACCATGTCCAATCTGCACCAAATAATATCCACAAAAATAACGAGTCTCCTGATAAAGTCAGGCAACTCTCTGTCTGTGGTGTTCAAGGCTTTTTGAGCCTTGTAATCTTTCTTTGTTTTTCCTTTTTGAGTGATGTCTGTTTGCAATGCATTTGTTCTATCTTGCACTAAAGATGAGGAAAGGCTGATTAATTTCTACGCCCTCAATTTATCATGCAGTACTCAAAGATCATTGTATCTGTGAAATGCCTACATAATTCTTCTCTCTCTTGCCTAATATTTAGTTTATTTTAGTTTTACTATATATATATAGAGAGAGAAATATTCTCACTGAAATTATCTTGAATTAGTCTCGAAAGGAGTCGTAAATGGTCATTTTCCCCATCCTTGTTCTGCTCCGCACAAGTTTTCCCGGCCTTGATGAGGAAGTGGGGTGGGGACAGATTTTTCTTTCCGAGTAATACCAGAGATCTCAAATATTCTACCAAAAGTTTTACCAAATGTCTCACATGGGTGTGAGACCCACACAATGTGGGTCCCATGTGGGTCCCAGACATTTGGTAAAACTTTTGGTAGAATTTTTGGGGTCTCTAGCATTTTTGTTTCTTTCCCCATCATGTTTTACCTGACTCCCGCCTCAATTATATTTATTACATATATTTATATGTATATAATATATATAATTTAATTTTTTTCATTATAATAAAATTAAAACACTAAAATATTATACTTAATATTAATTTGTACTCATTTATTTTTATCTTATATCTTATAATTTTTAATAAATATAAATCACTATAGGGAAATTTATTTGAAAATTCTTTTTTAAGTGTTTGTATCCCAATTAGTTTATAAAATATTCTTTTATTCCAATAAGTTTTATTATTTGAACATTTGATCTACCAAATCTTAATTTTCATGTTTAAACTATTTTATGGACATTTTTACCCTTACAAATATTTGTTGAATGGTTAGTAATTCGGTGATGTGAACATTCATATTTTACAATGTGAACATTCATATTGACAGTGTGAACATTCACATTGATGGTGTGGATATTCACATTGACGGTATGAACATTCACATCATGGAACATTCACACTGTAAATGTAAATATTATTAGAGGTATTTTGATAATTATGTTACTCATAAGACTTATTGAAATATAAGAAAATAATGTGAATTAAATGAAACATAAATAGGTGAAATTTTTTTTATAAAAAAGTGTCCCATCATTATACGTAATATACCATATTATTTGTAATTGTTTTAAAAGAAAATAAGTGATGGGCCGTAAATGAGATGTGCTCCGGAGAGCAGGTAAATCCGGAGTATGATTCAAGAGTACAAATAGTTGAAACGAAAAAGAAAAAAAAAAAAAAAAAAAATTTAAAACGATGAACTTTATGAAGACGCTCAGGCCAGAAGAGGATAGGTATATATACTAGTGGTATACATTGGGAATGAATTTTCAGGGCTTCCATGGCGGCGGCGGCGGTGGGCTCATGGGGTACAGTGGTGGAACTGCTGAAAACATGGTGTTCTTGTCAATGCCATAGCCACCAGAGGCAGTGAGGGAGACAAGTGCAGCGACCAAACCGGCATTACCAGCCATTGTAGGCTCAGTGTAGCTGAAATTGGTGCGGATATCCTGGAATCTGTCGAAGCGGTCAGGGCCTCCAACCAGGGCACCTGTAATGGTGTTAGGATTGGGGTTGCGGGAGTCACGCCACTTCCAGCCACCTGTGCAAGAGTATTTGTTCTTGTCATGAGGTATGGATGCCCCACGGTGATTCACATGTTTCGGGTACTTGTTCCCATACCCCACCACGTAGCTCATGTTCATGGGATTGGCACCTAGAATATAATCAATCTGTTCATACAACAACACAACACAATTCAATTCAATTACTCATTTAATAAGATGATGACCATCATCTTCAGAAAGAAAGAAATAGGGGAAGGGAGCCTAACTAATTAACCTGGGAGGTTGCAAATGTGCGGAGAACATCCAAGGTGATAAAAGAGGTTCCACAATACCATCCTGGAACACCAGTTGCATTCATATAATCAACATATAGTGATGCCAAGAAGGCTGCATTTGCCACGTACTGTAGAGGCTGTCCTCCCCCATGGTTAAGTTGGATCAGTCCTCCTGCATGCAATTAATAATAATATTATTATTATTATTATTATATTTGAAAAAAGTCTTTCTAAATAAGAAGTTTTAATATGTGTATACATATATATAGTATTAATTTGAAGAAAATATATACATGTACGTACCTCGAGTCCAGTTGAAGACATGATATGTTTGAAGATAAGAACACATGGTAAGGCTGGTGACGTTCTGATAGCTGCGGAGCATGTCCTCATAAGGGTAGCCTGGGTTTATGAATATCCTGAGCCTGGTGAGCAACAGCATGGCAGCGGGTAGTTTGTTGTCCCAACTCAGCACGCTCAAGTCAGGAATCATGAAGAATGCCTTGGAGTTCTGAGGCAAGCCCGGGTTGGTTGCCAGAGAAACATAGCTGTTATTCCCGGTGGCGTAATACAACCATGCTGCACCCCACATGTACTCATCAAAGTATCCCGTGGAGTTGTAGTAAGGATCTATGTACAGGTTCCCTCGGGAATAGGGAGTCCGCTTCCCCCTGTCCCTTGCAAAGGCAAACACGGTTGCTGCGCCTTTCACCAGCTTGCTCGAGTAGCTGTTGTCATCCCTAAACACTATGGAGGCGGCTGCAAGAGCAGCAGCCATTTCGCCACTGAGGTCAGGACCAGAAACTGCAGTTTGGACAGGGCGAGGATAGTCCATGTCTTCAGGCCTCTCCCAGCAGTAATGGTCATCGGGGGTGGTGGTAGAACCATTTCGAGAACCCCCAACCTGGCTATAAATCTTGTCAATTTTGGAGGCGGAGGAATTGAAGGTAAGGAGTAAGTAATCGGTGCCCCATTTGATGAGGTCTCTGGTGTGATCGTACTCGCCAATGGCTCGGTACTTGTGCTCGTATTCAATGACACTCCAACTCAACATTGTCATAGCAAATGACATAGGAAAATGGTACTTGGTATTGTCTCCACCGTCGTAGTAGCCTCCCACCAGTCCTCCTTTGACGTCACTCAATGTGGATCCATCCTGCAGCCCGGAGTTCCCTCTCCATGATATTCCATTGTTCTTTGGCAATCTCCCAGCTGCCAATCCATTGCCCAGTCACATTCCCAAATAACTAAACTATTATTATATATTAATTAAATACTTTTAAACTATTAGGATTAATTACGTTGTTAATATTTTATTGTAATGTAATTATGTGTGTGGGTGCAGGGGCGGAGGCATATGGGGGCCTGGGGTCACGTGACCCCCCTGACTTTTTGATTTTTTTTCTATATACACAGTCCACTTTGACTGAAACACTTTTTTGTGCGTAACACTAATATACACACCCAAACAAACTAACACAAATCTAACCTAATTACTTTTCTTTTTCTTTTGTTTCATTTATGTTTTTTTAGGTCTCCCCAGGGTATCCCCCGCCGGCCGCGGAGACTAATCCCTTCGCTGGTTTGTAGGCACCTCAAAGGGTGGGACAGCTGGCCCAGGGATTTAAGGCTGCTCCATGCCCAAGGTGGGAATCGAACCCCCGACACTTGGTTAAGGGAGGAGGAGTCCCTTCCACTCCACCACACCCCCTGGCAGCAAGGGTTGTTTTTTTTTTTTTTCTTATTTATCTCTCTTTGCTACTTTATAATTTACCAACTCATGATTCATCAAATTAGAATCACATAAAACAGATTTGGAATTACACTACAACTTTAATATCTTCTCTTCATTATTTATAGGTAACTTTATTTATGATTTTTTATTTTTAAATAAAAATTACGAGTATCAATTTATAATTTGTTAAGTTTTGATTTGTAAAATTTTTTTATTTGTTATTATTGATGTTAAAATAAGAGATTTTGATATACTAAAATTATGAATCTTAATTGGTGGTGATTTATATTTAAAGTAGAGATTATGGTTTGTTGTTGTTTGTGCTGAAATTAGGGATTTGATTTGTGCTACAATTAAAAATATTAATTTATAGTATTTGTTATTTAAATTAGGGACTTTCATTTGTTATAATATTGGTATATTAGAAACTTTATTTGTTGTGATTTGTGTTAAATTTAAATTTTTTGATTTGTATTAAAATTAGAGATTTTGATTTGTGGGGGATTTGTGATTTTGATTATGGTTTTCTATTTTTGATTTTTATTTTTTAATACAGTCATGGAGAAATATTTCAAAAGAAAATCAAAGTTAGAATCATCTCTTCCTCAAGAAGAAAATTATAATTATTCTTCCGCAAAACAAAGTCGCATAGAAATCAACTTAGTAGACTTTCCTGCAGATCCAGGACTACGGCCCCGAATTATGGACTATAATCAAGATTTCAAAAGATAAAAACTCGTCGGGATCAATTGTAAAAGTTTAAAATTAAAAACTTTTTGTAATAAATATTAATTCTTAATGTTTAATATTAGCTCGAAAAATTATTATTATGTTATTGTTATTGATTGGGAAAGAAAAATTTTAAGATTATAATTAATAAGTGGCCCCCCTACATTAAATTTCTGACTCCGCCACTGCGTGGGTGCATCTCATATTGCTTTGTGAGAATATTATATTCTATCTTAGAAGTTGATTAACTCCTAATTAGCACAAGATTTTTCTTAAGGAAAAAGCAAAACCATGAGAATAGGATGCACCTACAATGTCTATTTTCCTCCTTTAACCTTTCTCTCATTTTTTCTTTTTATTATTTCTTTTTTCCTTCCCCTACTATATATCAAAATGCCACAAGCCTTTCTTTTGTGCATGGTTGGTTACGTTACATCCTCCAAAGTCAACCTCTATGTTTCTGTTTTTATTTTTGTTTCTGTGGGGGCACAACATGGATCATATTAAACTGACCAATTCTGAGTGTTGTTGTGATGTGATGTTGATTCGGAACAAGGCGGCACCAAGTTAGTCGCACGTCAAGATTTTAATGTTGAAAAGAAAAAGAGAGAAAGGGTGCGAAATCAGAAAAGAATTTAAAATGAAAAAGAGTGGAAGGGTGTGAAATTATATAAAATATAAGTATATTTTATTTATATTTTACTTATATTTTTTTTAAAATTTTTTTAAATCACTTCTCAAATCCTTTCACTAAACTCAACATAAAAAAGCTTTTTTTTTTTTTCTAACATTAACATCCTTACATACATACACACGTACCTCAGGTTTTGGTGGCCTGTACCTGTTAGATTAGATACAAAAATGCTTCGGAGCTCGAAAATGTCGAGGCCCCGAATTGAAAACGACGTCGTTTTCATTTTTTTTTTTCTTTTTTTCTCTTCTCTCTTTTATTTGTGAAACAGAGGGAGGAAGAGAGAGAGAGAAGAGAAAGGAAGAGAGAAGAAGAGAGAGGAAGGGAGAAGAAAGGAAGAGAGAAGCGCCATCACCGGCCATCCTCCTCGCCATCACTGGCCATCCTCTACACACAGATCTATTGATCTATATCTCTCTTTATCTCTCTTTGTTCTGTGTATTGATTTTTGGGTTTGATTTGTTTTGATTTGTGGGTTGATTTTTGTTTTGATTTTTGGGTTTGATTTATTTTGATTTGTGCGATTTTTGGGTTGATTTGTATTGGGTTTGATTTTTGATGTTTGATTTTTTTTTTTTTTTTGATTTTTCCTCTCCTCTCTTTTATTGATTCTGTGGAAGAAGATATATATATATATATATATATGTAGGTCATCAGAGGTTGATTTTGTAGGTCATCAAAAATATTTGATTCTGTGTTCAAAAATATGTAGGTCATTACAGTTTGATTCTGTAGTCATCGGAGTTTCAATAAAAAATATTCACTAAAATATACCAAACCAAACAATTGCGTTCAAAATATCCTTCCTCTCCTCTCCTCTCTCTCTCTTTTTTTTTTTTTTTGATTTTGTGAAAGAAGAAAAGAAAAGAAAAAAAATTGAGGAAGAACAGATACAGGCAAGAAGAAGAAATATTGTTTTGATACCTCGAGCCATTCAAGCCTTGGAAGATTCGGGTTACCTAGCGGGACTGAATTAGATATTACTATTTAATAATTTAATAACGTGTGCCATGACATCTACTCTCTCTCTCACTCTCTCAATTTTTTAAAACCACCGAATTAGAAAAAAATTTAAAAAGAAAAAGAGAGAAAGGATGCGAAATTATATAAAATATAAATATATTTTATTTATTTTTTACTTATAATTTTTTTATTTATTTTTTAAATCACTTCTCAAATCTTTTCACTAAACTCAACATAAAAATGCCTTTTTTCTAACATTAACGTCCTTACATACGTACATACCTACCTCAGCTTTTGGTAGCCTGTACCTGTTAGATTAGATATTACTATTTAATAATTTAATAACGCATGCCGTGACATCTACTCTCTCTCTCTCTCTCAATTTTCTAAAACTAAAACCACCGAATGACTCCGGCTTTTTATTTATTTATTTATGTCTGTGCTGTTAAGTTGGCCGATTGAAAATTTCAGTCTAACTACTTAAATTTGACATTGGCGTTCCATTAAAATAATAATAATAATAATAATTCTCTAATCACCTCCAAAATCTCAACTTGTTTAGTTTTACTTTCTAGAAAATTAAATTTCTTTTTTTAATTTTGTGTGTTTTTTTTTTGTTTTTACTGAATTTTTTAAAAATATTTTAGACAATTTTTTAATTTTTAAATACACCTAACATAAATACACTTAAAAAGTATAATATTTGTGAAAAAAATCTTTAAAAAATTTACTAAATACCAAAAATATAAAAAATACGAAAATTTAGTATATATTTTTTATTTTTATGTATTTATTAATTTTTAAAAAAATATATATTTTTATATACATGTAAGTAAGGTGCATTTAAAAAAATAAAAAAAAATTGTTTAAAATTTAAAAAATATTCACTAAAAAAAAATATAAAAAATAAAAAATTCAATTTTCAAAAAATTAAATCCAAACATAGTGAATATTTTTTACCCATACATATAACCATACAATGTGAATGAAATTCACAATTAGAATTAGACAGGTAATAATATTGTAGTAGTAAAGTCATCTTTCTATTTTTGAGTGGTTTCGTGTGACAACATAAGACACTGATCAGCTAGAAGTTATTTTTTCTTGAAATTTTATTATTATTATTATTATTAGAGTACAATATCTATGAGCTGATTGAGGACAACTATCAAAGTAATTTATCTGATCAAATATGAATCGTGGCAAGTTTGTCATCAGCAGTAATATTAGTGTGTGTATGTACAAACAGAGAGAGTCGCAAGTTTTATGTATTTAGAGTGTGATAGACAAAGAATGGACCAAAAACAAATAAAAATTGAAGGAAGAGAGTAGGAAATCGATGAGTTTTGAAGTTTTTGGAACCACACGGAAGAGAATTACAATGTCAAGCCAATAGCCTCAACCAAGTATTTTCTAGTGACAGAGTCCTCTGTAATTAGCTAGTGTTCAACAATGAACCGTGCCCAATATTGTGTCGTGTGTCTGAAACACAAAGAAAGTATAAGTACCCTTAAAAAAGGGATAGAGAAAAGTACTAATCAATTTCCAATTAATGTGGGGTTTTTTTTTTTTTAATTAGTCAACTAATAGAGAAGACAAGTAAATGAGAGAAAGAAAGAGGGCTACGTACATTTTTGGGCGTTGAAGAAGAGGAGGGCTTTGTGGAGGGCGAGAGTGTAATTGTCAGGGGGAGAAGGGCGGGGCTTGTGCTTTGGCAAATACTTGGCGATGATGATTGGGAGGGCGATAACGAAGAAGGCGATCACCACTGACCACAACGTCCATCGGAGAGCTTTACGGCTGCAAACCACGCATCCCAAATCTACGTACTTGTTCTTCTTCTTGTTCAGGTCGTCCGGCCCCAGCAGCCAGCTCTGTTGGGTCTCGTCCAGATGATGATGATGGTACTGTTGCTGTTGCTGTTGGTGTGCTATCGACGCCCTGTCCCACTCCGCCATGTTTGTCTCCCTGCTCCTCTCCACGTCTTCTGTCATAGACTCCCCTCTCCCATTGCTTATCTCCAATGTTCCTCCCCAATGATTCGACGAATACATTCTCTCTCTCTCTCTCTCTCTCTCTCTCGAGATTGATTTGATTTGATTGTGTTGGAACCCAGAAAAAAGGAATGTATATAAGATATCGATATTATTTAGTTACCCCATGCATACATGCACCAATCATCCAAGTCCAACCAACGAATGATGACATGAAACCACGAATATATATGGATACCAATCATCCATCACTGCCTGGCCCTGTTCATGTCCATCCTTAATCTCATTAAATGTTAGATACATAAATTTTTATATTATCATAAAAATTAAATAAATCAACATCCATTACTTCCCACAAAACAAAAACAAAAATTGAATATCAATAATAGTTACCTTTTCAATTACAAATTAAGTAAAGATTATTAATTAATAGGGAATTTAATGGATCACACGGTCACCACCACTACCCAAAAAAAAACATAATTTAAACCTTGAGGATAAATTGCAGAGGTTTTCAAAAAATTGTAATTAAGATGCCCATGCATATCAATATCAAAATTAATATTACCGTACCTATTATATCGGAAAAATAATAAAAAGAGGAAACAGCTAAATAATAATCAAATCATGCATATGCATGGGATCTTTATCATGTTTAAATTCTGAAATACTTTAACAAATCAAAACCAAGAACAAAGATTCAATAAGTTGAGAGAGAGAGAGATACAGGCAAGTCCAAATAAGTATATGACATGAATTTGAATAATAATCATAATCATAATCATAATGAAGTTTGATAGAAATTTACCGCATGGTGTATAACTCACAAAAACCCGTTCACCATTTTAGGACTCCCAGCCCTGCGACTCTTGATAAACAATATATATCAATCTTCTCTTGCTACTCTCTCTGTCTAACAGTTTTTTTTTGTCTCTCGTTCTTAATCTTCATCATCAAGCCAATATAAATGGGTTGATAACTTTAGAGAGAGAGGAGAGAAATAAAAAGTTGACTTAATGAGGGAGAAAGAGAGTTTTCAAGTTGACCTTTTCTTTTCTCTTCTTTTTTTTAATTTCTGAAGGTTAATTTTTTATTAGTTTCTAAGTACGATTTGTATGGTTATTAGTGGTTCTGGGGGAAAAACTGAAAGCTGGATTGATAGAGAAACTATCAACCGACCTTTTAGCAGGAAGGCTACAGCTAGGGAAGCTTTCCAGAATTTGCTTTAGCTCTCCCTGTGATGCATGTATCAATTTGAATTAATATAGTGAATGAATGGAAGACTTCTGGAGAGGTTCGAACATCCCCACCAGTATGGGTTAGATAGTAATAATAATAAAGAATCTAGGGGCTGCGTCTGAATGATTTTTTTTAAGATTGTTGATATACAAATGAAATATTTGTATAAAAAATTTATACTGAACTGTTTGTAAGTTTCATTTCAAATCAAAATAGCATCATTATGGCTCATAATTTTAAGATTTTCTCTTGTCACATCATTCTGGATGAGATTTTTTCAGCAAAAATTATGTTTCTAAATTATTTTCCTTTTTTAAAATTGAAATTCTAATTCATCATTGTCAAACAAGAAAGGGATGTTAAGAAGTAAATATTTGAACTTCTAAGAATCTTAACGTGGCACTATACATACCAATCCAATAAAAAAAGAGTTATGTACTTACCTAGCTCAAAAAGATATTTGTTACACAACCACATCGTATTCCCGTAATACTTGATAATCTCTTGATGTTAAGGTGCATAGGGTAGTGATAGTTTGGGATTCTTTGAGGTATACTTGTTACCCGTAGGATGCACAAGTATGATTCTACTATTTGAAAAACATGTAAGTTTTTGTCTCATTATTTTGGGATTCTTTGAGATAGAATGATAACTAGTGCCTTTGCTTGGAGGTTTAGGTTTCTTGCAATGTACTTCTTGATCTAAGAGATGGAATTGTATCACAAATATGCAATTTTTAAGCGGTGGAATTGTATCTAGGAAAGTTGTTCTTCACTTCTTCTTGGGTTGTTTGTTCCAGAGAAAGGCGTTCTCTCTCCACGTGCAATCTTTTTTTTTTTTTTCAGAGTTTTAATCACAGACAAGACACAAAAGTTAGAATTCACTCGTGATTTGTCTGTAATTAATTCTATGAATTATTTTTTTGGTGAAATTCTATTTCTACATATTTATTTATCTTAGTGCACATTATTTCTCAGTGCACACGCTTATTAATTTGGTTTGAGTAAATTACAGTAACACCTCCTAAGAGTTGGTCCGATTACATCCCACCCCTTGATGTTATAGAAATTATATTTCCACCTCTGTGGTTAATAGTCTTATTTCACAAACTCTCTTCTTATATAAAAGGCAACAACTCCTTATGGAAAATAAAGGAAATTACATTGAAAAAAAAAAGTAAAGCAAAGAAAAAAAAAAAAAAACAGAAAAAGCAAAGCAAAGTAAGAAAAGAGAGAGTGTATGAATTCAATCTCTTTTTGATACCCACATTAATTCCATCTAAATAATTACAATGACAGGAAGTCAGTGTAATTTTCCAAACCTATGTGTTAAGCCCAAACCTCAGGGGGTGTAAGTGTAATTTACCTATTTTGATTTGATTATTCTTCTCATTCAATACACTTGATGTTCCAATTATACCCTAACTTATATCCTTGTACACACATCACTTAAACCCTCATTTCACACACCTTTACCCCTTTCACCTATTTCAACACAACTATGAACTACGGTTTAAAATCAGAGACTACCTAGATGAGTTGTTTCAATTAAGAAGTATATTATTTTTTATTGAGAAATAGTTGAATCTGTGTATTTTATTTTTGCTTTTTCCTTATCATTATTTGCTTTAGAACATTCTCATGGTCAAACGAGAGTATCACGCCTTTTGCAAAAGAAAGAATAATGCCACATCAGACATCATTGAACATAAGGAGGGGGCACAACATCTTGGTATTCCAATAATATCTTTTTTTTTTTTCCTCCACAGTTTAACCAAAAGCCTGGTGCTTCTGTGTAACAATCCTAACTCGTGATTAACGTTAACTCGTGCTTAATTATGCCTAATAAATAATTGAAGTGAAATGTTGCATCATATGTTGCCTTGTGTGTGCATATACTGTTTAACATAGACATATCTGTTCATGTTTTCATTTCGGTTTGTGAATTGAAGGCCTTATCGGTATTTGATTCAGAAATTGATTCGATTTATGTGTTAATTCTAATTTTTAGAATTTTATGGTAGGTTCAATTGAAATCCGATTCAGAACGATTAAATTGGATTAATTTAATGCCTGTTTGATTAGGTTTAATAAACCAACACTAATGAAGCCTATATAAAACTCTATGTAAGCCTCAACTCAACTCTTCTTCTTCATTGTCAAACATATTTGAGCTATCACACACCCACACAAACGTGGACAAAGGGAGAGCCTAAGAGAGAGTTGAGTTCAAAGAAGGATTTGGCTTGGAAACTTAAGGAATTGGTGGGGTTGAGAAAGACTTCCTAAGAATCAAGGGAATTAAGACTTCTAGGTAAGAATCCAACCTTGCAACCTTGAGATTAAACTACTTAGTCCCAGAAACCAAATAATTAAGCTATGTAATGCTAGAGTTGAGCTTGAATGAAAGAAAATGGGTCATACCATGCATGCATGTCCATTTCTTCACAAATTGAGCATGATTTCCAAGAATTCCCTCATGCATGTCTTGAATTCACCTTAATTTTGGGAAATCATCAAGTTTCATGTTGTTTTGTAGCATTTGATCATGTTTTGAGAAGATTGAGTTTAAAGGAATTCATACATGTCATGTTCATGAAACATCCATAAATTTCAAGTTGAATTTTGCACAATTAGCAAGCTATTAGGCCATGATTTCTTGAAATGATCCTAACTTCATGATGTTTTATGAGTTCCTAAGTGTTTCCTCAAGTTTTGGCCCAGAAAAATCAAGTTTTGATGCTTAAAGACTAAGTTTTGAACTTGGAGATCAATCTGGAAATTCCAAAATTTGCACCTACGCTCAAGCGTAGGAATTCATGCTCGAGCGACCACTCTGAATGTGTGCACCTCTGCTCGAGCGACCGAAAGTCCGCTCGAGCGTGAAATGCATGCTCCCAAAAGTTCATATGTTTTGTAGATCGCTCGAGTGACAAAAGTCACGCTCGAGCGGGGATCGAGCGTCCATCGAGCGTAAAGATCAAGCAACCAATACTTTTGTCAAAGTTTGCAGACCGCTTGAGCGAAGAAAGTTATGCTCAAGCAAACCCTTCCATTTTGCATGTCCGTTCGAGCGAGGAAAGCCACGCTCGAGCATGGACCCTATTTTCAGCAAGTTTTGAAAAATGTTTTCAAGTATATTTTTGCAACCTCATTTCATCCTAGGCATTCCTAGGCCAAGATTAAAACACCATAATGAGGATAAGGCTAGAAGCACACTAAGAACAATGAAATAAGTTATGTACACTCCGAACGTGTGTTTCAATGTTTGTATCTGTTATGTTATGTAGGTCACGCGCCGCAAGACATCTAAATTGCTTATCCTGTCTATTTACTTTGGAGCCTCTGTTATCTGTGAGTAATAACTTTGTAAAGCTATGTTCAATTATAAGTATTTTCTGAATGATATAAAATGATCTGTTTCCGAATTATTATTTTCTGTATGAATAAATGGTTGTCCAATGTTTCTGAAATATATCCGTGGCATTCTTAGCTTCAAACGACATCTGTTATCTGTTCTGTTATGTCCTAATTATGGGTCAACTATACGTCTCATGAGCCAACTGTTATGGATCCTTATGTATACGTCCTTTAATGGGCCAACTGTACGTCTCATGAGCCAACTGTATCGTCTTTGTGCACGAGAGTCAACTGTATGCCTTTATGGCCGTCCCTTTATGGGTCAACTGTGTGCCTTTATGGCCGTCCCTTTATGGGTCAACTATTTCTATTAGTGCTAATGAATGTGCCACGTATGATTAACTGCAAGTTCTAATTATGAATACGACTCTGAAACTGTATCTGTTATGCACTATGATTTCTGAACATAATCACGAATTCCTCTCTGATAATTATTAAATTCTGTTTTCGGTAACTGTTATGGACAACATTCATTAAACCTCTTTACTCTATTATTATTCGCTGGGCTACAGCTCACTATTTATATTATGTATGTAGGTGAGCAGGCACGTGACCAGGCCCAGAGTTGATGGCCTATGTTTCTGTTTGGTCAGCCAGCTACCGTGCCTCCAGATGAGGTTCCTTTTGAGAGGATTATGTCAAGGCTTTAGTTGAGCTTGTTTTGTATATCTGTACTTGGGTTAAGTACCCTTTAACCCTATTTGTGTAATTGAGTGACACAAGACTAATGTATTATTGACATCACATCTGTATATATATAAGTTTGTTTTGAAAATTTCTGTTCCATGTATGTCTGCACAGCTCTATGGACTACGTTAATTTTATATATTTGCTTCCGCAGCCCCTATCTTATGTTATCCTGTTCAGAGGCCTTTGGTAATCCAATGATTACTAGCTAGTTACGACGCTAAACCCATAGGGACGGGTGTGGGTCGTGACATTCTGAGATAGAAATAACAGTTAATTAGCTAACTAGAAAACATTCAAGTTAATTAGGCTTTCAAAACACATGATAGTGGCCATTAAAAATAGGAAAACAAGGACAGTATCAAATATGTCGTACTAAGATTTTCAGAACGGAAAAGATTCCTCGATGTAAAGGCTAGATTGCACGATCAAGGTTTTGCTTTGCTTTGACACCGAAAGGGTCAAATGCTGGGTTGTAGTTTTGGTCACTAAACAAACTTAGGATGGAGAAAGTGAATGACCTTGAGCTATTGTAAGAAATGGTTTGAGAAATGGTTTAGGAAAAAAAAGAGGTTTTTTTTCCAAACTTTGGTCTAATTTTTAGGTGAGACCCATGCGCCAAAGTCAGCCGGTCCTTGTGGCAACACGTTCTTTGCCGCATAACAATTCATGTCGTATATTTGGTTACTCAAAACCATTATCGGGTGAATGAGAAATTGAAGCCAAAGTGAGCTCCATGAAAATGGTGTGTTTGGTGAAATTTTCATAAAGGTCGGAGTTAAAGTTTGTCCCACATTGCTTTGGTGGGCAAACTTTGTGTGGATTTATAAGCCTTAGGTCTGCAATGTGGGGAGGGCCCCAAGGGATACCCAAATTTTGTGGAAGGGTGAGATTATAGGCAAAGTGGGCTAGACCCATTGGACCCAAAACAAAACACACGCACACACCGCCACCACCGTTTGTCCCAATGCTTATCTTTTTGGGCCAAAAACATTTGAATTTTATTTTTCTTAAAAAAATTAAATTCTTATCATTTGGAATTTGAATTTCAAAATTAATTCGTTTGGTCCAATACACCTATTCCTTTTTACTAAACAGGTTCCTACCTGTTTAAATTAAATTCGAATAGGTTTTTACCTGTTCAAATTGGTTTTGTTTGTTCAATTCAAATTCGAACAAGTTTGTACCTGTTCAACCTCTGTCTCGAACATGTTTTTACCTGTTGAAACCTTTTCTGAAAAGCCACTATTTCATCTATAAATAAGAAGTACCTCAATTGGATTTTGCATTCAATAATTTTTTGTTCTTGTTTTCTGCAATTGCTTTCTGTATTTTGCTGCATTTAATTTTCCTGTGAGAAAGTGTATAAACACAAAATGTGTTCGTTGTACAAATAGTTTACAGTGCTGCTACTGTAACAACCCAGATTTTTAATTATTCTGTAGAATTTATACTAATATTATTTAATCTCAGTTCGAAAAATATATAATTTATTATATATTATTATGTGTAATTTTGTAAAATAATATAATTATTATGAATTTAGGGGTCAAAATATAATAATAATAATAATAATAATAATAATAATAATAATAATAATAATAATAATAATAATAATAATGAGTGTGGTAGTAAAATAAATAATTTATTTTCTATTGATATATAATAAAGTGTAATTTAATTATGAATTAATTTATTTATATAATTATATTAAAATATTATGTCAAAAAGTAATTATCTTAAATATCTATTAAGGATAAAAACGAATCATGAAATTAAATATCGAATTTGGAGAGAGGGATGGCCTGGCCACGTGTTGGCCAACCAATGGCCTCACCTCCTTATAAGTAGGGAGGTGATCAACCTGCGTGGAAAGAAAGAAGAAAGGAAAAGAGGAAAGAGAGAAAGAAAGAAAGAGAGGAAAGGAAAATAAGAAAGGAAAAGAGGAAAGAAAGAAAGAAAGAGAGAAAAGGAAAATAAGAAAGGAAAAGAGGAAAGAAAGAAAGAAAGAAAGAGAGGAAAGGAAGGAAAAAATGGTGGAAGCTAAAAGGGTATTTAGTAATGGAAAGAAAGAGTAAGGTATTAAAGTTAAGATGAGTTATATTATACCCTGAGTCACCAAAATGTATTTTACATATGTTTTGACTTACCATAATCTGTTTTATACAAGTTATGTTTTATTAGTATATTAATAAAAGTTATGTGTTATAAATATTTCAGTTTTGTGGTTTAATTTCTGAATTCTATTTGTTAAAAGGAAACTCATGGATATGTTTGTTTATATTTTAAAGAATATTTGACTATGACCTTAAAAAAAATGATGTATGGGGGAGGAACTACCCCATTCCCACTAAAAGTAAATTCAGGCATACGCGGCGGTCTAAACACAACAGTTTTGTTTGCACAATCAATGGTAGCACAGTATTTAGTCAACCAATACATCTCCAAAATACAATCAAAATGATGAATGTCCAAGGGTAATAAGTCCACATACAACATCATATCGCCAACCATAACATCATATGCTAGATAAACATGAGTACATATTATAGAACTTCCAGATGGCGTAGACACAGATAACACATATGTCATAAGTTCTAATGGCCTAGTCAATTTTCGAGAAAAAGTATGCGACACAAAAGAATGTGTGGAACTAGAATCTATCAGTATACATGCATTTTGAGAACATACAGAAAGTGTACTTGACACCACAGTATAGGTGTTCGGTACGTCACCGAGCACTAAGGCAAACACTCGGCCTTGTCTCAAAGGTTCCTTTCCAGTATTGGCTTTGGCATTGGTTTTGGCCACAGAAGCAGATCCAGCTGAACTTGCCGCCGTATTGTTGGTGTTTTCGAACCTGATAGGACAATCCTTCATCACATGACCAGGTTTTCCACATCTGTAGCAGGTGCCCAAAGCTCGATAACAAGTCCTCTTGTGTTTCTTACCACATTCTGGGCAAGTTGGCATGGTGCCACTACTCTGGCTTGAGTTGTTATATGATCCTGTGTTATGTTTCTTATTCTCGTAGAACGAACGACCCTTTTTGAAGCTGTTCCCCAATCTTTTCCCTGTCCAGTCAGTCCGTGGAACAAGAGTTTATTTCCTTGCTGCTAAAATGAATTCTGCCATTAATGCCCTATCCAAAACACTCACATATGTGGGTAGGTTCAGGACTCCCACCCTATCCAGTATGTCCAGATCCAATCCATCTTCAAACTTGCGGGCCTTCTTGTAGTCTGTGTCCACCATATGGGGAGCAAACCTGGCTAACTCGATGAACTTGGCCTCATACTTGGCTACAGACATTCTGCCTTGTTTGAGTCCCTGAAATTCTGAAACCTTCCGATTCCTGAAGCACTGAGGAAAATACTTGTCATAGAAAATTGCATTGAACTGAGTCCATGTCATATTTCCGTGACCATTTCGAATCAGTAACCACCACTTTCGGGCTTCATCCTTCAGGGTGTAGGTGGCTAAGAGGACTTTTTGGATTTCTGAACAAGGAAACACCTCATACAACTTTTCCATTTCAAGCAACCACGTCTCTGCCTTCAACGGTTCAATCCCACCATAGAATGTCGGCGGTTTCATTTTCATAAATTTCTGTGTCAAATTGATTATGTCACTGTTATCTACTTCTGCCTGTACTGGCGGAGGTGGAGGGGGCAAGGGTTGTTGTCTTTGTTGTTGCATTACCACTTCGGTTAAGGTTGCCAGCATTTGTTCCATTCTATTCATTCGGGCATCAGAAGACCCTGCTGTATCATCATTCCTTGCATTGTCCATTTGCTATAGGTAAACAAGAATTTATGTATTCAAATTCACATATTTATATTTGAATTTCGTTTTCACACAAGACACATAACATGCAGATGGAATGCCCTTATTTCTTACTAGAACATCCTAAGCTCATATGGACCAGTGTGTGTGGTATAACTCGTGCTCTTATACCACTCTGTCACGACCCAAACCCGCCTCTGTGGGTTTAGCATCGTAACCGGCCAGTAATCCATGGATTACCAAAGGCCTTTGAATACTTTAACAAATAATAAGGGGCTGCGGAAGCAATATATAATATAAACAGGGTCCAATAAGCTGTGATGGCGTACATGGAACAGAACATTTCAAAAACTTATTTATATACATAACATGCTAGTCAAAACATACCAATATTTACAAAGTGTACATCCCAAGATCTGACTTTACAAAACATTTACAAGACTAGCATGAACACCAAACAGCCATAGGACTTGACTTTGAGTGGAACCTCCTTGGGAGGCGTAAGGGTTGGCTGACAAAAACCATAGCATAGGCCGTCAACTCTGGGCCTGGTCACCAGCTTGCTCACCTACATACATAATATAAACAGTGAGCTAAAGCCCAGCGAATAATAACAGAGTAAAGGGGTTTAACGAATGATGTCCATCACAGAGTTAGAAATCAGATTCATAATAGATCAGATTCATATACTTGTTCATAATCATTCCCATATTCAGGTTTGTAACATAATCTTACATGGTACATCCAATAGCGTTCACAAATCTGATGACCCATAAAGGGACCTGATGACCCATAACAGGACAGCCTTGAAGGCTTTCTGATGACTCATGTGCACGGAGACGTTCTGATGACCCATAAAGGGATGCATATCATGAAATGCTAAGGATGCCACGGTTAACTTTCAGAATCTTAGACAATCATTCATTCGTTTCCAACATATCATAGTATTTCAAAGAATCAATCATTTTGTATCATAATATTTCGAAAATACATAACATTGAACATAACTTTACAAATTTACTACTCACAGATAGTTGATAGCTCTAACTAGATGGTAAGGCGGCACTCCACTTATTTCGAGGTGCGTGACCTACATGAACACACACATACAACACACACACTTGAACATCATTTCGATTACACACAACTTGTTTCGTTTGCCCTTGATGTGTTACTACCCTTTAATTTCCATTAAGGAGTCTTAAACATGGCCTAGGAATGCCTAGGATAGAATGAGGATGCAAAAATGCCTTAGAAAACATTTTTCATAATTTTCAGAAAACAGGGGTCCTGCTCGAGCGTGGGTTTACTCACTCGAGCAGACATGCAAACAAAAGTCTCCGCTCGAGTGTAAACCTTTACGCTTGAGCGGTCTGCAAAACTTGACAAAGGTACTGGATGGGTGAAAATCACTCTCGACGGGCGCTCGACCCCCGCTCGAGCGTGTGACTCAGGTACCCGCTCGAGCGTAAATTCTTCCGCTCGAGCGTACTGTAAAACAGTGCAAAGTACTGGATGGTCGAATTCCACGCTCGGGCGCATATTTCTCCGCTCGAGCGTGAGTCCAAATTCTGGAAATTCTAGATTGAACCTTCAAGCTCAAAACCAAGTTTTAATGCACCAAATTCGATCCTTTTGGGCTAATTTTCTGGAAAACACTTTTAAACTCCTAGAATAACATGTTTTGAAGGTCAATTTGAGAAATCAAAGCCTAAAGGTAGTTCAATTAAATACAATTTCAACAATATTTTAAAGAACAAGATGTGTGTGAAACATGCAAGTGTTTATTTGAAATCCAATGCTCCGAAACATGTTCAAATGCAAGATTAAACTCCAATTCATGATGAACTCATGGACTATAACTTGAATATGGCCTTGCATGCAAAGAATTCTCATGAAAACACTTCCAAATGCTATGTTATGATCATGCATGCATGAATCTCTACCCAAATCAACATTATAAACCAATTTCTAGCTCTAGCCACCAATCTATCATGAACCAAGGATGAAGTGACTTAAATTCATAACTAAAAAGATGAATTCCCTTACCTTAAGCCTTGAATGCAAGATGTACAAGTTCAAATATGTAAGACTCCTTCAATCCTCCTAAATTTCAAGCAATTCCTTGAAGACCACAAGATTTCTCCTATTCCTCTCTCTCTAGTCGGTTAGGACAACAAAAATGAGCTGAGGAAATGTGTTTGAATGGGGTGTGCTAAGGCTTCAACATGTTAAGACAAAGTGGCCCACTATCTTGGCAAAATTGTAATTAAGACCAACTAAATAATAATAATAATAATAATAATAATGAGTGTGGTAGTAAAATAAATAATTTATTTTCTATTGGTATATAATAAAGTGTAATTTAATTATAAATTAATTTATTTATATAATTATATTAAAATATTAGGTCAAAAAGTAATTATCTTAAATATCTATTAAGGATAAGAGCGAATCATGAAATTAAATATCAAATCTGGAGAGAGGGATGGCCTGGCCACGTATTGGCCAACCAATGGCCTCACCTCCTTATAAATAGGGAGGTGATCAACCTGCGTGGAAAGAAAGAAGAAAGGAAAAGAGGAAAGAAAGAAAGAAAGAAAGAGAGGAAAGGAAAAGAAGAAAGGAAAAGAGGAAAGAAAGAAAGAAAGAAAGAGAGGAAAGAAAGGAAAAAATGGTGGAAGCTAAAAGAGTACTTAGTAATGGAAAGAAAGAGTAAGGTATTAAAGTTAAGGTGAGTTATATTATACCTTGAGTTACCAAAATGTATTTTACGTATGTTTTGACTTACCATAATCAGTTTTATACAAGTTATGTTTTATTAGTATATTAATAAAAGTTATGTGTTATAAATATTTCAGTTACGTGGTTTAATTTTTGAATTCTATTTGTTAAAAGGAAACCCATGGATATGTTTGTTTATATTTTAAAGAATATTTGACTATGACCTTAAAAACAATTATGTTTTATAAATATCACCACGGGAGTCCTATGTCTTGGGGGACTTAAATAACCATTGGCCTCTGTTTGGTTACTGTCACACCCCACACTTGCCTCTAAAAGTTTGGGCATGACCTACACAGACACGGACACATAACCTGGTATACATTTCATATGGGGCCTGAACGGAAGCATTTACCAATATAAATTAACATAAATAAAAGAACTGCATCCATTGAGCGACCACTATCATGCCAGGATCACAGACAGAACATTAAGCAAAGAAACATACAGTGACGTGCATCAGAGAATTAGCTATGTACATATATATATATATACAGACCCAGCCCTTAGAATTGAGCGTAAAACAACATGGACAGGCAAAGGAATTATATATACATCAACTTTAAGCAGACAATCAAAGTGTAAAATCAAAAGCTTAGCAAGAAGAGCTGCCTTCACTTAAGTGCTTGGACACTCTGAGGTTGACAAAAGAGACACGGATACCAAGGGTTAAAACTGACCTCCAGGTGGAGTGCCTACAGAAACAGACATAACACAAGTGAGTCAAGCTCAGTGAATAGTAGTACATAAATAAAACATTGCTTAACTTAAACAGATTACATATCGATACATTAGTCCGATTACGTAGACATGCATATAATGGCCTTAGGCCTAATCTTGTAACATAACTTGGTGGCTATAAGCCCTTGAAAATGGTGTACGAAGCCCTTGGAACATGTGGCATAAAGCTCTTATAACATGTTGGCACTATGGCCCCAGAAACTTGTTGGCATTGCAGCCCTTGGAAGTGGCAAGAAGCCCCTGAAAAAGGCATACAGCCCTTGTAAACATGCTGGCACTGTGGTCTTGAAAGTGGCATAAAGCCCTTGAGAATGGCATAAAGCCCTTGTAAACATATTGGCGTTATGGCCCTTGAAAGTTTCTTTTCTTTACATACTTTTAACATACCTTAACGGTAACATAAATACATAACATGCTTGAAACATTAACATAGTTGCCTTACATACCTCAAAACATCGACATAAGTGCATAACATTTATAGAACTTGTAACATATACTTGAAACATACTTGAACATACCTGAACGTGTAACATACTGGAAACATGCCTGAAACATACTTGAACATCATTCATTAATTCAAATGGAACATATCATAACTAGAGCATTGCTTGTTGTATCATGTCATTATCGTTCGCTTAACAATGAGAGACTAATTCACATTCTCATGAGTTGACATAACACATGTTCATTGGATTACAGAGGACTTTATTGGTTTTACAATTTCACAGTTCGGCCCTTGGCCTGAGGGGTTCACACATGCACAATAGCCTTTGGATTCACAAGTCATACCTTACATATCTTCACAAATTATATCGTTCATAATTTCACAAATTGTATCTTTCATAACTTCACAAATTATATCTTTCAGAAAACAGCCATAGGCCTCATAACTTTCACATTGGCTTTAAGCCCAGTTCACATAGGTGTGGACTCAAGAGGTGGCTCGTACGGATTCTAGAGGTGACTCGCAATGCAACACTTAGTTCCGTACAGCACTTTGTTCCATACTAGAAATCTATAGTTCTTGAAGACTGAACAATTCATATTATGTCATGGCATAAACGAAGTGGATAAACAAAATGGAATAATGCTAGGTTCGTACAAATACCGTTCACAATGGTGCACACAAATTCCCCTTTATGATTCATTATGCCATAGTCGTCATACGTATAACAAAGCATTAATAATAATTATTTACACAAACACATGTGTCGTTACAATACCATTCATGAGGATAAAACAATTCACACCGTAACGTGAGCCATATAACAATGTTATTGGTATTCAATTCTTTGACATATAAGGCAACCCATGGTTCTATTCGATTTTCATTTCGTTAATCCATTCTAGGCAGATGTCTATGTCATAAAACATGTGTCGAACTAAATAAGGCTGTAGGAGTCCAGGATGGGACGTTCAAAATATCATATCCCCATTAAGCGGGGTTTATATTCATAATTCCTTCTTGTCAACCAGTCGCATGGTATTAATAATTCTTGTGCAGAGTCATAGGTAAGTTACAGATTATTACACATTAATGACAACCATTAACCTTAACCGGAATGTAGAGTAGTTTCAGAGCCATACTGAGGTACACGTAATCTTTCAATGTTCTAACCGATCCCTAACAACATAAATGCTTACAAAGAACAGTGCATTAACAATAATAATTATTAATGGTAAGTAAACGTACGATTACAGTACTACTACTCACTGTGATCGGTTCCCAGTGGTAATGGTACAATGTCCTCGTCCCGACCTACAATTATAATGCACAACACATAATATGAGGTTATACTCGATCCTTTACTTATTCTCTTTGATCGTTCAATCAATTAGTCATGGTGGTACCAAGCTCATTATTCTTTAATAAGTTGTAATCCATGTCTTAGAAAACAGGAGAAATCGATGGGAAATGGTTTAGGTGAAGAAATGGTACAAAACTAGTTGACAGAAAGTGAACAGTCGTCACTAATTTGGGTATAACTTTTTCTGTATTTAGAATTTGGGAGTGAGACTAGCACCATTGGAAACTAGACTTCCGGGGCTTGATTTTAGGCTCAAGAATCACTCAAAACGGAGTCCGGATGCAAAAGATATGCCTATTCAAAGTTGGCTGGACAGAGCTGTCCCCGCATGTGCGGGTGAAACGATCAAGACGCGTGCCCCACGACGAAGCTGATCCGAAAATGGCAGAATTTTTGGGACTTCTCATTTTCAAAAATCAAACCTTAATTACATATAATTCAAAGCCCAAAACCCTTTAATACATAACAAATTTCATATATTTAATCTCCATCAAACATCATAACTCAAAATATGATTCAATTCCCAAATACAAGAACATAAGAGCATAAGATAGTCATAGTTGGGGTTTCAAAGTTCATATCTTCCATATCAACCCTTGATTTCATGTAATTGATGCTTTAAACATAGGGATTCAAGATAGATGGTCAAACCTTAACTCAATCTTTGTCTTTCTTTTTGTTCTTTTCAATTTCCCTAAGCTTCCATGGTTGATCTTCTTTCTTTTCCTTCAATTCTCTTCAATCCTCTTACAAGCCTCCATGGATGTTGAGGAAGTTTGACTCTCTTCCCTCTCTCCCTTTCACGGTTTCCTCACTCTCTCTTTAGATATTTTGTTTTTGACTCCCAAAGAGATGAGTTCCCAACTCACATGGCTCATCTCTATATATCAATATACAACACACACAAGCTTAACACAAGGGAGAGCCAAACGTGGCCTTTGAATCGCATACGAAATTAAATTTCAATTAACCTTTTCAGATGACTCTAAAAATTATGCTGATCATAAATATGTCCCCTGTTCCGGTTTCTGAAGTCTCCAAGGCCTTTAATTTGTAGTATAAAGTTAATCACCCAAACGTCTATTAACAAATCAGACAAATTAGATTTCAAATTAATTTTCCCAAATAATTCCAAAAATTCCCATTAACATATCCACGTACTCAATTTTGATTTTTGAACCCATAAAGGTCGGTAATTGTCATTTTAAGTCCGTAACTCAACTGATAATGCTTCAATTCTAATAGATATAATTAAATTAAACCACATCATTTCATACGGAAATAAAGATGATTTCTTATACGCATTTTGGGGTCATTACAGTTACTTTGTGGCCGTCTGATCCATTGACCTCTGTTCTGTGTAGACCAAAGTACTGTGCGGAGCTAAGTACTATACTATTGTGGGAGCCACCTCTAGAATCCGTACGAGCCACCTCTTGAATCCGTACCTCTGTTCTGTGCGGACCAAAGTGCTGTGCGGAGCTAAGTGCTACACTATTGTGGGAGCCACCTCTAGAATCCGTACGAGCCATCTCTTGAATCCGTACCTCTGTTCTGATTGTCACTTACATGACCTCATTACATTACGATGCATCGTGGTTATGGTTATATATTTACATATTTTCTGTATTTCAGTTTCTGTTACTCAAATGATTTATTCACCAAATTGAGTTATGTAAATGTTTTGGCCTAACTAACTATCCATGGTTATTTCGTGTCCCTTATACTCTTGGTATAATATTTCTCACTCTGCCACGTGCTTATAGTTGTTTACCAATTTTCAAGAAATAATGCAATTCAGAAATAGCTTTTGAAAAGTCTTAGACGTGGGACTGCGGAATAGACACACACACAGAGTATTTTTATGATATTTTTATATGTAAATATCGGCCTTTTTGATCAATAAATTTTGTAATAAAAATAGAAACTCCGATGATTATTTTGATACCCTCAAATAAATATTTCTTCCGCTTGCGTTTATTGATTTGTTTAAGAACTGGCCGGAGGTAACCTCAGTTATTGGCCATCATGATGCTTAACCTTTGGGTACAGGAAGCGGGTCGTGACAGCTACTGTTTGTTGTTGATTATTTTATCTTGAGAGATAGACGCTCATAATCTGAAAGCACCGAGGAGAGGAGAAATCTGTCTTAAGGACACAGTGTTAAACACTGGACTTGATCAAAATTTTGTTTGAGAAAATAATAAGGTAAGTAATTGGTTTACCTTTTTGTTTTATTTTTTTTCCTTTTTATATTATGATTTTGTTTTCGTAACAAAATAAGAATCTGTTGTTTTATTTTTTTTATATATTGTTTTGATTTTTGTAATCAAACAGTCTTTCTCATTTCTTTGAATACATTGAAAATTGTCCAACAGCTATCAGGGAAACAAGGAGTTTAATGGACTTTAAAGGAAGTTTAGTGGGAAGAACGATCATGAAGCATTAACATACAAAGAAAATAATGATATGGAAAAATAAAAAATCACAGATCAACTTGCGGGCGTGATTTGATCAAGAAATGGATGAATCTGTGAATGATTGGTCAAAGCAAACAAGAATTGAAAACGATAGACAAAGGTAGTTGGGTCGGATCTTCAGATCTGTGTGATGAGGAACACTACGATACTCATTAGATGTAGAGTTTAGTTTGTTTTTTTAAACTCAAACAATGCGTGTTGAGATTTTTTTGTTTTAAAAAGATTAGCATAGAAAAATTTTAATATAATATTGTGAGTGTATTTTGATGTCCATTATAATAATTTTGCTTTAGGATACAATTGTCATTTAAATAATGTTTCATTAAGTGTGTGCATAGAGACAAATTGGTGTATGGAAATAGAATTTCCCATTTTTGTGTACTTAATTTTTATTTTTTTGCGTGTGTAAATTACCACGCCGCCATCTGCTATGTTCGAATTTGAACAGGCCCAGATCCACCACTACTACCAATGGGAAGAAAAATGGGGAGGTTGGGTATAGAGGGGCCTACTATTGAAGAAGAGCTTAGGAGAAGATCATTGACGTAAGACTTTTTAATGCTTGTGATGAACCAGTTAATTCTTCAAAAGAAGTACTTAAGATTAATAATGGTTTGAATTTCATGTGGTACTTATGGGTTTACTTTTGTTAATGTTTGTTAATTTTTGAAATTTTGGTTTCTGGGATATTTGATTCATTGAAAATTGATTTCAACAACAGTTTTTTAATCTGTATTTTTTATGTTTGGTTTGATACTAGAATTTGGATCTATTTATATTCCTTGTTTCTATGTTCTTTTCTTTTTGTTTATGAACATTGGATGAATTGTCTTCAAGATCTGTGGTTTTGCTGTGGTTTATGATTTTCTAATCCCTTGTGTTTGTCGCAAAATTTATACTTACTCTATTTGTAATTGGTGTTTTGATGGGCCTTTATTTATGAGAGTCTCCACATGTTTGGATCACTGGGTAGGTGATGGGTTTCTTTCTCTCTATAGTACACACGGAGAGAGAGAGAGAGAGAGAGAGAGAGAGAGAGAGAGTATGTGTGTGTGTATGTGGAAGGGGGGAGATTGTAATAAAGCCTCAGACTCCCACTGGGGGTGACTCCCAGGCCCTCAGTGGGGTGTGATTGGTTTTTTTTTTTATTTGATCCAATGACCAACCCCCATGTGTGTGTGGGGGGGGGGGGTGAGTGGGGGTGCTTGGAGACTGGGGGTCTCCAGCATAGCTGGTGTGGATTGAGCTTTCTCTTATTTCTCTGTTGGCAGAGAACTGAGCAAAGATTAACCCCAAGGATGAAATCACAAATTTCAAGTGACAATAGTCTATTGTAACAGACGTGATGAAAATAGGCAGATGTTAACAGTTGTTGTGATTTCTCTCTCTACAGCAGAGGTGACAATAGTCTCTGTTTCTTTCTTTACAATAGAGGTGATTTCATTTTATTTTATTTTTTTTGGCTTTCAACAGATAGGGGATTTTTGGATATTTGGGATAATCTGTATCAATTTCAATAGATAGATTTAAACAAATAAGGAAAAAAATTGAGCAGATAATAAAATTTGGACAGATATTTGAACATATAAGGGAAATAAATTGTACAGATAGTCAAAAATTTAGAACAGATAGAAAATAATTTGAACAGATAGTTAAAAAAATAAAAATAAATAAAAAATTCAACAGATAAATTAAAGGATAAAATTGAAAACAAAATATCATTCAAAACAAATAAAAGGACTTTTCATCAAATTATTTCACAAATAATAGATTTCTCGACAATAAAAAATATTTACTAAACTTAATGGCTTATCCTCTCCTTAAATGGGACATTTCAACTATTGTCTCATATATATTTATAATTTATTTATTTATTATTATTTTTTAAAATCTATTGAATTCATTATGGTGCACGACTCGCATGTTATTAATTTACATAAAATATGAATTGTTCCTATAATTTTGAAAGTTACAAATACCAGTGGTATTAATTTGCTCAGAATTACTTTTTATTTTTTTCATTTTTTGCTGTTGGATCATTATGAGTGCACCTGGCACATTTACGATTGTGGTATGGAGGATCGTAGATTGCTTAGGGATAATCCAAATAAATTCACTTATTTGATAAATTTATTTATTTAAGTCACATCACTCTTATATCTTTTTATAGTTCTTCTTATAAAAAGTTAAAAAAAACAAACTAAAATAAGCAAATCTCAAAATATAGGTTTGGAGGGAACTTTTCCTAGGCATGATCGAAATATAATGACTCCTTTTTTGATTGTTATATTATATATTTTTTCATATTTTATTTTGCATTTTGTTGATTTCATTTTGGACTATAATAATGATTTGAACTATTTATTTCATAAATTTCACAATAAAAATCATTTGTGTAATAAATTAGTTTTATCAAATATCGATTAATAGAAACTATATTTTGTTTTATAAAATAAACAATTTAAATTTAAATTCATAATTTTCGTTTAAAAAAAATAATAATTTGTTCATGTCTAGTATGTCCAATTAAATTAGATTTTGCACAACTCACTATTACTGTCAAATTTATAAATTAAATAATTCGAATTACAAAATAAAATATAAAAGGAGACATAGAATAGTAGTGTGAAGGGGGACTGATTCCCGATCAAAGAACCCCATTTACTAAGAAGTCGTCAAGTAGTAGAAATTATCCTATGAATTAGAAACCCGTGCTCATTCAATGGCATCATGCCATTTTTTAATCGTTTCCTTTCCTTAGTTTTAACCTAAGCAATTATGAAGCCTTGCTATTGACTGTCAGATACTATTTGTTAGTCACACTTTCGGACTTTTTTTTTTTTTTTTTTTGGGGTGGAATTTAGGAAATTTTCGGACTCTGCCAAACAAGGCTTAGATGGCCAGATTGAGAGCTGTTGATGTGCCACAACAGTCCTCTTGCAAGTAGTGGTGTAGCCAGGAATTCAATATAGAGGAGGCACAAATTAATGATAATTTAGTTATATTTTTCTAAAAACACTTTTCAGAAAATTTTACTTTCTTGTTTTCTATTTTTTTTTATTTTTATTAATTTTTTTAAATATTTTAAGCAATTTTTTTTTTTACTTTTTAGACATACCTATATAAATATACCTAAAAAGTAAAAAAATTGTGAAAAAAACCTTTTAAAAATTCATTAAATACCAAAAATATAAAAAAATATGAGAATTCAGTACATTTTTTTGTATTTTTATGTATTTATTAATTTTTTAAAATATTTTTTTACAAATTTTTTACTTTTTAGATATATCTAAGTAATGTACATCTAAAAAAGTAAAAAAAAAAATGTTTAAAATTTTAAAAATATTCACTAAAAACAAAAAAACATGAAAATAAAAAAACTTAATCTAAAAAATTCAAACCAAATACACTGATTAATTATTTTTTTCATAATAAACAACAATGAGATATTACTAAATTTAAATGTTAAGAGTTCATTTGGATAAATATGAATTTTAAATTAAAGGATTTGAGATTAAATTTTATACAAATTTTGGAAAGTAACTACTTTATAGGTGGATTGGAAAATTAAAAAAGTAGATACGTTGGGACAAAAATGATATATTTTAGTAAAGAAATTCTATAAAACATACAGCAAAAAAAAAAATGTCTATCATATGTCGCAATTATGATATTCGTGATTTTTAGTTATAACTCATTATAGTATTAGATATAATTTAGTTATAACTTTTTATGGTTATTATTTTAGTTTTGACTCATTCTGATATTAGTTATGACATATTGCATTTTTTTTATTTTTTTATTTTTATAATTGAAGATGTGTTACTTGATTATAATTTATATAGTGGTCATTTTAGTTATGAATGGAAAGAAACACATGAAGGATAAACTCTACATGTCAAATGTAACTAACAATCCAATAAATTCTATATTTTCATTGAAATTTATTATTTTTGCATGTCAATAATAATAGATATCACCATTATATTGAAATTTTATAGATAATAATATAGCCTCTTTATTTTCAATCAAAATAACAATTATTGTTCTCACAATTTTAAAAATGTCATTGACATTTTACTTTAAATAATATTTTTATAATTTTTTTATGGGAGCTTTTTTGATAAATTCACTTTCTAAGAGCTTTACTCTATCCAACCCATATTCTTTTTGATTATTCCATTAGGTCCTATTTGAGATAAGACGACCAAAATACCATTTTCATCTACTTATGTTCCATTTAGTTCACATTATTTTCTTATGTTTCAATAAGTCCTATGGGTGACATAATTACCAAAATATCCCTAATGTGAATGTTCACACCGTCAATGTCAATGTTCATATCGTCAATGTGTAGGGGCCCGGCCTATGTCGATCCTCGTGGGTGCCCGGAAAAATTTGAGTTGGGCCGGGGTGGTTTGGCCCATTGATAATGTGAATATTCACATTGATATGTTAACATTCACATTAATAGGAGTGTAAAATTGGCCCGCGTCCCGTAGCGGCGCGAAACTCGCCCGCGGCCCATGGGCAACCCGAGGCGGGTCCGGTCCAGCCCGTTGACAATGTGAATATTCATATTGACATGTAAATATTCACATTGATAAGAGTATAAAATTGGCTCACGGCCCATGGACAGCCAAAAGCCCGCCCGTGGCCCGGGGCAGGCCTGGCCCGGGCCGTTGACAATGTGAATATTCACATTGATAGGAGTGTAAAATTAACCCGCACCTCGTGGTTGCCAAAAAACCGCCAGCATATGGCGTGACCTACTATTGACAATGTGAATATTCACGTTGACATGTTAACATTCACATTGATAAGAGTATAAAATTGGCCAGCGGCCTAGGGCGGGGCCGACCCGGCCCGTTGACAATGTGAATATTCACATTGACATGTTAATATTCACATTGATAAGAGTATAAAATTGGCCCATGACCCATGGGCTAAAAGCCATTTGCCCGGGCGGGCAGCTTGTTGACAATGTGAATATTCACATTGACATGTTAACATGTACATTGATAGGAGTGTAAAATTAGCCCGCGCCTCGTGGCTGCCCAAAACCCGCTCACAGCCCGTGGGCGGCCCGGGGCGGGCTTGGCCATTTTTTTTTAATTTTTTTTAATTTTTTCTATCAAAATTTTATTATTTTCCACAAAAAAAGACACTAGGCCTCAGCGCGGGCCGGGCCTCGGACCGAGCCTTGAATGGGCCTTAACAAGGCCGATGGGCCTGGCCGAGTTTCAAAGTGATGGCCCAGACCCTAACCTAGGGTCTCGGACTAGGCTCGAGCCTGGGCCCAAACGAGTCTTTCCCGGGCCGAGCTAGGCCGGCCCACGGGCCAAAAAATTAAGCCCAGGCCCTAGCCCTAGCCCTAGCACAAGGGTATTCAGGCTTTGGACGGCCCGATGGATTGAGCCTCGGGTCGGGCCGGTGGGCCTGGGCCTAGCCTTGAGCTTAGGTCGGGCTTGGGCAGGCCTGGCCATTTTTTTTGTTAATTCTTTTTAATTTTTTCTACCAAAATTTTATTATTTTTTCCACAAAAAAATACATTGCGCCTTGGGTGGGCTAGGCCTCGGACCGAGCCTTGAATGGGCCTTAAGCGGGCCGATGGGCCGGACCGAGCTTCAAAGTGATGGCCTAGGCCCTAACCTAGGGTCTCGGACATGCTCGGACCCCACCTGGACTCAGACTCAGCCGTGGGTGGGCCAGGCGGCCAGGAGCGCGGGCCAATTCTACATTCCTATCAATGTGCATGTTAACATGTCAATATGAATATTTACATTGTCAACGGGCCGGGCCGAGCCTACTCTTGGCCATGGGCAAGCTTCGGGCAGCGAGCAAATTTTACACTCCTATCAATGTTAATGTTAACATGTCAATGTGAATATTCACATTGTCACGGGTCGGGCCAAGCCTGCCTTGGGCTGCGGTCGGGCTTCGGGCCACTCACGGGCTGCGTGCCAATGTAAATGTTAACATGTCAATGTGAATATACACATTGTCAATGGGCCGGGTCGGGCCCGCCCTGGGCCGCTGGCCAATTTTATACTCTTATCAATGTGAATGTTAACATGTCAATGTGAATATTCACATTGTCAACAAAAGTCGGGCCGCCCTCTGGACAGCCGTGGGCGGGTTTCGGGTAGCCACAATTTTACACTCCTATCAATGTGAATGTTAACATGTCAATGTGAATATTCACATTGTCAACGGGCCGGGCCGGACCGGGCCCACCCCAGGTTGCGGGCGGGCTTTTCGTCGCCCATGGGCCACGGGTCAATTTTATACTCTTATCAATGTGAATGTTAACATGTCAATATGAATATTCACATTGTCAACGGGCCAGACCGGGCCCGCCCCAGGCCGCCCATGGGTTGCGGGCGGGTTTCGCGCCGCCACGGGACGCGGGCCAATTTTACACTCCTATTAATGTGAATGTTAACATGTTAATGTGAATATTTACATTGTCAATCTAAGCCGAGCAGCTTGACTGAAGCGGATTTCGGGCCGCTCACAGGCCAATTTTACATTCCTACCAATGTGAATTTTAAAATATGAATGTTCACATCATAAAATTGCTAACCGTTCAAAAAATATTTATAAGGGTATCAAAATTAAATATAAGGGCATAAGTGTCAAAGAAAATAGTGTAAGTCAAGAAAAAGGACTTTATGGAATAAAACTATACATACATGGGATTAAATGGGTTAAAAAATTCATTCATAGACTTCTTGGGTTAAAACACTTCTAAATGAGATTTATCAATAAAAATCCCTTTTTTTATTTAATATATTTTCTTTATGTTAAAAAAAAAAAATAAAAAAATTCCCAAAACTTAGGGGGGACACGTGACCCCCCTGAGCCCAGCATGGCTCCGCCTATGGTTGTAAGGATCTTTAGGGTTTTTTTGGTCATATTTTGATAATTTAAGGATCTTTAGGATCTTTTAAATTGTTCATATTATAAGATTTATCGAATATATTATTCATATAAAAAATCAAATTAATATGATATCAATAACTTCATAATCATGTCATAATTATTTTTTTAAAAAGATAAATTACACTGAAATCCCTTCTATTCGTTGAAATCACACTAACAACCTTGTCAGTCAACTCTATTTATTATTATAATAAAATTAATATTGTTGGCTTTTTGGCTTTCAAAGGGTATTTTTGTAAATGCGAGCGTGCCAGCAAGGATCAATCAGTCCTTACAGAAATTGTAATTGCCAGCCAATTATCAGACGATTGTGTTTTAGTTCTTTCAGCCTCAATGAAGAGGACTTTTACTGGTGGCTTGACTTAGGAGAAATTAAGCAAAATAACAGTTAAATGACGAACAATTGAAGTATTTCATTAAGATGAAAACTTACAATGATCCAAACTCAGCCTTGTAGAGGTTTACATCAACAATCTACTTGAAACTACTCCTATGAACGAAGTGCAGTACAGGAATTTAAAGTGCAGGAATGTAAAGAACAGGTATTTAAAGTGCAGGAAATGTAAAGACTGGAAAAGAAAATATGAAGTAAATGACTGGTTTGTTGGATCTGAGTCCGGGGATTTTTTCTAGGGCTTCCTTGATATTTATACTCCTCAAGGATGACCATCGAACTGCACTTCAAACCGTCGAACTGCTCCTCCATGATTGCTTGATCAGGCTGCCTTGGAAATAGTTCCACTACGCCATTACTTGCAATTGGGCTTCCCTCCTATATTTGAATTTGAATGTGAGTAACCGTTGAAGCCACGTCACCTTACACCTCTTTATTGATCTAGTGCTACTCAGATCACGTGAGAACCAATACTAACTGCCATGTGTACGATCAGGATCGAAGACTTAAATGGTCTTCCTATATTACCCTTATTCTGTCACGTGTCAAATTGTGATTGGCTTTTACAAAATATGTAGCCAACATTACCCCCCGCACTAATATATCCAATACTTGGTGATATTAGTAGATCAAAGCTTTTCCTGCGCTTTTGGAACGTGTATGGAGTCTATATTCTGGAAACACAACCGTCATCCATTGATGATTACTTGCATTAATTTCGTTTCCGACTTTCGGAACATCTCCACCACTTTAGTAATCGAATGGACTAATATCTCTTTCATGACTGAACCAAACTTCTTCTCTATTGATCAAGTACATGAAGAGTCATCTGATGATGTTGTTTTCTCCTCGAAGGAAAACTCCATACATTAATTAGCCACCTTCATTCCACTTCCTATATTTAAGTCATAGAGGTCTCTGCAACTTATGAATCCTTGGACCATGAACATATTATCCTTAATCCTTTAATTAAGAAAATTGCAGATATGGATCTAAGAGATTCTTCTTCACAGTCTGCATGGGATAGAGCTGTGGCTCCTTCTACCTTCGAGGGTTCTGGGATTTCTGGCTGGTTGGAATCCGAGGCTCGTGTCTTAAGGGAGCGAATTAACCATCATTTTGTTGAGTTCACTGACCCTTTAGACTTCCCTTCTGATGCGCGAAGCTCGGTGGTTTACCCTTATGTGCCCATCGACCTTCGACGTAATTTGGAGGACAATTTACTTGTAGCATGGTATACATCCTCCATGCCTACAAGGATAGTGTCTGCCACCCGACGCCTAGAAGAGGCCCAAGGGCACAATCCATCATCTTTAGCCAATAGGGCGAAACTCTGCTCTTCCGATTGGCTCAATTACATTAATGCCTTTGTTCCTTCTGCTCTCGCGCCATCTCCTGAAATGGAAGCATCCACATCTTCTTCTCCATCTCATGAATTAGAAGCATCCACACCTTCTTCTCCACCAACTCCCTCTTGGCCAGAGAGACTGGGGCTCGCCCTTTCTGCAGATAAGGTCTTTCTTCCTTACACGCCTACATCTTCCCCTATTCCAGCTAAGCAAAAACAAGCCCAGTTTTTGCTTGCAGCCTTCTCTCACTTGCCTTTTGACGTTCTAGAGGACGATGTTCCTCTCAAGAACTTTCGATGGGCTTGTGATATTCTAACTCGGGGTTAGGTCCTTAACCCGCTTGCTCAAGCAGAACTCCACATGTTTCTGGACCAACTCCCATTACTCCTTCACTGGCATCGAACTGCCATGGCAACCGCTCAATCTTTGAACCAACTCTCATCCCTTCAAGTTCATACCCAGTACGAAGAAGAGAAACTCATCGAGGAATTCGATGAATTCCAGAATAAAGACTCTGCATACGAGGATGACATGGGTATGGCCGAACTGGAGCGAGGATTGAAAGAAGCAGCATTCGAAATAAAGGCTGAGGAGCTCTTTTATCAAGTGAGAGCACATCAACTTCAGCAGCCAATCCTGGAAGAAATGGAGAATAGAATGAAGAAAGAAAAGAAATTCATCGACCATAGTTGGACAACATTTCATGATCTTGTTATTTATTCCATTCCTTATTTCTATGAGCTTGAACTTGTACCCAAAGAGGGTCATTTGATAATTGCTTTTTCTTTAATACCACCAAGACTGTTTTGGCATTATTTGATTTTGCCTCCATTCATCTTCAGAAGCAATTTTAGAACTTCTTTCTTAACAAACTCATCCTCTGAAACTGGACACAATTGTTAAAACACTAAGATCAGCACAAATTCTTCCAACTTTTGGAATAATATTGACAATTTTGCTGATTTTTATTTAGAATCAGTGCTTCGAATTTAATAATCTTATCCTTTGAATATAGACCCAATCAATTCCAATAAGGATGCTGAGATGAATTTTCCAATTTATGGACTATGGTTGCCAACTCTTGTTGATTTTTGTTTAGAATTGGTGCTTTGAATTTAACAATCTTTCCCCTCACAGCCTGTTTTAATCATAAGCAAAATATAGTCATGGTTAGTATTGACTAGTTTTGCAACAGTCCATACTTACAACAATATGGAAACTGCTCTTGGGGTACACTGTTTTAACCGAACAAACAATTCTCTGTGTACAAACCAACTATTGGTTTAGATGTTTCGAACCACTATTTACTTCTTTAAGGGTCCTTAAGCTTTGCCTCAGGGGTATTACTTTTGTTAAGAAACCTATTACAGGTCCTTGATCTCTTCGAAGTAAATCTATCCTTGAGTATTCTTACATTTTTAAGCATGTAGTATGCTTCGAAGCCGACTTCTATATTTCGAAGCCGTTGTTGTTTGAGTTTTGGCACCAAAATCTAGTTTCGAAGCCAAATATCTTGCTTCGAAGCTGGCATCACAATCCGGAATGTGCTCTTCCCTTCAAAAAACTATCAATATCGGAAGAGACTCCTCGTATTCGTACTTTTAGTACTTAACGACTTACGGGATATATTTTCCAGATACAAAGGCCTTTAAAACCCTTTTGTTTTGCGTTCTGGAATTACTTACGTTCTCAATGTACAAACCCTCATCAGTCTTCCACTTCTCTCTCTTCACTTTCTGAAAAAGCGTACTATCAATGGCTTCTTCTTCACCAAAAGTGCCAGTCATAGAGCGTGTGAGCTCATCTGTGGCCTTGAAAAGCTCATTGATGCAGAATGTGAGAAGTACAAGGCTGGGGAGAAAAGCGCTATCGATGGGCGTATTTTTGTCCCTCGTCGGCATGTGCAGCAAGACTATGTGCTCAGGCCCATATTCAAAGAGATCCTTACTGAGCTCCCAGCCCTATACCCTTGTCTGGAGAACCAATGTCTCCTCTATGAAGGTGGTCTCGACTGGAGGAACTGGAGAATCAATCGCCCTCACCGATGCTGGCCCACGATGAGACCGGAGTGGCAAGAATGGTATGACCGGGTCATCCCTACTAGGACATTGGACCTTCAAGAGCTCTGCCTTCTCAATGCTCTCCGACTATCTAGGGTAACTATCTCAGAGGACCCTTTTCTAGTTCCTGCTGCCTTATGTTTTTGGAACCCTATCTTTAATTTCTTTCAATTCAGATGTGGGATGATGGTCCCTACTATTCTTGATATTTGCCATCTACTAGGAGTATCCTCTATTGGTACCCCCATTACACCAGATTTCCCTGACTTAGCAGTCCCTTTCTCCCTTCCCTCTCTTAACTCATCTTATAGTGATTTTGTTAAAGCTGAGAATAAAAGAGAGGGCCTGGTAACTGATAGGGAATTCTTTTCCTTCTTGTTATATTGGCTTTGCAAATTCCTCTTTTGCACTTCCTCTCAAAGAATCATGCCTAAATTTGCCCCTCTTGCCAAAGCCTTTGTTTTGCAGAAAAGGGTAGCCTTGGCCCCATATGTTCTAGGCCATGTATACAAAGTTTGCTCCATCTTTTGTGAAAAACCCTTAGATGCTAATCAAGGGGGGCCAGTCTGGATCCTTCAGCTTTGGCTTTTCGCCTATTTTACTGAATTACAATCCAAATGCCTTAAATTTTCTGGGCTACACTCTCTTACCCATGGCTTAAGACTGGCCAATGCTTCACTTTCTCCCTCTACTTTTGCCTTTTATTTCTCTTTCTTCCATTAACTACCAGCTGCCCCTCCTATTCATCGTTTTCGTCCTTTCGAACCCAGCATTGGTCCAACTTGGTTGAATAATTTCCTAAGTGATAGGCTCTGTGCCTCGCTTGCTCACAAGGATATATGGGCTTCCTTTCTGCTTCCTAGAGAGCTATTCATCGGGACTACGAATCCCAGAGCTTATAAATGCATAGCTGAGCCTTATTGTCCTGCTCAATTTGCTAGACAATTTGGCTTCACACAAGGGGTCCCAATACCTCTCTGCAGCAACACCAATTTGAGCCTTACTAGGAGAGATTTGAAAGTTCGGAGGTCGAGGCTAGAAGAGGCAACCTTCAAATTTATAGATGACTTGGCCAATTTTGAGTATACCCCTTTCATTCCTCAAGATACCGTATTGAAGAGATACCAAAATTGGTGGGTGAGCAATATAGAAGTCTATTTGGCCATTTCACCTCAAAACCTATTAAAGGTGTTGAATGTGCCCAAGCCCAAGGGAACTGGAACTGTTACTTCTTCCACTGTGCCTCTTCCAACCCAGTCCATTCTTGCTGTCTCAACTCCTCTTAAAGTCACTTGGGCTGCTTCGAAGAAAGGTATATACCTTTGTTTTCTTTCCTTCGACTTTTTCTATGATGCTGGTTATCTTATTCTTAATTCTTCCTCTGTGAAGGTGGTCAACAGCAAAAGAAGAGGAGACTCCTTGAGCTAGAAAAGGAAATATCTGAGGTTCAAGTAGAAGAAGAAGAAGGAGAAGAAGATCAAGAGCAGGAGTCTCTCTTGAAAAGAAGGAAAAAAGTGATTGACTTGGTTCAACAGAAAACAACTGCTAGAGAAGTAGAAGAGGAGCTCTTTCCTAGGGAATCTGGATCTCGGACTGAAGAAATTGAGAAGGAAATTGAGAAGGAGCTAACAATATCAATACAGAGAAAAAAGAGAAGACAGATAACTATCTCTCCTTCTGATTTCGTCGAAGACTCTGATTCCGAGACCATTGCCGAAGCAATAGAAAAAAGAAGGAAAGTGGTTGCTTCAGCTACTAACTCGGTTGAAGATCCCGTCCACGAAGCAGCTGCTAAGGCCGTAGAACAAGAGTATTCCAAGGCCATAATTGTCTTGAGAGAAATTTGAGAAGACAACGACAACAATTCTCGAGGGATGAAGGCTGCTCTTGACGACTACTAAAGGAAAGTGCAAGAAGCAGAGACTCCGAACATTACTCTCTTGCAGCTCTCTCCCATAAGTGCAGTAACCTCGGAACAAGTAATTTCTTTCATGCCTCTATTCTTTTCTTGTCGAATCTTTAATATTGAGACTTGACATTACTTCATATTTCTTTGCAGCAATAACCACTGAGCCTATCCCTCAATTTACTTCTCTTTCGAGTCTTGCTCCTCCTTCTCCTTCCAAGGAAATTCCAATTGCTACCTCTTCTTCGAAGGCAGCTAATTCCCCAATCGAGGGTGTTGGTAGTTCTCCAACCCCTAATTCATCACCTTTGCCTACTTCCAACCCCTCCTCGCTTGATTCATTGGTGGCTAAGACCATAGAGATTGCCAAAAATGTTCCATCCATTTCTCCTATCCCCATGCAGTCCTCTGTGCCTTCCACCACAACTCTCTCTGCGCCTCTTATGTCTATGGATGAGGTTGATGTCTTTGAAGCCAGACTAGTTAGTCTCTTCGACATACCCTGTGCCTCTCCAACGTTCAATGTTGAAGCTGAGCCATTAGTTTTGGCTGACTCCTTGCTGGAAATTTTTGAGAGTTCTTCTTCCTCCAGCAGTAAGCCTTCTGCACCTTCGATAAACCTGGATACATGCCTGGAACTGTTGATTTCTTTTTTGAGGATCTCCTTCGAGGCTCTGCAAAGGCCTATAATCAGAAATGGGTTTCTCCAGTGGTGCAAAATTGCTGAGCAGTCAGGCATGAATGTTTCAAGTCATCTATCTCAGGCAGCAGCTATTGTCGATTTTTACATTAGCATTTGTCAGGCTGCCAAGGCTGAGGATGAGAAATTGGCTGGCGACCAGAGTTTTGTTTCCCACGTACATACTGAAGTGTCAAAGCTTAAGGAACAATACTCCTCTGCCTCCCACTTTCGAGTCCAGTTGCTGGAGAGGAAAGCTCAACTTGAAGAGGAGCTATCTGCAGTGAATCAGGCCTTAGTCTGAACTGACAATAAACTGCAAATTACCAACCAAGGACTGGCTGATCGAAAGGAAGAGATGATTGTAACTATTTAACTGTTTTCAGCATTTACTAATAGGAAATCTGTTGTACAAAAACAATTAAGACACTGTAATGATTTTTGGGCCAATTTGTGGCAAAATGTACTTAATTCTTTATGAAAAAGCAAATTTTTGTCTATCATTTAAGCAGTCTTATGTTCTTGTACTTGGTGTTTATTTTATTCCCTGTGTTTGCCAAATGGTTGGAAAATAAGGTTTTAAATATCTGCCATTAATCTTTTTGGGATGTATATACCCATTGAAATTTCTCAAATGGTATGCTCCAAAAGGCAGAACTCTATGAATTTGATATGGTCCTTCCCAATTAGGTGACCATTTGCCAAACTTATGGCTTTTAATTCCTATTGGGAGTATTGTTTTCCATACCAAATCACCTTCATCAAAGCCAATATATTTAACCTTTTTATTGTAATTTTTGGCTGCTTTCTTCTTTTGCAAGAGAATGCTATTTAATGCCAGAATTCTGGCTTCATCTATGCCTTCTAATTCCAAGCACATACTCTAATGGTATTGCTCAGGATCTAACTGATTTTGGCACCTTACCCTTAAAGATTTAACATTAATCTCCACAGGTAACACTGCATCATGCTCATATACTAAGGTATAAGGAGTGACTCATGTGCTTGACCTTGGGGAAGTTCTGTAAGCCCACAAAACATCCAACAATAAGTTATGACAATCCCTGGGATTGTCTTCCACAACCTTTTGTATTCCTTTTTTTAAGGATTTATTGGATGATTCAGCTTGGCCATTGGCTTGTGCATAATATGGGGTGGAATTAACGAGACTAATTCCAAATTCTGCCATGAAGGACTTCACCATCTTCCCATCAAACATAGTCCCATTATCCACAGTTATAGTTTGTGGGATACCAAATCTATGGATTAGATCCTTGATATATCCAATGACCTCTGTCTGGTCTACAGCTTTGTATGGCTTGGCTTCGACCCACTTAGTAAAGTAATCAGTGGCCACTAGAATGAAACAATGATGCTTCGAAGAAGGTGGGTGTATTTTCCCCATCATATCCATAGCCCACCCTCTGAATGGTCAGGGCTTCACTACTACATGTAGGTCAGTTATGAGCACATGCCTTATTGTGCCATGCTTTTGGCATGTCTGGCAACTCTTTGCATACTCTATGCAGTTTTTAAGGATAGTTGGCCAATAGTAGGGATGCCTTCGAAGTAACCATCTCATCTTCACACCAGACTGATGAGCACCACAGATGCCTTCATGAACCTCAGCCATAGCTGTTAATGCTTCTTTTGGGCCTAAACATTCCAGCAATAAGCCATCTCCCCCCCCCTTTTGTAGAGAGCATTACCATATATCATATATTGCATAGACTGCAATTTAATTTTCCTGTTGGCTTTCGAAGATGGACTAGCCAAATACTGCATTATTGGATGCCTCCAATCTTGTTCTTGTAAGTCATTATGATTGACTTCCAAGACCACATTCCTTTTATTCAAAGGTGGTATCAATTTCTGATATGTTGTTTGGCTTATGTCCCTTTGGGCATTATCCCTTCTTTTGAAGTTCGAAGCTTTCTGAGCTACATCATTAGCTCTATTATTTAAGAATCTTGGAACATAAGTTACATTTGCTATTTGAAATTGAGAAAGCAGATGTAATGCAACAACATAGTATGGTAAAATGCTTATGCTTTAACACTTGAAAATCCCTTTCACTTGGTTAACCACAAATTGAGAATCTCCGAAAATGTCAACTGCATGAACTTGTAATCCAATAAGATTTCTAGTCCCACTATTAAGGCTTCATATTCAGCCTGGTTATTGGAACAAGTAGCTTTATCCACTCTGAAACCATGTGTGGTTTCTACCCCTTGTGGTGATTTAATTACAATACCAATTCCAATTAAGCCATTGGTTGTCGACCCATCGAACCACATCTGCCATGGCTCAACACTGGCCATACCAAGTTCCATTATCTCTTGGCTCTCTGTTTGAGATGGATGGTCTGCCAGAAAATTGGCTAAAACTTGCCCTTTTACTGTCCTTTGAGGGACATATTCTAGATAGAACTCTGATAAGGCTAGTATCCACTTGCTAATTCTTCCCCTCAACATAGGTCTAGATAACATATACTTAACCAAATCTGTGGTTGCAATTACCAAGACAGTTATAGGTAAAAGATAGTATCTTAATTTCATTGCAGCAAAATACAAAGCAAGACACAGCTTTTCAACAACTGAATATTTACATTCACAAGAATTTAAAAACCTACTAAGGTAATAAACAGCTTGCTCCTTGCCTTCTTCATTATCTTGAGTCAAGAAAGCTCCCAATGAATCTTCTGCTGGAACTATGTACAACTTCAAGGGCTTATCACCCTTTGGTGGCATCAGCACTGGAGGGTTGGCCAAGTAGGCTTTGATACCTTCGAAAGCAATTTGATGTTCTGCTGTCCACACAAATTCCTCTTCATCTTTCAGCCTTAACAAGGAAGAAAATACTTTAGTTTTCCCTACAGTGTTAGAAATGAACTTTCGAAGAAAGTTAACCTATCGAAGGAACCTTTGTAATTCTTTCTTACTTGATGGAGGTCTGGCTTCAATGATGGCTTTGGCTTTGTTTTGGTCAATCTGTATTCCTTTCTTGTGTACCACATAGCCCAAGAAGTTTCCAGATGATACGCCAAAAGCACACTTAAGAGGATTGAACTTCAATTTGAACTTTCTCATTCTTTCAAAGGCTGCTTCTAAGTGAAACAGATGCTCCACCATGGATTGGGATTTAACTACAATGTCATCAATATAACACTCTAAATACCCTCCAATGAGGTCATGAAAGATAGTGTTCATAGCCTCTGATATGTAGCTCCAGCATTCTTCAGGCCAAATGGCATTTTAACCCATTCAAAGGTACCAATATTTTCAGGACATCTAAATGCTGTCTTGTGGACATCCTTCTCTGCAATGCAGATCTGGTTATAACCAGAATGCCTATCCATCATCGATAAAACTTGATACCCTGCTGAACTGTCTACCAACAGATCCACTATAGGCATAGGGTACTCATCTTTTGGAGTTGCTAGATTTAAGTTTCTGAAATCAATGCATACCCTCATTTTACCATTCTTCTTGACCACAAGCACAATATTAGATAGCCATTCAACATACCTGGCTGTCCTAATAAAGCCTGCCTTGAGTAGTCTGAGAATCTCTTCCTTGACTTTCTGAATTACTTCTGGACTCATTCTTCTTGGTTTTTGCTTGTATGGCTTGAAATTAGGCTTCATAGGGAGCCTATGTTCCACTAATGACCTATCCAATCCTGGTAGTTCATTATAAGACCATGCAAAGCAATCTTTATATTTCTTTAGAACAACCAATAACTGGTCCCTGTCCAGATCATTCAAACAAGCGCTTATATAGATGGGCTATTGCATAGAACCTTCCCCTAAATTTACTTCTTCTAAGGGGTCTTGTGTCTGAGAACTTATTGAAGCTTCTTCCTTGGTTTCTTCTACCTTCGAAGCAACCTTCTCGCTTTGTTTTTCTCCCAGGTTCTTTATCTCAACATCTTTGCCCTCCTCCTCCTCCTCATAGACAAAATCTGTCCATAATGCATCCTCTTCCTGTATCTCCTTGACTTTTGTTTCAATGTCCAATGCACAGTATTTGCCAAGGGTCAAAATTCTGACCTGTTGCTGCTCCTGTTTGTAGCCAATTATCATGGCTTTTCTCTCTTGCTCCTGTACTTGCTGGACTATTGATTTTACATCCAATGTTGAAAACTTAATTAGAGCCAACGACTTGGCTTCTTATTCTTCATCTCTTTGCCTACAACCAGGCATCATTGTCATCCTTAATGACAATCTCTTCATGAGCACTTTCTTGGACTAAGTGCTTCAGGTGTGTCACTTCCTCATCAGCCGTTACTTCGGCTGAGCCATTAGCTTGCCTCAGTATACTGAGTGGTGTCACTCCCTCAATATGCAACTTGGCTTCTGCAAAGTTTGCACAGGCTATAAAGGGTTGAGGATCTGCATCAATTTCCTCTGTCTCTCCATTGCCTAAGGCCATCATAATTTTCTGATGCAAAGAGGAAGGCACACATTTGTTAGTGTGGATCCAATCTCTCCCAAGTAAAGCATTGTATTTAGCATTACTGTCGATTACGAAGAATGCTGTCATGCAGTCCCTGGTTTCCACACTCAAGTTAATGGGTAGAATCCCCTGAGCCATCTGTTTGTCTCCGGCAAAGCTAGCGACGGTTGTGCTGGTTGGGATCAACCTGGGATTCTTTTTCCCTAGTTTCTTCAAAGAAGATTTCGGTAGTAAGTTCACTGCTGCCCCATTGTCTATCAGGACTCGGTTCAGTTGTATCCCATCGAAGAAAGCCTTGATGTACAAAGGTTTGACATGTTGTGTCATAGAATTCGAGGGATACTCAAAAGGATACGAGAGGTTAATGCTCACCTCTTCTTCACTCTCATATTCAGTTTCCATTGGGGTAGCCATTCTAGAATCATCTTGTATCATACTTACTTGTGAGTCTTCACTAGAGATAGGAATAGGATCCATGTCTTGGTCATCTTGGTCCTCATCTCCAGCTTGGAACTCATGAGGCAGTATGTGTACCATATTGACTGATACTGGAGGAAATGAGCCAAATTGGATGGCTGGCTGTACCTGCTTCCTCCCTTGGCCACCTTGTTCGATTACTTGTGACATCCTCCATCTTTGCACTCTGGCACTTCGTTGTTAACTGATTCCTTCGAAGGATCTTTCTCAACTGGCTTTTCAACCAAAAATGTTTGCTCAGCCATGAAGGCTTCGAACATTTCTTCTTCCACCATTTCTTTCTTTTGGCTTATGCCAATTTCTTCTTCTGTCTCGCTATCACTGTCCATTAGAGCTTTCTCCAATCCTGCTAAGTTAGACTTCTCTCTGGCTTTTAGTTCAGAATAAACCTTGGCCAACTGTTCTCTACTGCAACCCACTTTGCTTTGTTGAGTTGGCTTTGGAGTATGGTCTGACTTTGGAGTCTTCTTTCCTTCTATCTGGACCAATGAAGAGCTCTCTCCATTTTCTATCATATCGTTCTGGTACTGAGTATACCTGCGCTGAATCTTTCTCCTTTGTGATCTCGAAATGACTGGGACCATATCTGGTTCCTTTGTCTTTGGGTGTTTAAGCAATACCCAATTGTTCGGAGCCACCAAAGGAGGCTTGACCATTCTGTCTTGGTTTTCAACATCTCTCTGGGCAGGCACTCCCCTAGGTTTGTTTTGCATTACAAACCAGTCTGGAACTCCAGGTACCCATGAACTTACTGACTCAGATGTTGAACTGCTTTTTTCTACCTTCGAAGCCATCTTCGAAGCTGGCTGTGAAGGTAAGTGCTTGGCCCTGACCTCATGTTTCGAGCCTGATTCAGACCTTCGATGAAGGTAGCCACTTTCTGTCCTGCGTGAGGCTGGTCTAGGGGGCCAATCTCTGGCTTTGATCCCATGAACTGAGCCTTTCTCCAGTCTTCTTTCAGAATGACTGCTCTCCATTCTGTAATAGTTAGGTGGCCTGGATTCATATAAGGGCCTCTTGCCTTTAGCATGCATTCTGTCCATTGCAGGCTCAACCACTAGTGGTCGCTGCCTATCACTAGCCGGATACGGCCTTTTGTTGTAAGCATTGGTGTAACAAGCCCGCGAGGGACCTCACGCTACAGTTTGGACTCGATTTGTCACGGTTCCTAATCTGAACCAAAGAGTCCAAATCCGGCAAATCGTTTTGAGAAACAATTTTTTTTTTTTTAAAAAGAAGTGCCAAACATGGACTGCTTTGCCAGATACAGAGTCGCCACCTAAATATTTTTTAATGGGGGAATTTAGGAAACCCTGACTCGGTGCCAAAGGCCACGTGTCCGTCATCACCAAAGTTGCCTTGGCTCGGGAACTTGGGTACGATTGGGGAAGGTCAGCTATGAGCACCCCCTCTCGCCCGATCCGAAGATCGGTCTCTACTAACCGTGATATCCAATTTTGAAAACGTTATGTGTTCTTATTCCCGTTATTAGCCTAGAGTTATTATGTTATGCGCACAACAAACAAGTATAGACTAGATCGCTTAACTTGGAAACAAGCATTGCATATCCGTTTGTTTTGGAAAACGTTTTGGGATTTGCTACTCGTAAGTAGGCTAAAATACAGATTTCAATGAGTTGTTCCAACTCAAACAATCCAACCTTCACCCACAGGCATTCTGGCAGTTTAACATATAAGCATCTAGCCACATGGTAAGCATGCTGTCATGGCAACACTCACTGTAGCGACCCTAATTTTCTTTAGTCATTATTTATTATTATTATGGTTATTATTATCTTATTTTATTTTTGACTTTATTAATTGTGTGGTCACATGAGAGTTAATGTAATATTTAATGGATTTAATGTTGTAATTATTAATTGTGTGGGTTACATGAGAATTTATTGTGATATTTAATGAATTTAATGTGGTGATTAATTAATTTAATGTGTTATTTAATTATATATAATTAATCTAAATCTTTAAATATTTATGTTTGTTATATATATAAAAAAAATGTGTTATATATATATACATATAATCTTGTATCTATATATTATAATCATGTGTATTATATTATATTATATTATATTATATAATAGTCCTATTAGATTAGAATAGGAAATTAGGTTAATATATATAATAAAGTATAAGAATTCAACTAGGTTTATGAGTTTATAAGGAGTCCTAGCAGCCACGGGGAAGAGAGAGAGAGAGAGAGAGAGAGAGAGAGAGAGATTTTCTGGGAGTGCATCAAAGAAAAGAGAGATAGAGGGGAGAAAGAAAGAAAAAGAGAAAGAAAAGAAAAGTAAAGAAAAAAGAAAGGGTTTTGGGTTTATTTTGGTGGTTCAATTAATCTTCTTGGTCTTGTTTTCAATCTTCAAAAATAATTGTGAGTACAAACCCTATTTTCCTTGATCATGTTTGATTCGTTAGTTTATTTATTTATTTATTTTATTAGGTTGATGTGATTTGATATTTTTGTATGTGGATGTAGAGGATGAATTAACTTAATTATTTTGATTAGTGTCTATGAGATGTTTAGGGTTTTTAGATGAGTGATTAATTTTATTTAATTTGATTAGTGGAACATGTAAAATTTAGGGTTCTCAGATGATTGATTTATTTTAATTAATTTGATTAGTGATATATATAAGGTTTAGGGTGTTTAAATGATTATTGATTTTATTTTATTTTTTTTAGATGATTGATTAATCTAATTATTTTGATTAGTGTATATGCAATATTTAGAGTTCTTAGATGATTAATTTATTTTAATTAATTTGACTAGTGGTACGTGCAATGTTTAGAGTTCTTAGAGGTTTGATTAATTTTAATTAATTTGACTAGTGGTACGTGCAAGGTTTAGGGTTCTTAGATGAGTGATTAATTTTAATTAATTTGATTAGTGGTACGTGTAAGGTTTAAGATTTTTAGATAATTAATTGATCGTAATTATTTTGATTAGTTGGGTATGTAAGGTTTGGGATTTTTAGATGATTGATTAATTTTAATTATGTTGATTAGATGTATAGGTAAGGTTTAAGATTTTTAGATAATTAATTGATCGTAATTATTTTGATTAGTTGGGTATGTAAGGTTTGGGATTTTTAGATGATTAATTAATTTTAATTATGTTGATTAGATGTATAGGTAAGGTTTAAGATTTTTAGATAATTAATTGATCGTAATTATTTTGATTAGTTGGGTATGTAAGGTTTAGAATTTTTAGATGATTGACTAATTTTTAAATTATTTTGATTAGACGTGTATGTAAGGTTTAGAGTTTTTGGATGATTGTTTGATTTTAATTATTTGAATTAGTTGAGTATGTAAAGTTTAGGGTTTTATTTTGGGTGACTTTATTAATTCTTTGAGTGATTCTTTGATCTTCAAAAATAATTTTAAGTACAAAACCCACTTCTCTTGATTTATGTTTAATTCGTTGTATTTATTTTTATTTGTTTGATATTAGTTTGATTTTGTTTTTACATAAGGATGATAGATTAATTTTAATTATTTTGATTAGTTGTGGATATAAGATTTAGGGTTATAGATGATAGATTGATTTTAATTATTTTGACTAGTGGTGTATGTAAAGTTTAGAGTTCTTAGATAAGTGATTGATTTTAATTATTTTGATTAGTTGTGTAGGTAAAGTTTAGGGTTTTTAGATGATTAATTAATTTTAATTATTTTTATTAGTTGTGTATGTAAGATTTATGATTTTTAGATGATTGATTGATTTTAATTATTTTGATTAGTTGTATATGTAAAGTTTTGAATTTTTAGAAGATTGATTGATTTAATTATTTTAATTAGTTGTGTATGCAAGGTTTATGTTTTTTTTATGTATTTAGTTTATGGATTTAATCACACTCATAATTATATGAAATTGGAATAAACTTAGAATCCATAAATATTGGTTAGAGGATGGATTGGTTTGTTGTTGGTATTTATCTATTTGATGTTGGTTTGATTTTGTATTTGCATGTAGATGATGGATTGATTCATTATTTGGTTAGATGTATATGTAATGTTTATGGTTTTTATATTTATTCATTTTATGATTATAATCACACTCCCGAATATATGAAACTAAAATTAATTAGAACCCGTAGATAAATTCCTTGTACTCCACCATGACTCCATGGATTGTTATTTTATTTGAGTGATGGTGAGAAAGAGTGTATAAAAAAAAAGGTGAGGATTATGAGAGTTGTTTGATGCCTTATGCCCGGCATTGTTATATTTGTCTTATGATGTCGATGAGATGTTTATATATATTGTTGCCTCGTTCTCATGAGTAGACGAGTGCTTTGATTTGCGCGCGTACGTATATGCTAACCATCCGGGGAGTGTGAGTCAAACTCGGGACGATATCCCCGTGCAAGTTTGGCTTCGGAGTGGGTTAGGTATACGGGAGACACATGGGATATATGTGTAGGCCAGAAGGGGAGGGCCGAAGTGGTGGAGTCAAGGTATAAAGAATTAATTATGAACTTGTATGTTAGTTCGAATTATCTTAATTGAGTCAAGGTACAAAGAATTAATTACGAACTTGTATGTTAGTTCGAATTGTCTTAATTGAGTTAAGGTACAAAGTAGTAATTATGAACTTATATGTATAGTTCGAATTATATTAATGGAGTTAAGGTACAAAAATTGAATTATGAGTTTATTGATTTGTACATCTTGAAAAATAGTAATCGACCTCTATAAATTATGAAATTTGAGTAGAGGTATGTATACGTGATTTTGAACAACTTTTGTGTTGTAGCTTTTTATTAAAAAGATAGATTAGAACTTATAATCGGATGACCTTGGTTATTGTCGGTTTGATTCATTTTGGTAATGCAGATTTTATAGGATGTTTTAACCCACGAAACGAGCTCATTTTTATTGATTTCACGTAAACTGAAGTAAAACATTATTCTGCACATTTTTCATGTTTTGAACTTTTTCGAAAAAAATCATCTTAGGACAGTTTTTGTTCATTTTCAGTTTCAGATTTTTCGATTGAATTCCGTCTAGAATTTTAGATCAAGTTTTCCTCTTAACCTGTTTAGTTTCTGTCAAATTCGTCTGCGTTGTCTTTTATAAAATTTGATTCTGTACAACTTTCGTTCTTTAAGTTTTCGTCAATTCGAATTATTTAAGCATGAAACGGTACATTTTTATACTTCTTCAGTAAGTTACTTATGATTAATTTATACTAACATTATTTTCTTTTGCAGGATGGTGGGTCTTACTAACTTTTTATGCAGGGCTGACCCACCATATTTCTATTTCTATTTTTATTTTTTTTATATTTTATAATCAATTTATATTTCGTTGTGTACGGATAAGAAACTAAATGCCACCGTATCTCGAGAAACTACCCATTCGTCTCGGTGCGGTTGGAACTACTTGTCTTGTCTAGTAATAAGAATTTAATGTACTTTTGTTTGTGTCTGGTGGACACGTGGGTGTTGATTCTTGTACTCATACCAGTATACCAGATATCTTGACCCGTTTGTCTCTTGGCAACTCGGTGCGTTTCATTTGAGCTGGTGAGCTTCCTTTGCAGGATTAGTAGAGGCTTTGGTGGTGACAAGAAATAACTATGATCGTAGGACATGCCGATTGGACTTCTTTTGTTTTCTCATGTTTATGATTGTTAGTAGTTTATGTATTTTTATTTTCTTTTATGACCTTAGTATTTTGAAAATTTGGCATGAGTTGTAACATTACATTATTTAAGTTGTTTTGAAGTATTTATTGTTACTTTAATGTTGGAGGTACTGGTTAGTTATAGAATTATGGTGAATGGTTTAGTTTGTGTTTAGTTTTTTTTGTTTCACCCCTAGAATTTGGATGATGGAATATTGATTGGGGTTTAATCCTAAGTTAATATTTAATTGTCCAAATTTTGGGGCGTGACACTCACACGCATGCAAGGATGCTAAAGCATAAAATACTTATAAAGTACTCCGTGCCAAAACAAGAACATGTTAGCAATCAATGCATGATCCAAGTCCATGTTAAGTGCCTAATGCATCGCATACAAAATGTCACTAGAATAGGCTCGGCTAATCTAAGGATGACATGTGAAATGCACAAGTAGCATGTATTCAAATTTATTTTGAAATATAATGCAATTAGCATGATGCGCCAAGCCCGGTGCATGCAATACTGATGAATGGTGCACGCGTGCATAGCATAAGGTACGCTAAATTAAAGATGACCTAATACTAACTATCAAAGCAGGTAAGTAAAAGGGAGAAAAAAGTGAGGGTTGGAAGACATACACACACTTATTAGAAATTCGCCCTCGCTCGGAGGGACCGAAAGAATATACAAATCAAATAATGAATTAACTATCCTAACTAATTAATTATTACAGGCCAACTAAATTAATTAAGCAAATTAATTAATCTAATAAAGCAATAAATAGCAGTCTTGGGGAGAGGGCTCGATGCATGCGTGCTCGGTTCCGCCTGGAAATCCACTATCATGCTCAAGATGCCTCTGTTTTCCCTGCTCTGCTCCTCTGATGACTGCCAGAGTCTCAGGGTTTGCTCTATGGATGTCAGGGAACACCACCGGCTGGGAGAGAGCACCACCAGCCATGTAGAATGGTCACCGGCCACAAGCTTGATCCATCGGCCAACAATGATAGCCGGTCGGCACTAAATGTGGCCGGTCGGACAAAACTTCCTGCATAAACTGATTTGACAGCAGCAGAGGACAATACTTGGCATGGCAATGCATTTCAAGCAATGTATGCACCAATCACACCCCATATCATGTTTATGACTCAAAGGGACATGAGCCTTGGTTCTCGGACCACCAATCGCGCATTTCCATGCATGATGGCCCAAGAAGCAAGTATGCATTTTTAATATGGAATGCAATGCACGTAATCAAGCCAAGGGGGGACTTAACCTTTATCATAAGCAATTCAAGAGGCCAAGTATGCATGCTAATATAATGCAACCTAAGCATGTTAACTAGGCATGCAATATGGCAATGCAAAGAGGCATACAAAACATGCAAGGCATGAGACAATGCAACCAATAAGCATGCAAGGCTAACGTAGGCATCCAAGCATGCAAGCCAATATGTGACTTCATTCAATCATGTAATTCCAAACATGCAACACACTCACCAATATGCTACAACATACAAGGAGCATATGCAACAAGCAAAGAGATGGACTTAAACATGATTTAGGCAGCCCTAACTAGGCCTAAAACAGTGGCCAAAAGAAGACTCAAGAAATGGGACCAAACACACATACACACATGCACATGTTAATAGGCCAATACTTAAGCACATAAAGGCAACTTTTAAGCACACTTAAAAGAGGCAAACATGGACAAATGACATGCATTAAACTCTGAAAATCATGCAAGAACATGGTGCCAAACCAAGCAGACAAGATAGGCTAAGCATGCAACAATGGCCCAAAACTTAAGGCTAACAAGCCAAAATGTAAAGGAGCTATACAATGCATGGCAAGTATGACTCAAGCAATTTAAAACAGAGCCAAAGCATACAAAAACATGCATTAAAGCTTCACGAAGCTAGGCCTAAAACATGCTAGAACAAGGGCTTACAACCTAAGGCATGTTAAGGCCTAAACATGGCATTACGAGGCATGTGTGCTAAGCAAGCATGGTGTACCAAAACCAACTGAAAATAGAGGCATATTATGACATAATAAGCACAAAACTCAGTTAAGGCATGGCCAACACACACTTAAACATGGTGCTCCCTTAAGAGGCAAAAATAGCCCTTTTCAAGGACAACAAGGAGAGGGAGTGACCCTCTCCTTCCTAGGACCTCAAGGCACCATCCTCACCTTTGAAATTCCTCAAGATTTCAGTGGTGAGAAGGCCCAAACACTATGGTCCCGGAGCTCACAAAAAATGGCACAAAACAAGGGCCAAACAAGGCTTAAGAGGGGTCAAACAACCCCAAAGCTTAAAACACTCTTAACAAACTATTTAGAGGCCTTAAAAACAGAACTTTTATGTGTTATACACAAAGCCAAAAAATAGTTTCAAGATAGGCAAAAGTAGAATGCAAAAATGGGGAATAAAAAGACAAACTTCTTACCCTTGAAGACTTTCTTCACAAATGAAGCTCCAGCAGCTTCTTGAGGTTGAAACCAGCTCCAAAACACTAAAAACAACCCTCAAGGAACTCAGCTCCAAGAGATGGTGTGATGGTGTGTGTTTGTGAGCAAAAATGAGACAAAACACACACTATAGAGATAGGATATAAACCAAACCCTTAGCCTAGAAGTCAAACCCTAAAAATGGCTGTCTAAAATGTCTCTCTTTTTTTTCAACCCCTCAAAAAGGAGAGAAAGCTCCTCTTTATAGAGCTTTTTAGTCTTGTAAGCTTACAACACAAGCTTCTAAAGAGAGATCCCTCCATACACGTGTATGGAGGGGAGCCAAATGCATGCCAGTTGTGAGAAAATATCTGCAAAAGCAGATGCACAGTAGTCGGCCGGCCAAAGATGCAATTGACCAAAAAAAGATAGCCGTAGGCCATCTATAGTCTTGCCACCAAACATTTGGCTGGTGGCAACAAAACACAGCCGGTGGCCTTAAGCCCTGGCTGGTGGTGGGTGGGGATGGTCTACAAGCCCTACCCTGCCTCTCAAAGGCAAAACACAAGTGTTTGGTACAAAACCAGACACAAAACGGTCGAGTCGAGAGATCCTGAGGTAAGGCGCGTAGCCAAGGCTTCCGGGAACTCAAGACGAACACAAACAATGGTAATCACTGAGTGTTCAATCAGTGACGTCCAAGTCTTGAGGATGGTCAAAAATGGGGTGTCTACAATTGGTTGATTTAGGACGTCTCTGTACATCCCTGTAATATTGCTTCCCATCAACTGGAAGCCCTTTCAACCACTTATAACTCAGTCTGCACCTGGGACACATCCTTTGTATTACTGCTACCTCTAAGGAATCATCATCCAGTGATTCTTCATCAGAGTGTTCTCTCCGGTGTGAGAAACCTTGTCTAATAGCTGGTGGGTTTCTAGTGTCCTTCTTGATGGTTGTCTGGTTAGCAACATGCATCTACACATTGACTTCTTCCAATTCTGTCAAGGACAAGTTCTGGAAGTCTGACGTAATGACATTGGCTGCCGCCTCTCCAACTTCTGGAAATGGATTACTGTTGATCCCCATGGCCTTTTCTGTTTTGGCTGGGAACTTCAAACTTCCTTTCCGAATTTGTTCTTGGATCCTGTCTCGAAAAACAATGCAGTTTTTAGTCGAGTGAGACCAAGAGTTATGCCATTTACAATATACTTTTCCCTTAAGTTCATCTGAAGATGGCAATTTTACTCCTTTAGGTGACTTAAGGAAGTTGGCTGCGAGCAAATGATCAAAGATGTCATATGCCTTTGTTAAATCGAAAAAATACTTTCTGTGAAAGTCTTTCTTTTTAAACTGCTGGTCAATTGTTGTATCCTTATGAATTAATGCCTCACAGATCACAGGTTCTTTGCCCACAATCTCTGCTGCATTGATCTCATAATTAGGATCTCTATAATATGTCTTGTACGATGCATTATTTCGATCTTGTTCCTCCTCTAGTAATGCTTCGTACCTAGACACCTTATAGGTTAGTTCCACCAAATCTCAATTGATTGAGTCAAACTTCTTTCGAAGCCTAAACTCTAGGCCATTTTGAGCCAATCTTACGAATTCTGGCTCTGGCAGGATGACTCTACATTTATTTCGAGCCCTTTTAAATCTGGCAATAAACTGAGTAGCCTTTTCTTCAGGCCTCTGACTCAATCTTGCCAGGTCTGCCATAGATACCTCTGGCTCCGATTGGAAGAATTGGACATGAAATGCCTCTTCCATTTGTTGCCAATTTTGAATGGAGCCAGGTGTAAGGTTGATGTACCATACAGATGCACCCCCAGTTAGAGAATTTGGAAATAATCTTAGTTTCATATAGTCATGATTAGTAAATTCACCGCATTGAGCAGCAAACCTAGCAATATGCTCTATTGTTGATTGGTTTCCACTCCCATAGAAAAGGGTAAAATTTGGTATCCTGAACCCCCTTGGGTATTCATGTACCTTATCTACCCATTCTGGGTATGGTTTTCTGTATACAGGAGTTTGGACCCCCCGAGCCATCGGTCCACACATCTTCCTAACAATATCAGCAATTTGGTCCCTAGGGACCATATTTCGTGCCTTCTGAACCACTACTGGAGGGACAAACACAGGATTTGGTGGACAAACTTGTGCTTGCGGTCCTCTTGGTCCATAAGGTGGTACATTTGGGACTGGTTGTCCCTGTGGTGCAGGTTGCTGTTGGGGGTGTGGGTAACCCCTTTGAGCCTGTCCTGCGAAAGGACCTGCGAAAGGTGCTGGAACAGGTGTTGTGTCCCTTCCATTTGCAGGCCAACCTTCCAACCCCCCGGGTATAAATTCGAATAAGGGATTATTATACCCCCTAGTGCCAGGTATGGCTTCGAACATGGGATTTGTAACCATTCTTACGCCAGTTTCTTGTACTTGACCAGATCCACCAACTTGTGTGGCTTCATTGTTGAGTACTGAGGCATTTTGGCCTGCTATAGGCCTCGAAATGGGTTCATACCAAGACTGAGGTGATGGTCTTTCATAGTTCTGATTACTAGTTTGACCATTAGAATGTCCATTAACTTGCATAGGCTGTTTGTCTCTAGCCAATCTTTGCTGAGGGACATTTAAAACTTCCTCTGTGTGTCTTGTGTTTGTTGGTTGGTGGTTATTCATTCGATCCAAAAAGGATGTTGCCCACCTTTCCATTGTGTTCATTAATTGTTGTCCCATTGCATCTACTAGGCCATCCCATAGATTTGTTGGCTGAGTAGATGGAACAGTGAATGGTCCAATTCCTTGGTTTCGTCCAATATTATGAACATATGGTTCTTGTCCCGAAGTACTGATCTGTTCGACCATAGGTTCTGATAACATGGGAGTTTCCACAGGATGTGTTACCACATTATCCTTTGGATTAGGTATTTCTACCTCTCCTTCTACGCCTTCTTCCAAGCGTTCATTTTCTCATTGTCTTCTTCGTCTAGCCATTTTAACAAGTCCCACCGGGCGTGCCAAAAATATATGTTGGCTTTTTGGCTTTCAAAGGGTATTTTTGTAAATGTGAGCGTGCCAGCAAGGATCAATCAATCCTTACAGAAATTATAATTGCCAACCAATTATCAGACAATTGTGTTTTAGTTTTTTCAGCCTCAATGAAGAGGACTTTTACTGGTGGCTTGACTTAGGAGAAATTAAGCAAAATAACAGTTAAATGACGAACAATTGATGTATTTCATTAAGATGAAAACTTACAATGATCCAAACTCAGCCTCGTAGAGGTTTACAGTAACAATCTACTTGAAACTACTCCTATGAACGAAGTGCAGTGCAGGAATTTAAAGTACAGGAATATAAAGAACAGGTATTTAAAGTGCAGGAAATGTAAAACTGGAAAAGAAAATATGAAGTAAATGACTGGTTTGTTAGATCTGAGTCTGGGGGTTTTTTCTGGGGGCTTCCTTGATATTTATACTCCTCAAGGATGACCATCGAACTGCACTTCAAACCGTCGAACTGCTCCTCCATGATTGCTTGATCATGCTGCCTTAGAAGTAGTTCCACTATGCCATTACTTGCAATTGGGCTTCCCTCCTATATTTGAAAAATGTGAGTAACCGTTAAAGCCACGTCACCTTGCACCTCTTTATTGATCCAGTGCTACTCAGATCACGTGAGAACCAATACTAACTGCCACGTGTACGATCAGGATCAAAGACTTAAATGTCTTCCTATATTACCCTTATTCTGCCACGTATCGAATTGTGATTGGCTTTTACAAAATATGTAGCCAACAAATATATTACCCTCATTTCATTACTTAATTTTTCAAGTAAATCTAGAGAGATAAACAAATAAAGGAGAATTCTATTACATACCTCCATACCATATGCTTTTTTAGTTATGTTATTTTCTTTTTTAGTTATGACTAATTTTGTTCTTAAATTGTTACATTATTTTGAGATATTTGGTTATGAGTTTTTTTGTATTTAGTTATGATTTTTTTTTCTCTTTTAATTATGATTCAAAAAATATGAAGTAATGTCATTTCTTCTATAGTTATAAGGTGCATATGGTACACACCATTTGAAGGGTGTGTATCATAGTCATTCCCATATATATATATATATATATATATATCTCCTATTATAAAAGTGTGAATTGTTGGACAATCTTCACCGTATTTAAATAGATTAAATTCTGTTGTGTACTTAACAACAACCATAATATAAAAGAAATAAAAAAAAAGGAGAGAAAATTGTTTGATTACAAAAATCAAACTAGAAATAAAAAGAAATAAATAAAAACAGATTTTATTTTGTTACAAAAACAAAATTAAAATCTGATTTAATAAACAAATAAAATAGAATAATAAATTAAATAACTTACTTGATTAATTTCTTCGAATAATAATCTGATCAAATCCAGTGTTTGATACTGTGTCCTTAAGGCAGATTCGTCCTCTCCACGGTGCTTTCAGAATGTGGACGTCTATCTCCCAAGATGAAATGATCAACTACAAACAATAACATCACTACAAATTGTTTGCCTAACGAACACACTAAGTGTTTATACTCTTTCTGACAAAAAATAAAATGCAGCAAAATGAAGAATAAATTCGCAGAGGTGAAGTACGAAATTTCTGAATGTAAAACATCAAATGAAGGCTGTCCTATTTATAGATATATTGGTGGTTGCAGGTTTTGAATTAAACAGGTGCAAACCTGTTTGAACAGGTATGAAACCTGTTTGGTTTTGAATTTAAACAGATTTGAATATGTTGGGATCAAAATTCAAACAGATAAAAACGAGAAGGGACCTGTTTGGGTGTACAGAAAAAACTGGACCAGTTTATTTCCGGAATTAATTTGAATTATGGATTTTATTTTTCAAAAAAATAAAATAAAATTCAAATGTTTTTGACCCAAAAAGATAGGTATTGGGCCGGACAAGCCGAACCCAACCTCACATTACGCATTTGCGCCCGACCGACAGGACGGACGGACGGCGGCGGTGCGCGCGTGTGTGGTGATTTTTGGGTCCAATGGGTCTAGCCCATTTTGCCCATAACCTCCATCTCTAAAACACTTGGGTACCCCTTGGGGTACACCCCAAGTTCTAATCCCATGCCTTATAAACCCATTCAAAACTTCCCACCAAATCAATGTGGGACAAGCCTTATTCAAACCTTTAAGGATTTTTCACCAAAACTTCATTTCCATGGAGCATACTTTGGCTTCAATTTCCCATTCACCCGGTAATGGTTTTGAGTAACCAAATATACCATGTGAATCACAACGCGGTATAGAACGCGTTACCACTTTGACCCGCGAAAATCGACGCTTGGGTTCCACCTAAATAATAGACCAAAGTTAGGAAAAAATTCTAGTTTTACCCAGAATTTTCCAACCATTTCCAACAATCCCCCACATGAATGGAATTTGATGACAACGGAAATGCAACAATATGCAGACTTTATTGAAAGAGTATAAGTCAAAAATATCTTGCATCAGGAGAGGTAGCTTTCAGCCTTGAACCTTCCCTAGTGATAACCTATCGGACTTACTAGCTAACCAATGAACGGGATGACTTGAATTGTTCAACCGTTTGTGTAAGCCAAGACAATAGATTTCACAAAAAATATCTTCTAACACATCGTGGTTCTCACTATTGTGTTCATTTTGGCTTTGAACGCTCTTGGTTTTCATGAGTGTTTCTAGAGAATTTAGCCTCTTCATGCTCATAGAACCGGCCCCAATTCGACACTCATATAGGTGATTCTTATTGTGAGTATCTCTTTATACTTGTCTTGATTTATATACCTAAATCAAGATATAAGTAATTATTAAAAGCAAAGCTTATCCTTATACCCCTGTAGACAACATATGTTGCAGATATCACTCTCACCATAGGAATGGGTAGGGAATTTTAATCCCTTGGTGATTTCTAGCGAGCCACACATAACTTGATTGTCCCTTTGAACTTAGTTCTTGGGATCTCTAGTCATATAAGTAGGGTTACCATTATGACGACTCTTATGTAATAGGCTTTAATCCCATCCCCTTCGATGAACTATATACTAGCTCTTTTGTCAAACCTTTTGTTAACGGATCCATAATATTCTCTTTAGATTTCATATAATCTATTGAGATTATTCCATTTGACAACAATTGCCTTACAGTATTATGTCGACGACGAATATGTCATGACTTACCGTTATACATGTGACTATGTGCCCTGCCTATTGCAATTGACTATCACACTGAATGCAAATAGCTGGCACAGGTTTTGGCCACATTGGAATGTCTTCTAAGAAGTGACGAAGCCATTCTGCTTCTTCTCCTACTTTGTCTAAAGCAATAAACTCGGATTCCATTGTGGATCGTGCGATGCAAGTTTGTTTCGTGGACTTCCAAGAAACAGCAGTGCCTCCCAAAGTAAAGACATATCCACTAGTGGATTTTGAATCTTTAGTATCCGATATCCAATTTGCATTACAATAACCTTCAAGTACTGCTAGATATCGAGTAAAGTTCAAACCATGATCACAGGTGAATCTTAGATATCTAAGAACCCGAATGATTGCCTTCCCACGGTCTTCTCCCGGGTTACTAGTGTACCTACTCAATTTACTGATAGCATAAGCTATATCAGGACAAGTACAATTCATTAGGTACATTAGGCTTCCAATGATTTGGGAGTATTTTAACTGAAACACTGCATTACCTTTAGTTTTCGATAAATAAAGACTAATGTCTACAAGTGTTCTTGCTATATTTATGTCATCCTTGATAAATTTACCAAATAATTTTCTCAATATAATGTGATTGAGATAATGCATATCCGTCAGATGTTTTTAACATAGACACACTTGTCACATTCGTTTATTTTAAACCCATTAGTTAGCATTGCATGATCAAATTTTTTATACCATTGCTTAGGTCCTTATTTTAATCCATAAAGAGATTTTACAAGCCAACAAACTTTCTTTTCTTGCCCTGATACTACAAACCCTTCGGTTGCTCCATATAGATCTCTTCATTTAGATCACTGTTTAAGAAAGCTATCTTAACATCCATTTGATATATTTCTAAATTAAACAACGCTGCTATAGCAATAAGCATGCGAATGGATGTTATTCTTGTCACAGGAGAATATGTGTCAAAATAATCCAGACCTTCCTTTTGTCTGTAACCTTTAACTACAAGTCTTTCTTTATACTTGTCAATTGAACCATCTGCTTTCATTTTTCTCTTGAATATCCATTTATATCCAAGAGGTTTAGAACCTGGTGGAAGATCCACTAATTCCCAAGTATGATTTTGTATAATGGATTCAATTTCATTATTAACAATCTCTTTCCACAAAGGTGCTTCAGGACCTGTCATTGCTGCCTTAAAGCTTTGAGGTTCATTTTCTAACAGGTATGTTAGGAAATCTGGACGAAAGGATTTTGATGTTCTCGCTCTCTTACTTCGGCTCTGTTTGGTAGAGCTGTGGGAAAGTGCTTATAGCTTATGCCTAAACAGCTTATAGCTTATAACTATGAACATAAGCTGATTTCTAACTTATAAATTAAGCATCTTCTGCCCCACTCAAAGAATAAGCTGATTTCTGACTTCCAAAAAGCTATAAGCTATAAGCTAAACTAAACACATCAAAATAGCTTAAATTAAGTTGAAAGCTGAAATAAGCAGCTTTTAAGCTACATCAAACAGGCACTTCATCTTGGTTCATCATCAGTTAAATCCTGTTAGTCGAGACCATTACTAGTCTCTTGTGTTTGATTGTCATTAGTCTCTTGACTTTGTGTACAATTATAGGTTCTTTTCTGTGAACTTAATTCCTGTCCTCTCTTGTAAGGAAAGACATGTTCAAAAAACATAGCATTCCTTGACTCTATAATAGTGTTCACATTTATATTAGGTATTTCTAATTTATAAGTCAGAAACCGATGTGCACTACTATTCTGAGCATAACCAATAAACACACAATCTACTTGTAACGCCCTAAAAATAAACCCATAATCATACATTCATGACACAAGAGATATCATATTACCAACATTAGGGTATTCTTACAAGAAATATTACATGTTGACAACAAAAGTAAATGCCCTATAGGCTTACAACTTTCCAAGTCAACACTTGGGTTCAACAAAAATAGAGTTCTAACTCTTTACACAAAATAAGCTCTTGGCTTGATATACATGTAATACACAAAATAATCACAAAAAGGAAGCCTTCAGCTTCTACAACCTCCCAAGCTACATCCTTGGAGGCGGCATATCACCTGCACCTTAAAATGATGTCCCATATAAGGTGAGCCAACGCTCAGTAGAGATATGCTAAACATAATATGAGCAATAACTAAAACATTAGCATTTGATAAATGTTTAACTCATACAAACCAACATACAACACAATCCAATTCCATGACAGATATGTCCATATTTCATTCCACTTTCCTTTACTTAACCAATTTTCAATTTATGAACATGGCTTAAAACCTGGCCAAACAATTTAATGAGACTACAACTCATATCAAAACACTTCATTTTCAGATGAGTTAACAACTCATATCAACAATACTTCAATTTCAAATAAGATAACAACTTATAATAAAACACTTCCATACTTTACAATAGATACACATATTTGCTGTATCAATGTCATATTAAAACACTTCCATACTTCACAAATGATACACAGATTTGCTGTATCAATGGAGTCCATCCCCTATCTCCTCCCAAACCGTGGAGTACATCCCCTATCTCCTCTCATACAATGCAATGTATATAAACACTTATCATATACAAGATCAATCAATAGACATATTTGATGTATTATTCCAACCGTCACATTCAATGACATATTCAACGTGATTAGTTTCAGTTCACCTAATCATCATGCAGTGTCTACAACAATCAAGACTATTCTCTACTGATAGCCCAAAGCAATTATTTCTAAACAGATAATAAATACATCAACAGAGAAATTATCAATATTTTCAAAAGTGAGTGATTAATCAATCCAACTCCACCATTCATTTTCATAACTTCTCAATTTCATTATCTCATGATAAATGTCATTAATTTCACAAATGACCCAATTAATCCCAACTAGGGTATTTTCCCATTTTTCTCAATATTGACCCAAAGGTCCAAATATCATCAATAGACCTTAATAGCTTCATTTTAAGGCTCAAATACACATATAAAGTTCAATGGAACAAAAACCCCTCTTTACACATTTTAAGGTTTAAAACCCTAACTTCCAAACATTCCCAACTACAACATTAAATCAAAATGACTACAAGTTTATGTCAAAGATCATAAATATGAGTAGTTATCCCTACCTCAAAGTTTGAAGCCCAAAGGAAAAGATGAAGAAACCCAAAGATGCTCCAAATCAATACTTTTTCGGATCCAAAGATAGCCCAAGCCAAACTCTACCTTTTGTACAAAGGAACCAAGGTAGAAACACTCTAGAACTAGATGGATTCTTAGAGAGAGAGAGAGAGAGAGAGAGAGAGAGAGTGTGTGTGTGTGTAGAGAGAGAAGTTGCCGAAATTAGGGTTTTGAAAAGTTAGAGAAAGAGAGAGAAAGATGAAAAAGTGATTTAAAATGACTCAGCTGCGATCTGATATATGTATGACCCGTTCAAGCGGAGAATAGAACGCTCGAGCATTAGACACAAAAACTTAACCCGCTCGAGCGCAAAAGGACCCGCTCAAGCGTAGATTACACTCCTCCAGTACTTTTACAGACTTCGAACACCCGTACGAGCGTCAGATACCCGCTCGAGCGCAACCTGCTCGAGCGTAAGAAAATCCGTTCGAGCATGAAAAACACACCTGCAATATTTTTACAGACGCACAAAATGCTGAAAGGATGCAAACTCCGCTCGAGTGCAAAGGGACCCACTCGAGCGGATCATCAAAAATCTGGGCAACAATAATAGAGACCAAATCTCACCCAACCAGTTCGGAACGCGCCCAAGGCATTTCTAAACTCAACTTCAAAGAGTTAAAGAATAGAAATGTAATACAGACAACAACAATCATCCACGGAATCGAGTCCGGAATACAATAAACAATGAGAGGAAAACTGGGATTGTTATATACTATTTTTGGTCCAATCTTAGTCTTTTTAGGAACAAGAACTTCAACTTTTGCCAAACACCCCCACACTTTAAAGTATTTGTAGGAAGGCGGTCGACCTTTCCACAATTCATAAGGAGTACTATTGTTTTTCTTGTGAGGTATTCTGTTAAGAACATAATTAGTAGACAATATTGCTTCCCCCCTCAAGTTCTGTGGTAAGCCTGAACATAGTAACATGACATTCATCATTTCTTTTAGGGTTCTATTCTTCCTTTCATCAATTTTATTTTGCTGTGGAGAATAAGTGTAGACACCCCATTTTTGACAGTCCTCAAGACTTGGACGTCATCATTCTACGCACTCTCTCCTCGAGCACACAGATGCGGCTGTGCTTTTGGACAATGAAGCCATTTACAATATCTGCCGGAGATCCCTAGACATTGAAAGGCCAACTTATACCAATTTGAACAAATTGATTTCCCAAATAATATCGTCTTTGACAACTTCCTTAAGGTTTGATGGGGCCATTAAAGTAGACGTTACAGAGTTCTAGACTAACCTTGTACGATATCCCCGTATACATTTCATGCTCTCCTCGTATGCCCTTGTAATTTCAGCTGTGAAAGCATACCATGAGCAGTTATCTATACCTGAGATCACAAATTCAGTGTTTGAGGCTGCAAGCATGGTGGCGAAATGTGATTTGAGGCATGGGAAATATATGGCTTGCTGCTTGATGTATCGTAGAGATGTTGTTCCAAAGGATGTTAATGTAGCCGTTGCCACTATCAAGACCAAACGGACTGTACAATTTGTTGACTGGTGGTTTATAATGGCATTAAGAAGAAAATTAGAGAAATAAATAAGGGTAATGAAAAATGACTGGAAGCACTAAAATGGGAACACTAGGGGGAGCACTAATGATGTGGCAGTGGCCTATGCCTTATTTTTTTTTTATTTGGTATTCCCAATGCATTAGTGCTATTAGTGGTGCTTTTTTTAGTGGTATGAATCATTGTTGTGAGGGTAATTTAGACTTTTTATAATTTCTATTACGTCCGTCCAAAATTATACTTTGGTATGAAGTATATGGGGGTTTAAGTGTTAAAAATGAAACTATGGGGAGGCTCCGTGTTTTTTGAGTAAACCACAAGGGGGTTAAGTTATAATTTACCCTTATTATTCTATCAAAATGTAAACATGCATTGAGCTATTCTTGCTATGTGTATATTAACAATGCACACTCTTACGTATTTTTAATATATAGATTTAGTAAAAAAAATATCTAAGAGAGGATAAAGGTTGAGTATTCCTACCTTAAGAACTTTCACTACAACAAATTTGGGATTTAAAGACGAAACAAATTTGTCCCAAAATGTATATATTTCGTCACCCAAACTAATTACGACGAAAATTTTTCGTCACCCGTTTTGTCGCCAAAGCCTCGTCGCTAAAGGGTCTCAGAGACGAAAAAACAATTTCGTCATTGAAAATGACAAATTTGTGACGAATTTTTTTGTCTCCAATATGCTCTGTTGGGAACATACTTGTAAGTAATTAGCGACAAAATATTTTGTCATTAAAAGAAGAAATTAGAGACAATAGTTTTTGTCATAAATATAAGAAATAGAGACGAAATAATTTTGTCACGTTTAATATAAACGAAGACGAAATTTTTTTGTCAAAGAAGCTACTAATAGAGACAAAACAAATTCATCATTAAAAATGATAAATTTGTGACGAATTTTTTTATCTCCAAAACACTCTCTTGGGAATATACTTGTAAGTAATTAGCGACAAAATATTTCGTCATTAAAAGAAGAAATTAGAAACAAAAGTATTTTGTCATAAATATAAGAAATAGAACCGAAATAATTTTGTCACGTTTAATATAAATGAAGACGAAATTTTTTTTGTCAAAGAAGCTATCAATAGAGACAAAATCAAATTCATCATTAAAAATGATAAATTCGTGACGAATTTTTTTGTCTCTAATACACTCGTTGGGAACATACTTGTAAGTAATTAGCGACAAAATATTTTGTCATTAAAGGAATAAATTAGAGACAAAAATATTTTCTTATAAATATAAGAAATAGAGACGAAATAATTTTGTCACGTTTAATATAAACAAAGACGAAATTTTTTTGTCAAAAAAGCTACCAATAGAGATAAAAACAAATTCATCATTAAAAAAGATGAAACAATGTCAAAAAAAATTATGATTAACATTTGACATTTGACACAATACATAATTCATTAACATTCGACACAATACAACTATTCTAAGTTTTCATTCACAAGTCACATCCATCTAGCATAACAATTTGAAACAATACATAATTGATTCTGACATCGTGAAAATTGCTTAATCCACTAAGTTGCCTTGATAGCCAATCAAAAAGATCCTTGCGCCCTTCCGTGCCAAGCTTCGCATCCATCAAAGCAGTAGTGATGTAAGGCACCTAGACTTCTCAACTGCAAGTCCCATTTATTTCACACTGGATTTATTTCACACTCAACTTCAAGTGCACTTAGAAGAGCAGGTTTGACATCTGAAAGAAATCCCTTGATGTCTGCAACAACAGGTGCATCTTAGAATTCTTATCCTTAACTCAACATATCCCTAGTTTTCACAAACCAAATTACAAGTTACCTGGACCAACATATATGTAAAGCACCAATTAGTTTAATAGTGGCATTTCTAGTGGCAACAACTGGATTGCAAACTGTATCTTTGCAAAAATCAATTAAATCCTATAAACATGTACATCATATTGAGACAACTACGGCATAATAAAGCGCAACTTAATCAAAAAGTTATCCAAATTCCTTAGAGACAACTAGTCGACCAATCAAGCCCCTAGACACCAATACTACTCTCGGATGTTTAACAACCTAATTACTCACCATGTAGGCAAAGAACAACTATGTTTTGAACACCAATATTGTCTTTCTCATTTCATGTAGTGGAATGATCTACATTCCAGTCAACACAGCATTGGACATGTAGCTGCTGTTATGAAAATGAAGAATATTTTTTGATTGCTTAACCATTGCTCGATCCATGAATTCCTTATCGATGTTGTTACGTGAATCCTCGTACCAAACAATTGTTAATAGCGATATCTTTGAGTAATTTTTTAATTAAAATTTTGTAGGGATGCATTCATCAAATATTGGGTTGATAGCAACATGATGACAATGGATATGGCCACCCAAATATTCAAAATTCTTAAGCAACAAGACTGTAAATACCTTACCTTGGTTAGTTCTCTGGTTCTTAATTAACTATGTTACGTGTTATCTGAACTATTTCTTTGTCCATACGATGAACACTGTCCATCCAGTAATCTTCCACCTTTTTTCTCTTGGCTCACCAGCGTAAGAAAGTTGGTTTCACCCACTGATAGAAACCTCAACTGGATCAGCTAGTTGAATTGGTCAATATCTGACCTGGACATTTCAATGGGTTGGTTTATAGTTAGGTACTGGTTAGAATTATATGCAAAACTGGGATCCCTAAATCCAATTATTTGAGATAAGTTTTGTAGATCATAACTTGGGCAATCAGATATAAGAGTGGTTTGCCCTCACTTTCGACCTCAGGTCAACCCTCCTCAACAGATGTCAGATTCTTATGAGGCTAGTAGGTAGTAAAGGAGTGACCTGCTGTGACCCTTAGTTGATTGAGGACACCCTTCAGTGGCATATAAATAAATTGTTCAACACCAAATCCTAAATGGCATATAAATAAATTGTTCAACATGGAGAAGGAGAAGTCAATTTTACACATAAAATGTTTTTTAGGATAAGTGATATGCTTGCCTAAATAGACTACTTATAAATAAAATGTTGAACAACAAATCATAAAAAAGAGTAGAACAACAATCTGTGAAGTTGTTGCCAAGTTTTACAAAGTTACAAGTTCAATCCAAAATATTGACAGCTTCAACGTATTATATTTAGAACCTACTTATGATTTTAGTGTGTCAGAATTTTTAAGTTTTTATTAATTAGGTTAAAGTCAAGTTCTGATAAATTTTAGTCATGGATATATAATCGAACAGCAAAAAGACACCCTGGCATTGCAAAGAAACTAGAAAAGGCCATCACCTTCAGAGTGCTTCCCTCCCTGTGGGCTTTCTTGGCAACTGCTGCAGCATTGTCATAACCAATTTTCTGGAAAGAGGTGACAACATATATTGTTATTCAAAACAAATGGTAGATAAGGAAGAACCTTTTTGCAGAGGAGAGCAATAGGCTTGAAATCAGTAAATTCTAAGTTCAGAAGTAACAAAGTTCTTCCTTAATCACTGTCAGTAACCATTATTTTGAAAACATGACTCAATTAAGTTACTGTAAAACTCTTTGAAAGTCGAAAAACATCAAAATAAGTTCAAAACTTGGAAGCATAAATAGAGGTATTCACTGACTCAAGAAGATAAGCATAAACTTAAACAGAGGTATTCACTGACTCACACATTTCATAAAAATCAAAACTTGCATAACTAAGCTAAACCTGGGTATATCAAATTCATCATAAAAACATAAAAATAAAAAAAAGACACTAATCAAATAATGCAATTAAATTAAAATTATATATATATATATATATATAAAGAGAGAGAGAGAGAGAGAGAGAGAGAGAGAGAGCGAGCTATGATTTTTGACTCACTTATTTCCCTTAATCTTGAACCAAGCTTCAGCACAACTCTTATGTGCAGCAGCCAAGTCATCCTTGCAAGAACAACCCAATTCGATTGCAATTCCAGACTCTGGATTAGTAGTCTCCAAACTGAGTTGACAAATTCGACAATCTCTCTCTACTCTCCCCAAATGAACCTTGATTTCACGAACCCCATTTTCGATATCAGCAGAGTAATCTGAGTCCGCCGCCGAGGACAACCTCAGAGAATCCGAAACAACATTAGTCTCGAGATCAGACCCATAATTAACAACCAAAATCACCCACAGCCTCAGATATCAGTAGAGATAACCTCTAAAGTAAATAAATTTGCAAAAAATTGATGACATTCCAACTAAACCCTAATGCCAGAAGATTCACAGAGATTCACAGAGAGAGAGAGAGAGAGAGAGAGAGAGTACCCCATGAGATTAACTTTCAAGTGGATGCTCAATTCGATGAAGAGATCATACATCTGACCCAGATCGGCGGCGTTACCATGAGAGTAGAGAAGAGTTGAGGTCGCCATAGGGTGTCGTATGTAGACCGCCACTACCTCTGTCCCTTTACGAGTCGGCAATTTCAGTACTTCCACTTGGTGTTTCCATGAGAGTAGAGAAGAGTTGTGATCAGCTTGTATGAAGGTGGGTTCGGAGGAAAAAAGGCGAACTTGGTGTTTCTTATTTATTTCTACTTGGTGTTTCCCCCCTCCTTGTTTCAAATTTCCCCCTAAATTTTTGGTGTTTCTTATTTATTTCTAATTAGGAAACGGTGCCTTAGAGATCTAATTAGGAAAATAAATAAATTAATTAGTGTAATTAGTTAATTAGTTAATTCGAATTTTATAAATTAATTAGTGTATGGGAGAAGTTAATTAGTTAATTATGTTTTTAAGATTTTTTATAAAAATAATTTAATTATGATGAGAGAGTGAAATGGGAGGGGACTGGGAGAGTAGTAAAATAATTAATAACAATTGGCCACTAAATATTTTAGGCGCTAATTTTATTTTTAATCACTCCAAAATTTGAAATCTCCCTCCAATTATTTTAGGCTCTATTTAGTTTTAGATTTCAAATTAATAAAGGAGTGTGGTATAATTTTTTAATAAAGGATGCAATTTTATCATAGTTAAATTCTTTATGCAAATTATGAAAATAAAAAAGATTGAAATTTAAAATTTAAGTCTCACAATTTTATCACAATTTATTTATTATTTAAGTTCAATGCCAATCATGCCTGTGATGAGCAAAAAACAAAATAAGAAACTGATTTCATTGAAGTTAGGGGAGGACATCCCCGATTACAGAGACTCAAAAAAAAAAACATATATACAAAAAAAATACAAAAAACAAACCCGGAAAAAATAAAAAAATAAAATACAAAGTCCGAGAAAAGAAATAAAAAAGCAGATCATTGTTCTTTTCTTCTTCTTCGCCAGTCTTGGCCACATGCGGCTTTCATTACTCGGCTCTTCCGTCGCCGAGCTCTTCCTCTTTTTGTCATCGGCCTTCGAAGGCCCTGCCTCAATGTTTCCGGCAAAAGAGTTCACTTTTCGCCGACCATCAAAGGAAAAGTACGCCGGCGCTCCGAACTGGTCCAGACAAATGGTCTGTCGTTTTACCTCTCTACTCTCCATGGAGGTAGTCTTCCGTTTCAGTTCTTTGTTCTCTGCCTTCAGCGCACAAACCTCCGCTCGTGCATCCCTATACATCTGCTGAAGCAGATTAAGTTGGGCATTAACCCGATGTAGCTCACTCGTCCTGTTTTGCAGACGGTGAGACAAATTAGTGACCGCGGCCACTGTTTCCATACACGACTTCAGTGTGAGGTGGTTAGCATCAATATCAGTTTGAGCAGCCATCACTTGCTCAACTGATAGTGTAGGAAGACTGGGATGAGTAAGAGCAGGGGCACTTGGCCCAGAGGAGCTCGATGGATCATTAAGATCCGGAAACAGAGAGAGATGGCGAGACGAAGCCATGTATGGGAAGAAAGAGGAAAGAAGGCTGTCACAGAAGAGTGGCAGAAAATAGAAGAAGAAAAGAAGAAGGCCGAGGAAGATGGAAGAACAAGAAGAAGGCAGAGGAAGCTGGAAGAGTAATGGAGAAGGAGAAGAAGAAGAGAATGGTTAAGAAGAAGAAGACGGATACTGAAGAGAAGAAGAAGACGAGAGAGAAAGACAAAGAGAGGGAGAGAGTCGAGGCAACCTGCTTTTGTCGGTCAGCCGACATAAAAGCAAAGCTTGACAGAAAGAGAGAGAGAAGGGAGATGATGAGAGATAGGACTGAGACGGCACGGATCGGTGACGTGGTGAGGAATGGACGATGGATATTTGATATTGGTGTGTTTGTTTTACAGAAGAAAAGAGAGATGAAGAACTCGAAATTTTTTTGTATTCTTTTTTTTTATCTCTTCCCTCCAAAAATCCCCCCGGCCATTGACCTCTAAGTCATCTCCAATTTGGCTTTCATTATTTGATCCCAGTTGGTTGACACTTTCAAATTAACTAAAAATGGTACTGTAGTTAATAAATGCTGATCAGGAGATTTTGACCAAATCAATAAATGGTGTGTTTTTTTTTTTAAATAAAAAATTTAAAATATTAAGATTGGGAGATTGGAGCTCCTAAATGGTATGCTTGGATTGTTTTGTGTCATTTTCCTTGCGTTAAGCCATGATTTTGATTTTGGTCTGTATGGAATCAATATTCAGTTTAGAACTCAAGATTTAATCATTCTCAAATTGAGTCGGACGAAATTGTTTTCGAGCTCAAAGTATTATGCTAGTTATGCCATAGTTGTGTAAAACAAAAAGGGCAAAGCAAAACTAATTTTATTGAAGTCAGGGGATGACATCCCCGATTACAGAGGCAACAACAGCAGCAAAAAAAAAAAAAAGGATCTTGTTTTGGATAACAGCCACATGTCGACTTCACTTACTCGACTCTCCCGCCGAGCCCTTCCTTTTTTTGTCGTTTCGGGAGACTTTTGAAGGCTCTGCCTCAGTACGTGTAGGACCGCCGGGGGATTTGACTCCCTGCTGATTGACTTTTGAAGGCTCTGCCTCAGTATGTACAGGACCGACGAGGGATATGACTCCCTGCTGGTTGTCAAAGGTGAAGTACGGAGGTGCTCCGAGTCGGGTCATGACGGTGGTCTTTCGCTTCAACTCTTTGTTCTCTGCCTTTAGGGCGCAAATTTATGCTCGCGCATCTCTGTACATGCTCTGGAGCAGAGAAAGTTGGGAGTTTAGCTTTTGTACTTCAATGGTTCTATTCTGTAACCGGTGAGATAATTTGGTAACCGCAATCACGGTTTCCATGCAAGAACTTAGTGTGAAGTGGTTGGGCTCAATGTCAGATTGAGCAGCCATGATTTGCTCAACTGATATCATAGGAAAGCTAAGGGGAATGAGAACAGGGGCACTCGGTCCAGGAAGGTTAGGAAGAATGGGAACAGGGGCACTCGATCCAGGAAGGTTAGGAGGGATAGGAGCAGGGACACTTGGTCCAGAGGAGCTCGGATCATGGAGGTCCGGAGAGAGAGTGAGGGGCAGAGATGAGGCCATGTGTGGTGAGAGATGTAGAGAGGAGATGGAAGAGAGTGATGAGGAAGGAAGAGAAATGAACGAATAAGTAGAAAATTGAAGATCTTGATTCAAAATATCAAGAGAAGAAGACAAGATGGAGAGAGAGTCGAGGTGAGCGGTAATCGATGAAACCTACTTTTGTCGGCCAATCGGCGCAAAAGCAAACAGCGTGTCAGACGTAGTTTTCGACGGAAGAGAGAGGAGCGGGAAAGTTGTATACATATATGTATATATATTGTTTTGATGTATATGTGTCTCATACATATATATATTTGTTTGAATATCTGATCACAAGAGTAGCTTGGCTCAGTGGTTTAGCCTAGTGGTTTGGGGCTGTGGCTTGAGCTTGAAGTCAAGAGTTCGAAACCCCACATCTTAGTATTCGTATTTTATTTTCCTTTTTGCGTCAAGGTTGTAATGACTTAAAAAAAATATATATATATATATATATATAATAAAATAAAATTTTAAAAAAAAAGATGAAAGCCTATATGGTGAAATTCCTTTTTGTTGCAAAAAACTTTAAATTTTGTGACAAAAATGTTCGTCTCCAATGAGCTAAAATAATTGGCGCCAACAAGAAAAAAAATTGGTGCCTCTTTTTTTCTGACAAATTTATTTTTTCGTCTCCTATAGTTTTGAAAACAATTAAAAGAAACAACAAAAGTAATATTTTGGTCATGTTTGGGTTACATTCTAAAATGAAAATAAATTTATCAACAATTTTAAAAATTAATTATTGAAAACTCCATACTAAACAAGGTAATGTTTTCTATTAATTTTGAAAATTACAAATTTTTTATTATTTGTTTCTCTATATTTTTTCTCACAAAAAAAAAAATAGCTACATTAATTATCTTTTTTTTTGTTTTTTTGGAGAGAGGTTTTGACCTTCGATTTTTTACGAAATGGGTGTTCTAGGCGAAAAGGATAGAGTTGGTTCGCACAATGAGAAAAAGTGCTTAGTGCAAGAGGGCCTTCACTGTGAGAAAGAATAGTGGGTTTGCATAGGGTGCCTTCTTGGATAAATGGAAATATGCAACGACATCGTTTAATAGGTATGGAATTTATTGGCGACGAATTACGTTCGTCACAAAAAAAAAAAATATTTTGTGACAAAAAATGCTTGTCTCCAATGAGCTAAAATAATTCGCGCCAATGCAAATGAAATTGGCGCCTCATTTTTGCACACGAAATTTTGTTTTCGTCTCCTATACTTTTGAGAAAAATTAAAACAAACGACAAAATTAATATTTCGTCATCTTTGGGTTAAATTTTAAGACAAAAAAATTTTCGTCACCAAATTTTGTCACAATAGCCCAAATTTCTTGTATTTTTTATTGATTTTAAGCATTTGGTGACGAAATTTGGTTTTCCTCTTTAAAAATAATACATTTGGAGACGAAATTATTTCCTCTCTAAAATTTTTTACAATGGTGACGACAAATTTCGTCTCCAAAATGGCGCCAAATCTTCCACCAAATTTTCCAAGAGCGGGAAATTGTTTTGTGACGAAAAATAAAATTTAAAGACGAATAAAATTTTCGTCACCTATTATTTTATTTGATTTTAAGCATTTGGTGACGAAATTTGATTTTCCTCTCTAAAATAATACATTTAGAGCGAAATTATTTCCTCTCTAAAATTTTTTACAATGGTGACGACAAATTTCGTCTCCAAAATGGCGTAAATCTTCCACCAAATTTTCCAAGAGCGGAAATTGTTTTGTGACGAAAAATAAAATTTAAAGGCGAATAAAATTTTAAGTCACCTATTGTTTTATTTGATTTTAAGCATTTGGTGACGAAATTTGATTTTCCTCTCTAAAAATAATACATTTAGAGACGAAATTATTTCCTCTCTAAAATTTTTTACAATGGTGACGACAAATTTCGTCTCCAAAATGGCGCCAAATCTTCCACCAAATTTTCCAAGGGCGGGAAATTATTTTGTGACGAAAAAAAATTTAGAGATGAATAAAATTTTCGTCACCTATTGTTTTATTTGATTTTAAGCATTTGGTGGAAATTTGGTTTCCTCTCTAAAAATAATACATTTGGAGCGAAATTATTTCCTCTCTAAAATTTTTTACAATTGTGACGACAAATTTCGTCTCCAAAATGGCGCCAAATCTTCTACCAAATTTTCCAAGGGCGGGAAATTGTTTTGTGACGAAAAATAAAATTTAGAGACGAATAAAATTTTCGTCACCTATTGTTTTATTTGATTTTAAGCATTTCGTGACAAAATTTGGTTTTCGTCTCTGAAAATAATATAATTGGAGGCGAAATCTTATTTTCATCACTAAAACATGCATATTTGGAGACTAAATATTTTTTCGTCACGCGTTTTCGTCACCATAGACCTTTTTTGTTGTAGTGTTTTACAAACTATTCTTAAGATTAGTTTTGAAGTGGTGACCACCAACCACCCTCTCCTCTTCCTCTCTTTTTCTTTTCTTTTCTCCTCTCTTTTTCTTTTTCCTCAGCCGTGTGTACAAAAATGAAAGGGTTGAGATAGTGTTATATTTGTAGGAGTTTGGAGGCCTATTTTTATTTTATTTTAATTTTTTTTCCTCTTGGCTTGGGAAATATTACCTACTTGTATAGGCTTAGTGTAACAACCCTCATCTTGATTTAGCCATGCTTACGTATATCTTTGTATGGTCTTGCCTTGCCATGATTATAATCTTGTTATTTTGTTTTGTCTTGCTTGTTAAGTATTACTTGCTTGATCTTGTACCTTGCTTGATGTATAGCCAAGGTCAGCTTAGCTTAGCTCGCCTTTAAACCTTTGTACTTGGAATCGTTTTGGAACCTTGGTTGACCTCTATCTTCACCTCGGAATGTTTGCCGAGATGTCACTCTTTGGGCCGATGTGTTTAGAGCCGAGGCCGAGATGTTTTGTGTTAGTGATCCTTGTCCTTGGGTAGGCGTGGCCTAGACCGAGGTGTGGCACACCCAGGCCAAGGTGTGGCACCACTTAGTCAAGTGCCGACCTCCTTAGCCGATGTCCTTGTTATCCTTGCAGAAGCTTTGACTTTAGCCGATGTCCTTACTTGCCGATGTGTTTTGCCATCTAGCTTGTTGTATACGCATTGTCAGAGACTTGTCTAATCCATCAGTCACCTTTTTGAACTGAACCAACCCGGTAGTGCCACGTGTCCGAGCTGTGGGTTAAGACAGCCGACAGACTTAGAAACAAATCATTTTGGTCTCAATCTTTGTTCCTTTAGAGAGAGAATCTCTAGAGGAAGGAGGAAGAGCTTTGGAGAGAGAAAGGTGACTTTCGAGCTTGGTCTTGGTTGATCGAACCATTAGATTTGTGATCGGAGGTGAGAATCTTGATCTGCTTCGGTTATTCCTATTGATTGTCAAGCTGCATTGCATGATTGGGTTTGTTTTGCATGCCATGCATGGATTTGGAGTTGGTTTTGAAAGTGAAAGTTAGTATTCATGTGTTTTGATGAAAGTTGCACCTTGATCTAGAAGTTTGTGGCTGGAGCCATGTTATTGTGTTTGTTCTTACATGTTCTTCTTGGTTGGGTACCTAAGTCCACGTTTTTGAACTCTTAGCATGAAACCCCAGATTTTGAATAAACGAGTTATGGTTCTAACATGCATGTCTTGATGTTCTTGTTCTTTGCATTCTTTAGAGGGAAACTCAGGTTTCCCGATTTCGTTTTGTATAGGGCCGACAGGACCACACCTCGGCAAGGAGGTGCGGGACCTCGGCATTATCAGGATGGCACCCAGTGAGTTTCCACAAGAGGGGAAACAGTGTTTGACCTTGCATGTTTTGCTTTGTTATTCATTTGGATTCGGTGGGAGCGCCGAGATCATTTACACACATGTAAAGCTCGTTTTGAGAGTGTGATTTGCTATGTGATTGTCAGGACTTTGATCTTGCTTTGAGCCTGCACCTGAAGAGCCAGGTGAGTGGTGCTTTTAATAAAGCTATGTTAAACCGTTTTGATAAATCTTGTTTTGCCTTGTTTTTGATGAAAGTATTTTGTTAAGCATGAATGGTTAGCCTACTTCGATGTATCAAGTATGAGCTTTGTTTTGATGTATCTTGAAAGTCCCTTGTACTGGAGGACTATAAACTTTCGCAGTACCAAGTGTAAAAGTCCCTTAGCTGGAGGACTCTAAACTTTCGCAGCATTATGGATAAAAGGATACGGTCCTTTCTTGAAACATAAGTCCCTTGGGCTGGAGGACTCTAAACTTTCGCAGCACCACTTGTTAAAAAGGGCTACGGGCCTAAGTGACACAGTCTCTTGTATATAAAGGATACGGTCCTTCCTTGGAAAAGTTATTGTGTTAAAAAGGGCTATGGGCCTAAGTATCACAAGTCCCTTGGGCTGGAGGACTCTAAACTTTCGTAGCACCATCTTGTATAAAACGATTACGGATCGTATAAATCTTGTTTTGCCACTAATGGGTTACTGCACGTATTGTTTGTTCGAACAGCTTTTGATTATGTTTTGCCGATGTCAGTGAGCATCCCCTGAAATTTGTAAGTCTCAGCAGATGAATACGGTTCATCCCCTTGATTTGGCACAGTTTTGATGTGCTTTGCTTGATAGAACCTCGGCTAATGTTTTGATGGCTTTGATATGTTTTGTTTTGAACAGACTCCGGCTATATTCATGCAAACCTTTATTACCAGTACCATTCACTGAGTTTCCATACTCACCCTCTACATATATATGTAGGTGATGAGCAGGACGGCGGTGACGCCTAGATGTGTTTGCAAGACTTATTTTGGATTCTCGATTTTCTTTTACGTCGGCTTGTTTTGCATTTTTGTCGGCGATGCTGTTTCCACTCCGGCATTTTGTGTCTACGTCGGCATTTTGTATTTATCTCGGTAGATCTTGAAAATCATGCTTCTTGGCTTATATTCGTTGTATTTTGTACTTGTCGGCTTAGAAGCCTTTTGATCAAGATTTGACTTGTATTTTGATAACTTGGACTGGATGTAAGACTATATTAAATATGTCTTTTCATTTGATTTATGCACAGCTCTTATGGACCATTTGTATTTGATTTATTGTTTCCGCATTTTGGTAAGCCCCCTATGTGTGCCTTCTTGTGTGTGGATTTTGATAAGTTGGCCTTCGGTAATCACGGATTACTGGCCATCACGGCACCATCCTACTAGGGGCGGGTTGGGGTCGTGACAGAATGGTATCAGAGCACAAGTTCCTTATTATACGTTTTTCACACACTTGAGTCCTAAAGAGCATAGGACTTCCCTTAGAAAGATGCTAGGGTTGCATCATATTGCTTGCTATTTGAACAAGGTGTGCATTGTCTTGACTCACTTATTCGTCACTTGCCTGCATGGTTATTTGCTATTTGCTTAAAGAATCACACTTTGTATACTCATAGCATCATGAGGAGAGGTAGACCACCAGTTGCCCGGGGTCAACCCGAAGACAGGTTAGACAGACTGGAAAGATTAGTGGAAGGTTTGGCTTGAGTTGAGGCAAACGAGCGGCGAAGACGCTAGTGCCGCCGACCCGTAGAAGCGAAGCGGCGAAATGTAGTTCCACCTCCTCCGATTACCCGAGGTTCCTCCACAACCGACCTTATATGGAGATGGCACGATAGCTTTGATCGGGAATTCAAGAAGATGAAACCACCGAGGTTCTCTGGAGGTATTGAGCCAATGAAGGCGGCGTGGGTATTAGAAATGGAGAAAGCTGTTTGAGATTTTCCCAAAGACCGATGTTGAAAGTGACTTTATTGCATTTACCTTGGGCGGCGATGCTCGGAGATGGTGGATGATGATCGGAGAAACTAACCTGGTTTAACTTGGGCAAGGTTTTTGGGCTGTTTTACAACAAGCATTTTCCCTCGGTGTTGAATCGCAAGGCTACGAATTCCAGATTTTGACACAAGGCAGCCGAACAGTGGCGGAATATGATCGTGTTTTTACTGAATTGGTAAGGTTTGTACCTCACATGACCAACGATGAATACATGAAGGCTAGAAAGTTCGAAAGTGGGCTTCGCGGATCGATTCAAGACCGGGTTAGCCTACTCAATATGCCAACCTATGCCGAAGTCTTTGGACAAAATTTGTTGGGTTAACTTGAGCAGATACGAGAACTTCGGGGAGAGAATCGGCGAAGAGCGAGAACCATGATAGTCATCGAGCACAGTTGGGCGCCAAGAAGAGAATGAATAAGGGCAGTACTGAATATCCAAGGCAGGAGAGTAATACTAAGTTGATGTGTTCGGATTGTGGGAAGCAACATTTTGGGGTGCGTAAATCGGACGTCGGGAGCGTGTTATGAATGTGGAGAAATGGGTCCTTTTGTGAGGGATTCCCCAGAGACAAAGGCCGAACCCAGCAAGAAAGGTGAGACCACCACAGGTACCGTCCAGAAGGGTAATGGGGGGAAAGGACAGATGAGACAGGCGAGTGTTTGCACTTTGGTACACAGACACTCGAGAACAAAGGCGATGATGTCGGTACACTCTCTATTTGTTCTCAAGATGCTTATGTGTTGATTGATTCAGGTTCTACGCATTCGTTTGTATCTACTAAGTTTGCCGAGAAGATTAATAGGAAACTAGAACCCTTTGAACATGTATTATCTGTGTCTACTCCATCTGGGAAGTCTATGATTGTTGCATCCATTTATAGGGCATGTGTTGTTATGATTGAGAATGTTGAATTGTTAGTTGACTTAATGCCATTGGATATAGCTCATTTTGATATTATCTTTGGGAATGGATTGGTTAGTAGCGAATTACGCATCTATAAATTGTGTTTGAAGAGTGTCTGCTGAAACCCCCAAATCTAGCGAGATTATTTTTCGGGGTAAGGGTAGTGCCCCACCTTACTTAATATCATCCATGAAGGCACGTAAGTTGATCCAAAAAGGGTGTAAGGGTTATCTGTAGTATCTTGAGTAATCGAATGGAAATGCCATCTTAACCGACATTCCAATTGTTAATGAATTACGCGTCTTTCGAATGACTTGCACGGCCAATTAGTTGATAGAGAAATAGAGTTTCTTGTTGATGTCATATCGGGAACAGTAGATCTCCAAAACACCATATAGAATGGCCCCGAACTTAGAGAATTGAAACTACAGTTGCAAGAATTGTTGGACAAAGGATTTATTAGGCCGAGCACTTCACCATGGGGAGCACCCGTGTTATTTGTTAAGAAGAAGGATGGTTCACTCCGCCTTTGTATCGATTATAGGGAACTCAATAAGGTCACCATTAAGAATAAGTACCCATTACCTAGGATTGATGATTTGCTCGATCAGCTACAAGGAGCATGAGTCTTTTCTAAGATTGACCTTAGGTCGGGCTACCATCAGCTTAAGGTTAAAGCCGAGGATGTTGAGAAGACTGCTTTCCGGACTAGATATGGCCACTACGAATTTTTAGTGATGCCTTTTGGACTGACCAATGCCCCTGCTGCATTCATGGATTTAATGAACAGGGTCTTCAAGCCCCACCTAGATGAGTTTGTGGTCGTTTTCATCGATGATATATTGATTTATTCCAAGAGTGAAGTTGAACATGAGAATCATTTGAGACTTGCTTTGCAGATTTTGAGAGACCGGAAACTGTATGCTAAGTTTAATAAGTGTGAGTTTTGGCTTTCTACTATTTCATTTCTGGGTCATGTGATAAATGAAGAAGGTATCTCGGTTGATCCTAGCAAAGTTGAAGCCGTAGTGAATTGGCCGAGGCCGACCAATGTATCCGAGGTTCGAAGTTTTCTTGGGTTGGCAGGTTACTACAGGAAATTCGTAAAAGATTTCTCCAGAATTGCAATTCCATTGACACAATTGACTAAGAAAGGAGCACCGTATGAATGGACTGAAGACCGAGAGTCAACTTTTCAGGAACTAAAGACGAGGTTGATTACAGCACCAGTACTGGTACTTCCATCAGGTAATGAAGAATTTCATGTTTATAGTGATGCGTCGCATAAGGGTTTGGGTTGTGTATTAATGCAAAAGGGTAAAGTCATAGCATATGCATCTCGTCAATTGAAGCCACATGAGAAGAACTATCCTACCCATGATTTGGAGCTAGCAGCCGTGGTATTCGCTTTGAAGATTTGGTGTCATTACTTGTATGGAGCTTCTTGCCAGGTTTTTACAGATCATCAGAGCTTGAAGTACCTATTCACTCAGAAGGAATTGAACTTGAGACAAAGAAGATGGCTTGAGTTGTTGAAGGACTACGATATGCACATTCAATACCACCCAGGAAAAGCTAACAGTGTGGCCGACGCTCTGAGCAGAAAGTCAGTTGGAAATTTGGCATGTCTAACCTTGATTTCAGCAGAACCAACCATCGTTGAAGAAGTAAAGGCAAGACAAATGGACGATGAATTCTTTAGAAAGGTAGCCGATGAGATTGTTACGAAGCCGAGGTCAGGGTACACTTTTGAGAATCAAGTACTCAAGTTTGAAGGGAGGTTGTGTGTGGCCGATGTTCCAGAGTTAAAAAGGAAAATTTTGCTGGAAGCTCATAATTCCAAGTTTGCTGTTCATCCAGGGAACACTAAGATGTATCAAGACGTGAAACAGACATTTTGGTGGCCGAACATGAAAAGAGAAATAGCCGAATTCGTGTCTCAGTGTTTGCATTGTCAGCAAGTAAAAGCAGAACATCAGAGACCAGCAGGACTCCTACAACCTTTGCCGATCCCTGAGTGGAAATGGGAACACATCTCCATGGATTTTGTAGTTGGGTTGCCGAAGACACAGAAAGGTATGGATTCGATTTGGGTTGTTGTTGATAGACTAACTAAGTCAGCACACTTTTTGCCTATTAAGACTACTTTCAACGCCGATCAACTTGCCCTACTATATGTGAATGAGATTGTTAGACTCCATGGAGTGCCGATGTCAATAGTGTCAGACAGAGATCCTAAATTTGTTTCCAGATTTTGGCAAAGTCTGCAGAAAGCGTTTGGAGCCGAACTGAGATTTAGTACAGCTTTTCATCCCCAGACAGATGGGCAAACAGAGAGAACGATTCAAACACTTGAAGATATGCTTAGACTTTGTGTATTGGACTTCCAAGGAAGTTGGGGAATGCATTTGCCATTAGTGGAATTCGCTTACAACAACAGTTATCAAGCGAGTATTAGTATGGCACCGTATGAGGCTCTGTATGGAAGAAAATGTAGATCGCCGATATGTTGGACCGAAGTTGGAGACAAGGCTCGCAGTCTGAACTCATTCAAGTAACAACCGAGAAGATTAAGCTTATTCATGAGAGGATTAAAAGCGCGAGGCCGGGCAAAAGAGTTATGCCGACCAGAGAAGAAATGAGCTAGAATTCGAAGTTGGAGATCACGTATTCTTAAAGGTTTCACCGATGAAAGGGGTTACTAGATTTGGGAAGAAAGGTAAGTTAGCACCCCGTTATATTGGTCCATTTGAAGTTCTTGACAAGGTTAACCCCGTTGCCTACAGACTTGCTTTGCCACCAGAATTGAGCCAAGTCCATAACGTGTTTCATGTTTCGATGTTAAGGAAGTATATTCGGGATCCACTGCATGTAATTGAATATTCTGGAATCGAAGTGAATGAGAATTTAGGCTATGAAGAGAAGCCGACGTCTATTGTTGATAGACAAGTTAGGCAATTGAGAAACAAATCCATACCAATGGTAAAGGTAGAATGGAAGGAGCATTACGGCAAGGATGCTACATGGGAAATGGAAGAAGAAATGAGAATTCGACATCCAGAGTTGTTCTTGGAACAAGGTACCTTAAGTTTGGGGACCAAACTTCTTTAAGGGGGGAAGGATGTAACAACCCTCATCTTGATTTAGCCATGCTTACGTATATCTTTGTATGGTCTTGCCTTGCCATGATTATAATCTTGTTATTTTGTTTTGTCTTGCTTGTTAAGTATTACTTGCTTGATCTTGTACCTTGCTTGATGTATAGCCGAGGTCAGCTTAGCTTAGCTCGCCTTTAAACCTTTGTACTTGGAATCGTTTTGGAACCTTGGTTGACCTCTATCTTCACCTCGGCATGTTTGCCGAGATGTCACTCTTTGGGCCGATGTGTTTAGAGCCGAGGCCGAGATGTTTTGTGTCAGTGATCCTTGTCCTTGGGTAGGCATGGCCTAGACCGAGGTGTGGCACACCCAGGCCAAGGTGTGGCACCACTTAGTCAAGTGCCGACCTCCTTAGCCGATGTCCTTGTTATCCTTGCAGAAGCTTTGACTTTAGCCGATGTCCTTACTTGCCGATGTGTTTTGCCATCTAGCTTGTTGTATACGCATTGTCAGAGACTTGTCTAATCCATCAGTCACCTTTTTGAACTGAACCAACCCGGTAGTGCCACGTGTCCGAGCTGTGGGTTAAGACAGCCGACAGACTTAGAAACAAATCATTTTGGTCTCAATCTTTGTTCCTTTAGAGAGAGAATCTCTAGAGGAAGGAGGAAGAGCTTTAGAGAGAGAAAGGTGACTTTCGAGCTTGGTCTTGGTTGATCGAACCGTTAGATTTGTGATCGGAGGTGAGAATCTTGATCTGCTTCGGTTATTCCTATTGATTGTCAAGCTGCATTGCATGATTGGGTTTGTTTTGCATGCCATGCATGGATTTGGAGTTGGTTTTGAAAGTGAAAGTTAGTATTCATGTGTTTTGATGAAAGTTGCACCTTGATCTAGAAGTTTGTGGCTGGAGCCATGTTATTGTGTTTGTTCTTGCATGTTCTTCTTGGTTGGGTACCTAAGTCCACGTTTTTGAACTCTTAGCATGAAACCCCAGATTTTGAATAAACGAGTTATGGTTCTAACATGCATGTCTTGATGTTCTTGTTCTTTGCATTCTTTGAGAAACTTCGGGTTTCCGATTTACGTTTGTATAGGGCAGCGGACCACACCTCGGCAAGGAGGTGCGGGACCTCGGCATTATCAGGATGGCACCCAGTGAGTTTCCACAAGAGGGGAAACAGTGTTTGACCTTGCATGTTTTGCTTTGTTATTCATTTGGATTCGGTGGGAGCGCCGAGATCATTTACACACATGTAAAGCTCGTTTTGAGAGTGTGATTTGCTATGTGATTGTCAGGACTTTGATCTTGCTTTGAGCCTGCACCTGAAGAGCCAGGTGAGTGGTGCTTTTAATAAAGCTATGTTAAACCGTTTTGATAAATCTTGTTTTGCCTTGTTTTTGATGAAAGTATTTTGTTAAGCATGAATGGTTAGCCTACTTCGATGTATCAAGTATGAGCTTTGTTTTGATGTATCTTGAAAGTCCCTTGTACTGGAGGACTATAAACTTCGCTGATACCAAGTGTAAAAGTCCCTTTGGAGGACTCTAAACTTTCGCGACATTATGGATAAAAGGATACGGTCCTTTCTTGAAACATAAGTCCCTTAAATTTGGAGGACTCTAAACTTTCGCAGACACCACTTGTTAAAAGGGCTCACGGGCCTAAGTGACCTGATCTCTTGTATATAAAGGATACGGTCCTTCCTTGGAAAAGTTATTGTGTTAAAAAGGGCTATGGGCCTAAGTATCACAAGTCCCTTGGGCTGAAGGACTCTAAACTTTCGTAGCACCATCTTGTATAAAACGATTACGGATCGTATAAATCTTGTTTTGCCACTAATGGGTTACTGCACGTATTGTTTGTTCGGACAGCTTTTGATTATGTTTTGCCGATGTCAGTGAGCATCCCCTGAAATTTGTAAGTCTCAGCAGATGAATACGGTTCATCCCCTTGATTTGGCACAGTTTTGATGTGCTTTGCTTGATAGAACCTCGGCTAATGTTTTGATGGCTTTGATATGTTTTGTTTTGAACAGACTCCGGCTATATTCATGCAAACCTTTATTACCAGTACCATTCACTGAGTTTCCATACTCACCCTCTATATATATATGTAGGTGATGGCGGGGCGGCGGTGGCGCCTAGATGTGTTTGCAAGACTTATTTTGGATTCTCGATTTTCTTTTCGTCGGCTTGTTTTGCATTTTGTCGGCGATCTTTGTTTCCTCGGCATTTTGTGTCTACGTCGGCATTTTGTATTTATCTCGGCAGATCTTGAAAATCATGCTTCTTGGCTTATATTCGTTGTATTTTGTACTTGTCGGCTTAGAAGCCTTTTGATCAAGATTTGACTTGTATTTTGATAACTTGGACTGGATGTAAGACTATATTAAATATGTCTTTTCATTTGATTTATGCACAGCTCTTATGGACCATTTGTATTTGATTTATTGCTTCCGCATTTTGGTAAGCCCCCTATGTGTGCCTTCTTGTGTGTGGATTTTGATAAGTTGGCCTTTGGTAATCACGGATTACTGGCCATCACGGCACCATCCTACTAGGGGCGGGTTGGGGTCGTGACACTTAGAGTATGTTTCTATGCCTGCTTTGGCATGCCTTGACAGCAGCCTCCTTGGGAAGAAAAGGCAGCCGAAATGCTCTGCCCAAAAATCTAAATTTTAATTTTTTTTTTAGTGTGTACAAAAAATAAAAATCAATGTATATATATAACCTAGTCACTAGATATTTTGCTCCCTACTATCCTCTAACTAACTTAGTTATTATTTGTTTAAATCATTTAGTTTCCACGACTGTATTTAGACACAGAAATGTAATCACATAAAGATAAATAAATTTATTTAAAGGAGTTTAATATTGGTATTAATCATGATGATATTAACATTATAATTTAATAATTTAATAATCACTATTAATTGACTTAATATTGTTATTAACAAACTAATTCGTTGTTTGAAAATTCAGGTTCTTACAACCTACCCCCCTTAAATAATTTCGTTCTCGAAATTTTAACGCGTACCTTTATCTTCAAATAACTGAGGGTAGTTGGCTCGTATTGCATCCTTTATCTTCAAATAACTCAATAAGAGGTAGTTGTTTCTCCCAACTTCCCTTAAGATCCATAACGCAAGCTCGAAGCATATCCTCCAAGATTTGTATCGTCTTTTCAGACTACCTATTTGTTTGTGGATGAAATGTCGTGCTAAAGTATAGGTTCGTTCCCATTGCCTTCTACAAGCTCTGCCAAAATTGAGAAGTGAATCAAGGATCATGATCTGACACGATGCTATATGGTCTTCCATGTAATCTGATCATTTCTTTAATGAAAAATCTATTGAATGAATCTAACGTATCTGATGACCTAACAGGTAAGAATTGGGCTATTTTATAGTTAGTCGATCTACTACTACCCACACGCCGTCATGTCCTTGTGGTGATCGAGGCAAACCTGTCACGAAATCCATGGTTATGTATTTCCATTTCCATTCCGGGATTGGTAAGGGTTGAAGTGTTCTTGTCGGTCTTTGGTGTTCAGCCTTTACTTATTGACATGTTAGGCACTGAGACACAAACTTTGCTATATCCCTTTTCATTCCGCCCCACCAATATTGGCGTTTTAAGTCTTGGTACATCTTAGTACCTTCTAGGTGTACTACGAATACTGAATGGTGGAATTCCTTAAGTACATTTTCCTTAAGTGATCATCGCTTGGCACGGACATTCGATCTTGAAATTTCAAACTCCCATTTGTGTGAATTTCCCAACCAGGCATGGTTTCATTAGACTCCATTCGTGCCTTGATGAATGCTACCTTTTGATCGTACTTTTATGATTCTAATATCTCGCTTAAAATTTTAGACATAGCAATCAGAGCACCAAGGTAAGCCTTTTCATCTTGAACCTCCATTTGTACCCCAAATTCATTGAGCGTTCCAACCATATTCCATTCTTTAAGTGCTAAACTAGAAACAATCCCTCTATTCTTGCGACTTAGCCCATTTGTCACCATGTTAGCCTTGCCGAGATGATAGGAAAGGGTAAATTGGTGATCCTCAAGATATTCCATCCAGCGTCTCTGATGCATGTTCAAATCCTTTTGGGTGAACAGATACTTCAAGCTTTTTTGACCGGTGAATATCTTAAACTTTTCACCATACAGGTGGTGTCTCCAAATTTTGAGAGCGTGAACTATAATTGCTAACTCCAAGTCATGAGTGAGTTAATTCTTCTCATGGTTCTTTAATTGCCTTGATCCATATGCCACCACCTTGCCATTTTGCATCAATACGTACCCTAGACCTTCTTTGGAAGCATCACAATACACATTGTACCCAACGTCTTGTTCTGGTACAATGAGAATAGGGGCACTCGTCAATCTTTTCTTGAGTTCTTGGAATGAATTTTCACAAGACTCATTCCATCCAAACTTAACTCCTTTTCAAGTCAAATGTGTCATTGGTTTGGCTAATTTTGAGAAGTCTTGAATGAATCTTCGATAATTACTAGCCAATCCTAAGAAACTACGAATCTCGAATGTGTTCTTAGGTTGCTTCCATTCTATCACTGCTTCTACTTTAGTTGGGTCCATTGATATTCCCCTTTCAGACACCATGCGACCCAAAAACTTTACTTTCCCCATCCAGAACTCACATTTACTAACCTTAGCATATAGTTGGTTCTCCCTTAAGGTTAGAAATACTATTCTCAAATGTTGTTCATGGTTTTCTTACACCAAAATATCATCATTAAAAACTACCACAAATTGATCTAAGTAAGGCATGAATATTTTGTTCATTAAGCTCATGAATATGCTTGGTGCATTGGTTAGGCCGAATGGCATCACTACGAACTCATAGTGGCCGTTACGGGTTCGAAACGTAGTCTTAAGAATATCTTCTTCCCAAATACACAATTGGTGATACCCAGACCTGAGGTCTATCTTTGAGAAATACTTTGCCCCCCTAAGCTGATCGAAGAGGTCATCAATCCTAGGAAGTGGATACCGATTCTTAATGATGACTCCATTGAGTTGTCAGTAATCAATGCACAACCTAAGTGTCCCGTCTATCTTTTTAACAAATAAGGCTGATGCTCCTTACGGGGACGTGCTTGGCCTTACAAATTCCTTGTCCAATAATTCTTGCAACTGTGTCTTTAGCTCTCTCAGTTCAACTGGTGCCTTACGATGTGGTGCCATTGAGATCGGTGATGTACCAGGTTGTAGTTCAACGATAAAGTCTACTTCTCGCTTTGGGGGTAGTTCTGGTAGTTCCTCTAGAAATACATCAACATACTTACACACCACACAAGGTAGCCCCAGTTCCACACGATCTTTATCTTCCAGAACTAAGCTGGCTAGCCATCCAGCCAAGTGATTGTGTCATTTTGACTTTCGAAGTGTCGATGATAAAGAATCTTGTTTATCCCCCTTAAATTGGAATCGCGTTTCGTCTTGAGAGTAAGTAGTCACTGTTTTTCGATAGCAATCAATGGTGGCTCTATGGGCTGATAACTAGTCCATTCCTAAGATAACGTCAAAGTTTGACATTTCCATGACTCGTAGGTCGCAAGTTAAACGCAAACTAGAGACTTCTAGTTCACATGATTTGCATACGAGATCTATTCGAGTTTGATCTCCTAGTGGTGAAGCTACACTCATAGGTGTTCCTACACGTTCAGGCTCTAATCCCAAAGTTGTAACACATAAAGCAGATATGAAAGAGTGTGATGCTCCAGAATCAAACAAGACTTGTACACAAGAGTTCATAAGGATGAGTATACCTAGAATCACCGAAGGATTTCCAGTGTCTTTTCCTTCTTGGAGTGCAAAGACTCTTCCGGTGGCACCTTGATTTGGCACCCAAGATTTCCTTGCATTGGCATCTCTTGGTTGTTGAGTCCTCGATTGTCCCACATTCCGATTAGCTGGCAACTAACCTCTGCCGGATTGGGAATTTTGAGCAGCTCGTGTTTCCTAAGTTAGCGTGCATTTGTTTCGTTGAGTGGCTCCCCCTTGATTGATGTAGTAGCCTAACCTTTGAGGATAGTTGTTCCTAAAATTCCCTTCTTGGCCATATTCGTAACATCTTCTAGCCCCTTCTACATTGTTCAAGATTGTACCCTTGCTGTTGTTGTGGCCCCCTAGCATAGGGTACCGAAGCAGCAGGGGTCCTATTGTTCCTTGAGGGTCTTCTACTTCTTTGCTGGTTGGCTCTGGACTGTTGACCATGAGTTCTTGCAGTGTCCATCTTCTTTATTTCTAAAGTAAGAGCCCTATCTACTACCTATGCATAAGTAGGTAGTTGCACTGTAACCAACTTGTCTTAGATTCTCGAGTCAAGTCCCCACTCAAAGCACCTTACTTTGTCTGTTTCATTTTCCATTATAGCTCTGGCATGGCGAGAAAGGGCCTCTAATCTATTGGTATACTGTGTCACAGTCATGCCCTTTTGTTTCAATTGGAGAAATTCTTAGATCATCTCCTGCCTTACCGAGTTTGGGAAGTACTTTTCCATAAACAATTCCTCGAACTGTCTCCAAGATAGTTCTGCCATTTGACAACTTTCCTTAATCATTGTCCACCAGAAATCAGTCTTCCCGTCGAAGAGAAATGAGGTGAGGGACACTTGGTGCTGCTTGTTATGAATTTCTAGCATCTTCAATATTTTCTTCACTTGCCTTATCCATGCCTTAGCTGTGTAGGGATTGGGTTCTCCAAAAAAATTTTGGGGCCTGAGTTTTTTGCTATTAATTCGGCTTTGTTGTTTTCATGCCTGGGTTGGTTTCTTAATTCATTAGTAATTGTCTAAACAAAATTCATGATGTCACTATTGTTGTTGTTGTTGTTGTTGTTGTTGTTGTTGTTGTTGTTGTCATTGTCATTGGATCCATTTCCCCTAGTTCTTCCTGCCATTTTCTGTACGAAGGATATTGTTGTTACACCCTCTATTTATTTATTTGTTATTATTATTATCATTATTTATTTATTTATCTATTTAAAGATAAAATGCATGTAAAATAGTCCAAGTTAAACACACAAACTTTTAAATACTAGGATTTCATTAATAATAATAAAAAATCAATACATTCAGGAAAAAAAAAATTTAAAAAAATAAAAATAATCATTCCACCCCTTCCTATCTCATTGCGGTATTTTTGCCAAAAATCCTAAGTTAGAAACTAGGACTATTACAATTAAGTACTACAAAATTTGTGGTTGCCCTAACTTCTACACTTGCCATCTCCTAACCAAGCAAGTGGGCACAACATTGACACACTGTCTCCTCCAACTTCCATGCCTCATCGAGTAGTCTATAACACTCCCAACGGACAAGGACCATCCACACCTCATTCTGACACACCATTCGCTTAATCACGTAAGTGGGGATCTCATGATATGTGGCAGCTCTATAAAATTCACCAATGGGTCTAGAGTTTAGACAACATGACCGAAAGGAGGTTGGGTAATTCGAATATCTTGGAGGAGAAATGCATCACCCTTGTTTACGACGTACTGTGGTGGTAGGCTCCATACTCAATAGAAATTATTGTCCAGATATTCTCTTATCTGGACTGGCCCGATAAACATGTCCATTATAGGAGAGCTTCTCCAATAGCATATCCTAATAGGGGTAACCCTTACAAATACTGCCTTCCCGTACGGCAGGACGAGTAGCACCTTCATGTGTCTCGAGGCTGCCTCAGGGTCATCCTCTATCGAGGATTTAGGATCAGGCTCCTCCAATTCCTTATCAAAGTCAGACTCAGAATCGGAATCACCGTCAGCTCCAACTCCGAATTCTTTTTCCAAGTTCTCTTCTGGCTTTTCTTTTGGATCCTCTTCCCAATCAATAGGTTCTTCTAACGTCTCAGGTTCCTTCTCCAACTATCCATTTTGATTTTCATTTGCCATATACAAAAATCAAAATTTTACATAGTAACTAAAAATGCTCACTATAACCACTAATAAGTTATTTAACAAGCAGGCTTAAGGTTCCTCAAGGTCTCAAGGGTTTCTCAACCTATGCTCTGATACCAAGTTGTGACGCCCCAAAATTTAAGGATATCATAATAAGGTTTAGAACTTAAAACCAATTTTCCTAATCAAGAACTCCTCATCAATGTTGCTACTAAGTTTACCATAATCTATTAAATAACAACACAAAAATTAAAAATTCTTAAATTACAACTCCAATAAAACTTAAGACTTAGTCTTAGTACATGAAAGAAAGACACAAATACAAAAAAAAAAAAAAAAAAAAAAAAATCAGAACAAGGGTTCACGGAACTTGGGCACACTTCAAGCTAACTAAGGCTAAATGTCGCCTTCCAAGACCTTGATGTTTCCTTTGGTTTCTTCAGTACCTGGCATAAAATGCTAGGGCAACGGGAATATCAATGAGCGACGAGTTCAATAAGATGCTACAACTCGAAAATACCCACTCCGTTAACAATACTCACAATTAATGAATAATGTGTAGTAACAGAGTAACAAGCAGCGTTTAATAAACATAACAGGAATGCTATCAGTTGAAATAAGAACAATGGCAAGTTAAAGCAATATTTCATCATAAGGAAAATGCCAACTTTTCTTTTAAATTCACATAGATTTAGTTTATCGGGTAAATCTAAGTAACTCCCCACGGAACATTATTTCCACTCAACTGCTAAGCAATGGCCACGGGCAATTCTAACTCCCCTTGGTCAAATATTCAAATGTTACTTGCTGTAACTATCAACAATGCCCACGCACCAGGGTTACGTACCTGAGTCGTGACATCACGGTCTGCTCTAAGGGAACGGTCTATGTTGTGACACCCGCACCACCAACCTTATATCGCCTATACCGATAAGAGACGAAATACCTTCCTATGCCATGTTAGGATTCACAACTCACTTGCGCAAGACTCTAAACCGAGCTTACCTCATCTCTTTTAAACTTTAATGCATCGGTTCAATTTCATGTTTCTTTACTTTGTCGAATTCACATTTTGATGCATGTACAAGTTTTAGTTTGCAAACCACAGTGACATAAGGTTCATATAGCACAACACAATCATGTATAACAACCAAGGTAAATATTATAGAATGTCTTAGGAGACATCACAAAATTTCAATGAATTTCTCACACTTCTTCTTTTAAACACTGTATGGTTAGACTAAAAATAATGAAACCCATATCAAACGAATTTCAATTATTACAATATTTTAACTGGTGCTAGTTCATTGAATTAGGAAAATATTTTACGAAGAATACCAAGGCTAAAAATGATTTTAAAATGGAGAAATAAAATTTCGAAGAAAACTAATTTTTGGGACAGTGAGTTAAAGTAACTTCTAACACAGGTGATCTGTGTTTGAAAAATAAAAAGGGGCATCAAATAGTGTCAAAAAGAGGCATGGTCAGAACAGCTTGCTAGATATTTGAGTTTAGAACATATTTCCAGAGAGTTTGAAGATTGAAAACCAGTGGAAGATGGTCAAATAATTTTTCTAAGAAAATAGGATAGATTCTGTCACATTTTAGTAAAACTACAATTTCTCCTTTTAGACTCATCCATTTTTTGTGAAATTATCTGAAAATGAAAGATAACTCTTATATCCAACTATCCCAAGTGGTCATACAGAAAAATACCATTAACATAGAAAACGGGACCTGTTTGAAGTCACTGTTTCTACTGTGTTCTGAACAACACTTAGGGTAAATATTTACTTCGGTAAGAAAATGGTGTTCAATGATTTTATAAAAATTTACACGTATAGAACACCTATATATACTCCCAATACCAACAGATTTTTGACACGAGTTATTTTCAATTTATTAAAGCATTTTACCTCTAATAAAATCTGAGACAGTGAAGAAAATATAAGTTTCAAGTAAAAGTGAACCAACTTTATCTCATTTTACCCCCATGCAAGATTATTTCAAACAATGGAGAATATTTGAACACCTAAGAAGATAAAATCAATAGCTAAACCATATAATCTATGCTTACAAGAAGGAATAGAAATCATATAATCATGAAATTATTATTCTATCAAAATGTATACATGTATTCAGCTATGCTTGCTATGTGTATATTAACAATGCACACTCTTGCATATTTTTAATATATAGATTCAGTAAAAAAAAAAATATTTCTAAGGGAGGATAGAGGTTGAGAATTCCTACCTTAAGAGCTTTTACAAACTATTCTTAAGATTAGTTTTGAAATGGTGACTACCAAGCACCCTCTCCTCTTCTTCTCTTTTTCTTTTCTTTTCCCCTCTCTTTTTCTTTTTCCTCAGCCGTGTGTATATTAATGAAAGGGCTGAGATAGTGTTCTATTTGTAGGAGTTTAGAGGCCTATTTTTATTTTTTTTTCATCTTGGCTTGGGAAATATTACCTATATAGGCTTAGAGTATGTTTCTGTCACGACCCCATTCCATCCCTAGTAGAATGGTGCCGTGATGGCCAGTAATCCGAGATTACCAAAGGCCAGCTTACAAGGATTCACACACAATCAGAGTATACATATGGGGCTTACATGTGCGGAAGTAATACTTTAATTCTAATTAGTCCATAAGAGCTGTGCATAAATCAAATGAAGTGACATACATCATATCGAGGTCTTACAACTTGAATACAAATGAATAAGTACATAATACATCTTGATCAAAAGGCTTCTCAAGCCAACATATGCAAAATACAATGAATCACAAGCCAAGAAGCATAGTCTTCAAGATGCTACAAAAAAATTGCGGATCCAAAAAAAGTTGCAAATAATCATCTAGGCGTCGCCGCCTTCTTGCTCAACACCTACATATATATATAGAGAGGGTGAGCTTGGATACTCAGTGAATGATATAATCAGTAAAGAGGTTTGCATGAATGATATTCGAGGTCTTTTCCAAAACGATACATAGCGTAACTTTACAAATCAAAGGGATGAACTAAGTTCATCTATGAAATCTTTCAAAGCTTCTTGGATGTTAACAACATCTACATAATACCAAAGGATGACATTAAACAAAAGTGCTACAAAAGCTTAGAGTCCTCTAGCATGTAAGGACTTGTGCTACAAAGGCTTAGAATCCTCTAGCACGTAAGGACTTGTCAAGAATGTTATCAAAACCAAAGCTAACACTTGATACACAAAATAGGGATAGTCATTCATGCTTAACAAATACTTTTTCAAAACAAGCAAGGCAAAGCTTTATCAAATGTCATAACATAGCTTTATTAAAAATACCACTCACATAGCTCTTCAGACGTCGGGGTTAAAGCAAGGGTCCAAGTCCTACAAACACATAATAGAGTCTACTGAATGCACTTCAAGAAGACAAGAAAAGATGTTCAAAGATGGGTATGAATGCATTCTTAAAACAAGATTTTCATGAGTGTAAATGACCCCGGCATTTCTTTCCAAAACCAAGTCAAGACAAAGTAAAACATACTGGGTACCAACCAGGTCTTTGCCGAGGTCCCACATCTCTCGGCTAAGGTGTGGTTACCAAGGCTTCGGCGAACAGCTGTCTGCCGAGGTGTTCATGCAAGATAGACTAATGGTGTAAGTGATCATGCAAGGTAGGCCAAGGTGAGATACAATGCTTGGCCTAAGTGTGATATCTAGGCAAGAGTGGTCTCGGCATTCCTTCAAAACTAAGTCAGACCAAAACAAAACACTATTTCTCATCTCGGGAAAACATAATGGGCACCAACCAGGTCTTGGCCGAGGTCCCACACATCCTTGTCGAGGTGTGGTCCCGATGGCCACATTCAAGGAAATGAAGTCGGGAAAATATGGGTTTCCCTCTACTGAAGAACATGAACATGAAGAACATGAAAAACATGAATGCTCAATCACAATTTGTTATTACGAAATCTGGGATTTCATAAGATGAGTTCGAAAACATGGACCTGGGTACCCATACTTGAAGATCTTAAGAAAACAAACACAAAAACATGAATCTTGATGCAAACTTTCGGATCAAACAAGGCTTTTATTCAAGAACACATGAATATCACTTTCTCTTTCTAAAACCAAACTTTAAATCAATGCATGGCTCATAAATCATGCTAGATCATGCAATGCGATTAGATGAACATAAGGAATAACAAGAGTAGATCAAGATTCTAACCTCAAAACACGAATCAAACGGTTTCAACTCTAAAGATTAAGCTTGGAAATCCACTCCCTCTCTAAGAACTTCTTCTCTCTCTGCTGGCTGACTTAACCCTCAGCTGGGACACGTGGCCCTACCGGATTGGTTCTCCTCAAAAGGTGATAGATTGATAAGACAAGAGCATGACAAAGTGTAAGCAACAAGTAAGGTGACATGGGCACTCCGGCAGGTAATGATCTCGGCTAGGAAGGACAACACTCGGCCTAGATGTGCCACACCTCGGTCTAGGTCATTCTAGTTGTAGACACCCCATTTTTGACCGACCTTAAGACTCAGACGTCACCAGTTGAGCGCTCGGTGATATTGCATACTGTGCTTGTTCAGAAGTCCCAGAGTCACGGCCGTGTGCCCTGCCTCCGGACTTCCGAACCATCTTCTCTACCTTGTCTCGGTTTGCGAACTAGGCTCGGTTCTCTCTGTTTTCTCTCCTGAGGGAAGGGAGTGGTCCCGTAGACTATCTCCCGGTGGCCGTGAGCTACGTTTCGTGGCCGTAGGCCATTTTGCCCATTTCGGAGCCGGTTCGGTTTTGAACCCGTCGGTAGTGTGCCTCGGCCGGGACCGCCCAACCATCTCCGAGTTCTCCGGTTTTGGCATGTGCCTCTGTTTTAGTGTTCGAGGACACTGGGGCCTGATGCCCACTGGCAGACCAAACGCCACTTAGGTGACGGCGACCCATTTTCGGGACCCCAAACCGCGCGGTTTTGGTCGAAGCTTTTGCATCGGTCTTCTCCGGTTTTGGCGGAGACCTCTGTTTAATATTTCGAGAACCTGGGGCCCCGATGCCCGCCGTGGCCGTATGCCACTTCGGTGCTCATAGCGGTTTTCGGGACCCCAAATCGGCGGTTTTGGTCCCGAGCATTCATTTCGCATCCATCTTCTCCGGTTTTTGGCGGTACCTCTGTTTTGTCATTCGAGGACACAGGTCAGATACCCACTTGTTGCCGAACACCACTTCCGCACCCATGACCCATTTTCGGGATCCCGATTTGCTCGGTTTGGCCGACGTTCATTTCTCATTAGTTTTTGTTCAAACTTGGCGGTACCTCTGTTTCAACATCGGGAAGATCCTTTGGGGGTGGGAGGCCAATTATCCCAGATAACGGTTTCGCTCCTCCGGAGCCCGTTTTGCTCATAGGGCCAATGTTGAACACCTTGGGGGTATTTTCTTCCAACCAAAGTTACATATCTGTGATCGTGGACATCTGGGAGGACCCTTTGGTATCTTGGTCGGCGAAATTATGGAGTTCATTTTGGGCCTCTCCTTCAAGCTCTATGTTGTGACTCTTGGTTCAATGTTGCCACATTCCAACCTTGGATCCTTGCTCTACACACAGGAGGATACTTTGGCATGGTGGTCGGCCAGCAATTATTGGTTTCATTTTTGGGCCTCTTCTTCAAGCTCTATGTTGTATCTCATGGTTCAGTGTTGCCAAATTCCCACCTTGGGGCCTTGCTCTACACACATGGGAGGGAACTTTGGTATGGTGGTCGGCCAGAAAATCTACTGTTCATTTTCTTGGGGTGGCCGGCCATGGTGGAGTGGGTGGTGGCCGACCGGTGGGGTGGCTGGCCGGCCACCTTCCAAAATTTGTCAGGATATCTCCCCAACATATCCGGGGCATCCGGGATATTCGGGAGGGAAAGATTGGGTGCTTTCCTCCTTTTACACCACTTCTTGCCTATTTGAAGGGCCCTCCTCTCCTTCTTCAAGGTTACAAAAATTGCTCTCAAGGACCCTTCTCCAAAAGCTCCCATCTCCATAGCTAAAAACTCAAAAAAGCTTCAAGTGTCAAGGCAATTTCTTCATCACCCTTAGCTCCACCATCCACACTACCATTCCAGCAGCTAGGAAGTGAATTTCAGAGGTTGAGAAGTTACAAATCAAAGCCAAGAATCAAAGAAAGACAAGTCTCCAAGGGTAAGTCTTCAAAACCAACTTTTAGGGCTTTTCTAGATTCATTTCAATACTTCAATTGGTTGAGAATAGGGGGTACGACCCCTACTTCTTTTGTGTTTTTTTTGATCCCCTCTACAACTTTGTAGAAGGGCTCAACTTCATTTGATGCTCCTATGATATACTTGTTTCAATACCTAGCTTTTATGCCATCATCTTGCATGCTAGTTTAGGCCTATTTCCTTTTGTTTTTGGGGCTCTGACCCCTACTGGTTTTGTGCTTATTTTGAGCCCCTCTACAACATTGTAGAAGGGCTCAACCTCATTTGGCCATTCTATACACCACCTCTCTTTGAAATCCATTTTAGGCCCTAAATCTTGCATGTTTTGTAACCTTTTGTGCTTGTGGTTTTAGCTCTTGGTCAGAACTGAGAGGGGTCTTATTTTGACCCCCTTTATATGTTTCATGAAGAAAGTTTTGTCATTTGGTGTGTGCATTGCATGACTCTTGTTATAGCCTCTTTTGAGCTCCATTTTTGCATGGAATTGTTAGCATGATTTTATTCTGCTTCTGAGGATGTCATCTTCTGCAATTGTGCTTATTTTTATCTCATCTTCAATGTTGTAGGAGAAAGTTTGTCCATTTGGGGTTTGCATATATCACTTGTCTCAATACTCCTCTTTTGGCCACTAACTTTGCATGCTATTGTTGATCTATCTATGCTTGCATTTTGGCCATGTTTGTTACGGAAAAATGCCATATTTGGGACTGCCTTGCTACTGTTCTTGCTTCCATGATCATATTTTGCATGTATAGCATGGCTATAGGCCATTTCGGGGCTTAATTTCACATTTTCGGGATGAATGCATGCTTCGAGTGTCATTTCGAATCGTTTCGGGGCTGTTTTCCCCTTTATTTAGGTGCTGAAATTCCATTGCCATGCTTACATATCATTCCCTATGCCATTCGTATCATTTTTGCATTGCCTCGGTTTGCGTGCCAATGGGCACGCACTTCGAGGCACCTCATTCTTATCATTCCGGCAGCCTATGTGAGTGTGGTTGAGGCCCTCTCATGTTGGCGTAAGCCCAATTTGCATTTTCATGCTTGTATGCCTTTGCCTCGGTTTGTGTGCCCGTGTGCGCTGTTTCGAGGCACTTTATTTATCAAGCGGCATCTTATGTGAGTGCGACTGAGGTCCTCTCATGTTAGTGTAAGTCCAATCTGCATTTTCCATGTCATTTGCATTGTGTATATTATCGCCTCGGTTTGCGCGCCTGTGGGCACGCACTTCGAGGCACTTCGGTTTTATCCGATTTTCATCTTTTATCATCGCCTTGGTTTGCGCGCCTGTGGGCACGCACTTCGAACGCCGGTTTTATCCGATTTTCATCTTTCATCATCGCCTCGGTTTGCGGCGCTGTGAGGCACGCGCCCGAAACGCCGGTTTTATCCGATTTTCATCTTTCATTATCGCCTCGATTTGCGGCGCTGTGGGCACGCGCCCGAGGCACTTCGTTTTATCCGATTTTCATCTTTCATCATCGCCTCGGTTTGCGCTGTGGGCACGCGCTTGAAACGCCGGTTATTTATCCGATTTTCATCTTTCATCATCGCCTCGGTTTGCGTGCGTGCACGCGCATTTGAGGCATCTTATTCATAGCATTCATGCGTATTCATCCCAATATTGAGTTGTGCAAATCGGCTCTCGGCCATCATGCATCGATATGCGTGATTGGTGGCGCGAGGATCGAGACATGCATATATTTGTGAAATACCTTTGCTATGCCCTTTTCACGCTCTCCGTTCGGCAAAAATGAAGAATTATCGACTTTCCGGAATCGGCACGCAATTCGAGGAAAGCGCAAGCGAGGCTAATCGGGGCATCGGTGGATTTCGGGCGAGCACCAAAGATATACTATTCATCGAGAGCAAGCGGGTCCGGCTTGCATGCCAATTTACTATTTTCCAGTTTAATTTGTATATTTATTGATTTGTATATTTGATTTGTAATATTCTTTCATTTGGGATTGTATATTTATTAGGACCCTCTGGCGAGGTATAAATGTAATAAGTGCGTGAGTGTGATGTATGTCTTCCAACCCCATTTCTTTCTCCCTTTTATTTACCGCTTTGAATGGTTAGATATAGGGCATATTTCAATTAGCATCTGATATGATAGCATGTTTGCATTCATTCATCTGTTTTGCATGCACCGGGCTCGGCGCATCATACAAACTGCATTGTATTTCAATTCTAAAGTTGAGTACTTGATAGCTGTTGCATCTCATATGCCATATTTAAAATAGCCGAGCCTGCCATAGTTGCATTTTTGCATGTGTTGCATTAGGCATTACAGCATACTTAGGATCATGCATAATTTCTAATCGGTTTTTCTGTTTTGGCTTGGAGTACTCGGTAAGTTTTTATGCTTTAGCATTCTTGCATGCGTGTGAGTGTTGCCATGATAGCATGCTTGCCATGAGGCTATGTGCTTATATGATATAACTGCCTTGAATGCCTATGGGTGGAGGTTGGGTTATTTGAATTGGGACAATACATTGACTGTTTGTTAAGCCCACTAGATTGTGGCAAAATCTGCATTTTAAGCCTACCTGCGGGTAGCAAACCATCATTCACAAACAAACATGAAATGTTTAGTTCCAATTCAGACGGCCCCGTCTATACTTGTTTGCTGCGAGCATCACATAGTAACCTAGGCTAATAATCGGAATAAGAGCATACAAAGTTTTCAAAAACAGATATCATGGTTAGTAGAGGCCGGTCTTTGACCGGGCGAGAGAATGCTCACGATGTGACCTTCCCTAATCGTACCCAAGTTCGAGCCAACTTTGGTGATAGCGGACACGTGGCCTTTTGGCACCGAGTCGGGGTTTCCTAAATTTCCCATTTTAAAATATTTAGGTGGCGACTCATTATCCGGCAAAGCGATCCATGTTTGGCACTTCTTTCAAAAAATCTTTTTCTTCAAAAGCGATTTGCGGTTGGACTCTTTGGTTCAAGATTTGGAACATAAAAAAATCGAGTCAGTGTAGCGAGGTCCTCATGGCGTTATTCTGATTCTGGCGACTCTTTGAGGATTTAGAGAACTTGACTCGAACTCATGATATCTGGTTTTGACTACACTTGTGTGTTTCTTTGCATTGCATTTGCATTGGTGCGCCTAGGACACCGTGTTTGCCATATGCCATTCCCGAGCGATTCTTGGGAGGCTTGTCTTGTCAAGTCATGTCCATAAAATTTGATCGGCTCTGGCTCTGACGACATGGGAACACAAACCCGGTTTTAGGGGCACCCTTTTTCGACCATTCGACCTAGTGCATATTCGGATCCATAGTGACCATTCCAAACTAGGACGGGTTGCTTACCCGTTTATAGGTTGTTTGAAGCATTTGTGTGCGTAGTGAAACCCTAGCTCTTGACAAAATAGGACGGGAAACCCTACCCCAACATAGGGGTGTTTTGGCTCTCACTTATACATTATGTGCTTGTTAGAGTGTGCCTCTCTGAGGAATGCATGTATCGGTATGAGTTTGGGCATCGAACTGCGGGCATCGATTTTGAATTTGGGAATCGAACTGCGGGCATTATCCAAGATGTTGGGAATCGGTTGTCGCGGATATCGATTCGATTTATCGAAACGATGATCTGAGAATATTGACGGTATTTGAGGGCGATGTATAGCCGACTTACCAAGCTGTGTGTTGTTGTATACCCAACTGTGTGTGGTGTATTCAATATAAGCCGTTATGCTGCCCGTTTTATTTCTGGTTATTTATTTCTTTTTCGCTTTATTTATCTTTTGCTAGGGGCAGTTTGTGGCACGATTGCTTCCGAACCAGTCGATACCCCCCAAGCACTTTGGACACGAGGTCGCCGTCTCAACCGATCCGAGGATCTAATTGTCGGGCATCCGTGTTCCATTCACTACCCCGGTTATTAGAAGGAGGCCGAGAAGCGATCCATCGAGCGAGAGGTTATTGATACAGCGGTCTACTTTAAAGCAGATAGTCGGGTTGAGATTCCTATTTACGCTATAGAGACATACTTGCGGCTTTTGAGATGGAACAACAGAATCAACAATAGAGGCGATGATCGCCCGGATGGTGAAAAGCATGAAGCAAATGCAAGATGATGCTATCCGCCAGGCGGAATTTTCCAAACAACAGGCCGCTATCATGGCCCATGATGCGAGTTGATCACCGAGTTACAACAGCGAGCGGCGTCTGCTTCAACTCAGGCTCCTCCTCCACCCGGGGCCCCATTACCTGAACAACTACTGGCGGCGAGAATGCCTCAAACCCTCAAAATGCCCAGTGCGAGAATATCCTCCCGAATCAACAGAACATTCTGCCAAACCCCCCCAAACATTCAAGAGGACACGGGTCTTCCAACGGGGCTGGCTCCGCCCCCGCTTCTACCACAACTGTCCAAAAACATTCCGGACTCTCCATCTGAGTTCGAGGTAGACCAGACAGCTCTAAAATTGAGCAAGTTGGAGAAGCTCTTTAAGAAGTCTCAAGGGGTGAAGGCCATCCCAAGTATTGAAGACGGCTATACTGATGTAGCCGTGACTCTGCCGGATAGATTTAAGATGCCCCAGATCGATCGCTTTGATGGATCCGGGGATCCTATGGTTCACCTCCGGCTATTCTCAGACGTTCTAAGACCAATGGGCCTAACCCGACCGCAAAAGCTTTCTTTGTTCGGTCGGACCTGTCGGTGTGGCATCCACTTGGTATTCAAAGGCTGGAGGATGATGTGAAGACAAGCTGGGATGAGATGGCGAGGCCTTCGTGGCAATATTCATACAACACGCGGATCGAGATCACTTCGTGATCTTGAGACAACTTGAGCGAGCCTAAAGAATCTTTCTCGACTTTGTGACCGGTGGAGGCGAAGGCATCGATGATGACCTTAAGGCCAGCAGACGAGACCAAATCTGGATGATTGTGCGCAATCTCCAGGCATTAATGAAGAAGATGATTGTAGTTCCTTCCCCACTTTCGCAGATCTGCATGATATGGGGATGCAAATAGAGGATGCGATGAAGCGAGTCTGTTTGACCAAGATCGGGATCGACCGGAGAACATTCAACCGTGGTAATAATGCGGGCCAGTGGCTCTTCCAATACGAACTTGAAGTTGGAATGGTCACCACCACTCCTCCCCAACCAAGGTCATGGCCACACCTTTTTCAATGCCCCGGAGCGATAATCAAGCCCCAGATACCAACCCAGGGTCAACGAACCTTCTCCCCTCTATATGTCTTTGTCTAAAGTCCTCGGGGTTCTAGTCGAGAAAGGGCACTGAAACCCTTGGGCCGAGGCCTCTACCGAATCCACTCCCTTCCCATAACTTGACCAAATATTGCCAATACCACCAATGACATGGTCATGACACCGACCAATGTTTGGCTGCGTCATGAGATTCAGGACCTCGTTGACCAGAACATCATACTCCCACTCCAAGGAACCAACGACACAACCAACCCACTCCCCAAACACAACCAAGATCAAACAAAAAGACTCAACCTTAACCACACTGGGGGGGTATCTTACGAACCCAGTAACTACATAACTCACACCCACCTACCCAAGCGGAGGTGGTCCTTCCCGACAACCTTGACTTGTGCGTGTTGGACACCTCCCCAACCAACTGAGCCAAAGGTGGTGACCATCGAGGATGGAGCAGGCGGACTTCGAGGAGAGCGAGGCTGAATCTGGGGTGGAGCTATCTGAGAATTTATTGGCGAGCTTATGATCCGAGTGGATATATCTTGTCAATGAGCAGTCTAAAATTTGAGTATGGGGTTCTTGGGAAGAGGTTTGAGTTGTGTATGATCCGGGGGACAAGCTGAATCGTGAGGATGATTTGATGCGGTGGAGGAGGACCGCCAACCTTCAATTCTCTGGCGAGGAATCGGGATGCATCGATTAAGCTGGTTCGAAAATGAGAGTCGTGAAGTCGTCGGGTGGTTGGATGATCGACTGATATTGTACCATTTGTGGCGGAAGGGCGAGGATCGAATTACATTGCGGAGAGCGCCGGTCTGAAGAATTTCGCTCAAGAACGAAACATTTTGAGAACCGCAGGTTGTTCTTTGGAGGAACAAGAAAGAGATGGGACTACGAGAGGCAGAAAAGCAAAGAACCATGAGGAAGTTGAGAGTCTTTGCGGGCACGAAGAACATCTTTGTGAGCATGAGGAATGAAATGCGAGAGCACAAACAAGCGAGAACAGACGGATGCGCTAGGCGCTAATGGAATGTGGTGGGAAGATGGCGACTTGTATCTTGCCCACATAGACGAAGATAGGCGGTGGCCAGAGACGATGCACAGTACCTCGAGGAGGTAGACCATATGACTAGAAGTGGGCGGTATTTCAAGCCCCCACCTTGATCAACCCGAGGCATCGAGGAAAGATAAGGAGGCAGAGAAATGTAAAGAGAAGCAAGCGGAAGAAGAGGTCATCTTGAAGCGACTAAAAGAAAATACAAGCGAGACATCTCCATTTGGGGAATTGCTTATGGCTTCGAGTGCACCGTGGCTGTCTTATCTACCATGGATGAGCTAAACTTTCCATTGAAACTACGCGGAACAACTAGTTGGTTTGGTCTTTCCGGAGGAGGTTCCCGGCATTGACCTTTTCGGACAAGGAATTGCGCTGAGGCGTGGACCATAAGACCTCTCTACATCTCTGTAGAATCGAGGACAAATGGATTCGGTGGTGCTTGTTGACACGGGTCCGCTATCAATGTTTGTCGGCGGAAGCGGCCTATGCAATTGGGTTAAAGCTGCGGACTTCACACCAACTACTCAAGTAATCAGGCGTATGATAATACAAGCGAGGATGTCAGGGGCGGTAAAAATCAAACCAAGATTGGGCTGGACAACACGAAATAGATTTTCATGTCTTGGAGGTCCTGCGTCTTTCAACATGCTTTTGGGCGACCACAGTTTGCATCGGTGAAGGCCGTTTCATCTACCCTGCATCAAATGGTGAAATACCCCTTTAGTTAGGAGTAGCCATTGTTTTTGGGAACTCATCAATCCATCCCCCTCCGGAGGTATCTACGCCAGTCTTGGAGATTGAACACGGCATGGAGGACATGTTTATATCGGGATTTACTTTGGCTGAGGCCCGGGTGGTACAAAACATAATGGCTGTGAATGAGGGTTTGTATGTCAGCGCTCAAGCCGTCTACCTCATGAACAAGCTACAGCATATCCCTGGGATGGGATTGGGAAGAAGCGGCCGGAAAGGTGTCGCAGCGTTGGCCGAAGTGCCACATAATCCACATACCTTTGGATTAGGTTATCTGCCTACCAAAGAAGACTGGACGAGGAAAGGGAAGGAAATGGCCAGCAGGGCCAGGGCGAAGCAGGCTGGGAAGCCTTTTGATCTAATGCATAGGCCCATCTGGGGTACCCTGAACGGACGCTTCGTCCGGGAGGGGGAAGATTTTCCATTTTGCGGCTTCCCAGAACCATGGTTGAATGCAGAGGGGAAGCGCGTGCAGTTTGAAATCTTTTTCGACTTGCAACTATCGGGATAGCGTTGTCGAGAAGCGAGCAGACCCAACAACCGAGATAGGCGAAATAAGGCGGTGAGTCTGAGGGCCTTGAATTGGAAATGGGGTAGCTGGCATGTCTTCTCTTTGATCCTCCGTCGACGGGATTGCTTGGGGAATAACGTCGCGGTTTCGTTGATTGGAGATGAAAGCGGTTGCGAACCGGCTGACCATCTTGGGCGATCGATCGCACCCTCGCTCACTTGGCGATGCGAGGAGGATTCTTATCCGGTTAAAGATTCGGAGTAGTGGCCGAGTCCGATTCCACCGAGTCTTCGAGTCGGAATCGATTCGGCTCGAAGTCTGGTCAGTACTCTGAAGGTGTCAACCGGATGCCACGATCTTGTCGGTCGTCTTTTTCCTTTACTTTTGAGTCTGTTGTACCGATGAATTGGATGATCTGGATGCACTTAATGAGAATGAATCATCTGTGGTTTAAGTACTTTTACGTGCCCTAATTTATTGCATTAATTGACTTTCAAAATTTTGATCAAAAGCAGCGAGACGAAGTGCCTCGGTTTCTAGCGTTTAATTGAGCAAGAGCAGGAGAGATTTGTTAAGCCTTTAGCGGATGAAATCGTTTACGTGAATATTAGTCTTGAGGAGGACCCGCGGTGGTCGGATCGGGTCCACATTGTCTTCAGAGCAGCGGCGCATGGTCGCTTTATTAAAAGATTTCAAAGATGTTTTCGCGTGGTCCTACGAAGACATGCACGAATCGATCCCGAGATTGTACAACATCGGATCCCCTTGACCCCAGGCGACCTATCAGCGAAGCTTCGGAAGGATCCGCGGATTGGGCTCTCAAGATCAAAGAAGAGGTCACCAAGCAAATTGACGCAGCTTCTGCTAGTATCGAATATCCCACTTGGTTGGCCAATATAGTTCGGTCGAAGAAAGATGGCAAGATCCGGTGTGTAGACTTGAGAGATCTGAGCGAGCTAGTCCGAAGGACGACTTTCCCCTACCACACATCGACGAGCTAGTGGACTTCACTGCAGGGCATGCATTGCTCTCATTCATGGATGGCTTCTCGGGGTACAATCAGATAGTAATGGCGGGAAGGCGAGAAAAATCGCATTCACTACCCGTAGAACATATCGCTACCGGGTCATGCCGTTTGGGTTGAAGAATGCTGGGGCTACTTATCAGCGGGCCGCGACCACAATATTACATGATATGATCCATAAAGAGGTTGAGGTGTACGTGGGCGACATGATTGTCAAGTCCAAAGAAAGAGGGCCACTACACCGCCTTGCACAAGTTCTTCCAAAGGATCGAGGAATTCGGTTCTTGGCTAAACCCTCGAAATGTACGTTTGGTGTTCTGCGGGGAAAATCTTTGGGGTTCGATCACACAAAGGGGCATCGAGGTCGACCCTTCAAAATCAAGGCCATCCTAGAAATGCCACCACCAAGGATGAAAAAAAGAGGTGCGAGGCTTTACGGGTAAAGTGCAATTCATAAGGCGGTTTATCTCAAAACTAACCTTGACTTGTGAACCACTCTTTGGTCTCTGAAGAAAGGAAAGAAGTTCCAATGGGGGCCGATGCCAAGCGCTTTCGAGCAGTTAAAGAATATCTCTGAGAACCCACCCGTTTTATCACCAGCAGAACCAGGGAAACCGTTGATTTTGTACCTGTCAGTGACTGAGACCACGATGGGCTGCATGCTTGCACAAGAATCAAAAGATAGGGTGGAGAAAGCCATCTATTATTTGAGCAAGAAAATGCTAGAGTATGAAACCCGGTATACGCCACTGGAAAAGGCTTGCTTGGCTTTGGTATGGGCTACCAGGAAGTTGCGGCACTACCTGTTAGCTCACTCTGTAATGTTGGTTTCACGACTAGATCCCATCAAATATCTTTTCGAGAAACCGGTAGCTTCTGGTAGGCTAGCTCGTTGGTTGCTGTTGCTCTCCGAATTCGATCTTACATATGTGACGCGCAAGTCAGTGAAGGGAAGAGCAGTGGCAGAGTTCCTTGCCGACCACCCGGTTGAGGGGGATGAAGCAGTTGAGTATCTATTCCCAGATGAAGCAATTCTGCATATCGACGAGGAAACTTGGACGATGTACTTTGACGGAGCGTCAAATCAACATGGGTATGGGATAGGAGTGTTGCTGATAGCACCCGACAATTCCCGTATCCCTCTCGCCTTTAAACTCCGGTTCAAAGTCTCGAATAATGAAGCAGAATATGAAGCATGCATTGCTGGTTTGGAAGCAGCCCTAGAACTAGGGCGAGGCAATTTGGGCGTCATTGGGGATTCGAATCTTGTTGTGTCTCAAGCTAAAGGAGACTGGAAAGTAAAAGAGGAAAATATGATGATGTATCACCAAACCTTGGATTTACTGATTCCTCGGTTTGAGAAGCTGAATTTCGCTCATCTACTAAGAGAGAACAACAAGTTCGCAGACGCCTTAGCAACTCTATCATCAATGATAGACATCCCGTGTGGAGTCCGAATGCGTCCAGTCATCATCGACCAGAAGTTTGTACCTGCTTATGAGTCGATTGCAACCATAGATGAAGTTCAGGACGAACACCCTTGGTACTACGACATCTGGAACTTTTTGGAGAAAGAAGTATACCCGCCAGGGGTAAATGCCAAAGACAAGAGGGCAATCAGAAGAATGTCAGTCCAGTTCATCATCTGCGGGGGTAAACTGTATAGAAGAGGTCATCTGGGAATGCATAAACTGTGTGTTGATGCTGAAGAGTCCAAACGTCTGATGGAAGCCATCCACGGGGGTGAATGCGGCGCACATATGAATGGGGTGATGTTGGCTAGGAAGATCCTTAGGCAAGGTTATTATTGGTCCACCATGGAGGAGGATTGTATCGGTTTCGTCAGGCGATGCCACAAATGTCAGATTCATGCAAATCGCATGAACATTCCGCCGTCATAGCTGTACAACATGACGTCGCCATGGGCTTTTTCTGGCTGGGGAATTGATGTGATAGGAGCTGTTACGCCGAAGGGGCCGAACGGGCATGAGTTCACCCTCGTAGCGACAGATTATTTCACGAAGTGGGTTGAGGCCCAATCCTGCGGTGTTGAAAGCTTCACGTTGCAAAATTCATCGAAACAACATTATCGTCCGCCACGAGTCCCAAATGAAATAGTTTCGACAATGGTTCCCACTTCAAGAAGGAGGTGATTGACTTGTTGGAGAAATACAACGTGGCTTTTCATAAGTCGTCTACTTACGGCCGCAAACCAGCGGGCGGTTGAGGCCGCCAACAAGAACATCAAGCGCATACTACAGAAAATGGTGGAAACCTATCGGGATTGGCCAGATAAGCTGCCATTCGCTCTGTGGGGCTACAGGACTTCAATCAGGACTTCTACTGGGGCGACTCCATACTCATTAGTCTACGGGATGGAGGCCGTTCTACCTATCGAGATTGAGGTTCCGTCATTGAGAGTATTGGCCGAGTGCGGATAAGCAGATTAGCGTGAGAATAGATTTGAAGAACTCATGCTCTTTGATGAAAGGAGATTGAAAGCACTGTACCACGTTCAGGGTTATCAACGCAGAATCGCCCGGGCTTTTAACAAAAAGGTTAAGTCCAGGAATTTAAAAGAAGGAGATTTAGTACTCAAGGACAACCGAGCTCCCATCCACGACCCAAGGGGCAAGTTCAGACCCAATTGATGGTCCTTACATCATCAAGTCAATCTGTCAGTGGAGTCGTGGTCTGATGGATCTAGATGGCTTGGAGTTCTCTCAACCGATCAATATGGACAAGTTGAAGAAATATTATCCTCGAGAGGCTCGCTAGGCGAAAACCCGAAGGGCGACCTAGGCAAAACTCGAGCATAGAAAATTTGAAAATTATAAAACCGAGCTCGAAGGTTGAAAACCCGCAAAGGGCGGCCTTGGCAAAAGTTAGAGCGCAAAAGGAGAGCAAAAACACTCGAGAACTCGACCTGAACTACGTAAGACTTGATTCCCATCTTTGGGATCGAGGCGACTTCATCTTGAAGTTCAGTCACAATCTTTTCCCCGATCAACTTAGTCCATTTTGATCACCTCAGTCATCTTTATTCATCAGCATTCACTATGATCGCCGGTACAGTGCTATTCAAACTAGGGGCAACTTTCCGTTGCAATGGAGTGTTGCGGCATCATCCAGACTAGGGGCAACTTTCCGTTGCCACATTTTGCCGAAGCACCTTTTCAAACTAGGGGCAACTTTCCAGTTGCTAGGATTTGGGGTTGTGTATCTCAGTGACAGATTTCAGGCGTGTCCAGTTCTGATCCATATCGAAAATAGTTTTGAAAAGTTTTCATAAAAGTTGACTTTGTTCAAATTAATCTTTTCACAACTAAGACCATTTTTGGACCAAAAGCGGAGAATTTTCAGTACCTCAACCTTCAATTTCATTGATTTCGAAACAGAGTTCTTCTGCTCTTGCATACAATTGAAGTTGTTTTTTATTACATTCATAAAGAAAACTTGAAAGTACTAATAAAGCAATAAATCTGGGGCATAGTCTAGTCAGGTGTCCCTGCGCCCCCTCCCAAAGCCAGTCGAAGCTTTAGATGCCAACTTAGGCCCAACTTGTATGACCGAATCACGCGAGTACGGAATGGGAAATAAAATATACAGTGATTCAAGCCGATCAGACGGATCCCGGTATCCTGGAACATGCTGTAGCTCATCGCTGAAAGTTTAAGCCAGGGATGGTGCCATGCAATGCGATCTGCTGACAAGTTATGCATCCATTCGAACCACCAGCTCTCGTCGGGAGCATTAAATAGGCGTTGCCGAAAGAAGTAGCCGCGGGCTGAATAGGCAGGGCAAGAGTCCACAACTTGCAACTTCTCCGTCAACCATATCTCGGGGAGGGATGAAAAATGAGAGAATAAAGAATAGAGAGATGTGCGACGAGAGAAAAGTAAGATAAGGGTTTTGCGAGAAAAGTCGAGCCCGAGGGTCGAGTGATGTAAGCAAATACAAGTGAGCTTGGGTGGGAAACACTACCTATAGCAGTAGTGGACTCCCTGCAAATCTGGTTGTCTCCCGGCAGTAGAAGGCATCCAGGCCTATCAATTTTGGATACACCCCATTGTCCAGATAGTCCATCCGAAGTACACCGTGTTATATTTTTGCTTATCGAGTTGTTGTTCTTGCTTATTGAGTTGTAAGTTTTGTCGAGCTGTCGCGATTTGCGTTTTGAGTTGTTACTTTTTGATTACACAATTTTGTTAAGTCTTGTCTATTGAGTCGTTAACATTATTGTTCTTTGTTTATCGAGTTGTAAACTCGCTGAGATTCTGTTTTATTTCTTAGTGAGTCGTTTTGTTTTTCTTTGTTGCGTCGGTTCCCTACCTAACCCGGTAAATACATGAGGCGCATTTCCATTCAATTCCATTTTGTGTAAAATAATGCGATGCGATGCTGAGAATTTCAAATACAACATCTTTTCAAAAGCTGTTTCATTTCATCATGTCTTACAACAATAAAAGTACAAGTTTTACAGAAAATAAAACTGCATAACAATGTGCAAAGTGCTACAAACTACTAGCTAAAAAGTAGAGTAAAGCAGGAAATAACATCAGTGCCCTCGGGAGCGAGAAGGGGGAGGCCCCCTCATCCTCTTCTGCGGGATAATCTCCACATCATCATCACCATCTGGATCGGAGCTGTCATCCTCCGGATCCCCCTCAGGCTCGTCCCCGCTCCCGGAGCCGAGACCGGAGCCTCCCTCTCCAGGAGATGTCTCTGATATGTGGCCTGCGACCACCTCCTCCTCGTCATCCTCAACAATGGGTGCCCTGCGTCTGCGAGACGACCCTCCTCCGCCAGCTCCTCGATGAGACCTGGATGGCCCAGCTCCTCCAGTCCCTGTACCTCGGGTAGGTCTAGCACCTCGACCTCTCTGAGAGGGCCCCGGTGGCCTGGCCCGTGATGAAGCATATATGGGAGGCATCTGAAGATGCAAAGTGCAATACATCAGTTCAAGTATAAAAAGTGTAAATGCACGTGAAAAGGGTGTGTGTCAGATGTGCTCAGATGTGCTCTACACAGTCTATCAATACAGCAGAAGGTCTAAAGCTAGAATAGCATCAGAAACATGCTAGTACAGGGAAAATGAAGAGTACCTCTACACCCACGATGCTCATCTGCGTCTCCCTCCGAAGGATCATGCCCTCGAATGTGGCTAGCATCCCGAAAGTACCGTCCAGATATTCAACAGAGGTCGCAAATACAAATGCAAAACTATCAGTAACGGAATCAATGTTCAAACATCTGACTGATAAATCAAAGCTGAAAAACATACCGGGGGCGAGTCAGGGTCTCTAACATATCTGTGATCAGGCAGAGGAGGCTCTAACGGAATCTGGTAAGGCGTCCCAAATCGCCAGTCATTAACTCGCCGGCATGTTCGGCCACCGATGATCAAGAGTCGGAGGGATCGGAGGGATCGAATCGCCCCACCTCTGGATGTGCCACCGCTAGAAGAAGGGATATTCGTAGCATGGGCGCGACTCAAGATGGTGCGCCAAGAGACCTCCGTGGAGCCCGCACTCCGCCAAGGGGGCATCAAATATATGCGCGGTAGGTGGCGAGTTCCCATCGAGATGATGCAACAAAGCATCATCGCTCGCATATATCGCCGACCTCCTCGGGGATAATCTATCGCCATCCGCATGGTGTCTCGGAGGCACGCAGAGTGTCCCGAGAATCGCCCCATATTCGACGAAAAGCTCTCAGAACCAAACCTCGCCGATCGTCCTCGGCAGAATCTATATCGACAACAACTCGACGCCCAGGTATCAGTCTCGAGCTCGTCGCCAAGACCGCTTAAGGCCGCCAGTGATCTGTGGATAACCAGTGTACAAATCAGTCGGAAATCAGATATACAAAGCAGATCAAAGGTGAAAATAAAAGGAACTGAGAGTTCAAGCAATACCTCTGTCGCTCGAACAGTATCAAAGTATCGCCGCAGAGGAGAGAGTCTCCCGAGGCCTCGCCAGATGCTCGCCCTCAAACATCAACGAATACGGAGTCGTCGGAGGCCCTGCCACCTCCATCTCCGGAGCCAATGTGGGGAAGTACACATACACCCACAGCTGGGAAGAGCAATGCAGAATATGAGTACAATGTGCTAAAAGCAGAATACAGGATGCAAAGTGCGCCGTGTGTGCGGTGAATAAGTAATGCGGAACGAAATGTAAATCAAGAGGACGGAATGTACCTCCTGTGCTCTCCAAGAGTCAGAGTAAGTCCCTCAGGTAGAGATCGAGGCCATGTAACAAGATAGGGTAGCCATTGGCCGCCTCCAATCATACTGACTGACCTGTGATAGGTCTACCAGAGCGCCCAGTAGATATAATCCTACCATGTTCCCTCTATCAGCGAACAAAGTGGTACCGAGGAGGTACATGAGGAAACCACGGGCGTCATCGCCTCCTCAGAGTCTCAGGCTCCATCTGTGGGTCACCGGAAATAGGAAGCAAACCAGAGTATCGACTCTCCCGACCTCTCATCACAAAGTGGTGTGTCCCCAACAAATGCATCCAAGACCGCCAATCACCCATATCCTCGTCATAGGAATGGGCCTACCGCCTAAGTCTAGGCCGGTGAGCATAGCGAAATCCAGCGGGGTCATGGTCATATGCCCAGTCGCAGAGAAATGGAAAGAATTGGTGGTATCCCACCATCTCTCCGCTAAGGCAGCAAGTAAAGTCCTACCGATCCGCATCGAGATAATCCTCGCAGAATGGCCCAAATCCCGCAAGGTCAATCAATCCTGACAGCCTGAAGCTCGAAATACCACTCCTCGGGCGGTGGAGCCATATCCTCAAGACTCAGGCGAGAATGAACTCAGATTTAGAATGAATGCGAGATCAAGCAAATGAAGAGAAAATGAGTCAGGTGCAAATGAAGAGAAAATGAGCTGTGCAAATGAAGAGAAATGAGTCAGGTGCAAATGAAGAGAAAATGAGCTGTGGTGTAATCAAGTAAAAGTGGGTCATGGGTTCGCTTCAAATGGGGATCGTGTGTTCTACTCAACATCGATGGGCTGTGGTGTTCGCTTCAAATTGGGATCGGTGTTCTACTCAACATCATGGACTGTGTTCGCTTCAAATTGGGACTGTGTGTTCTACTCAATATCGATGGTGTGTGTTCGCTTCAAATTGGGATGTGGTGTTCTACTCAATATCAAGTGTGTGTTCGCTTCAAATTGGGACCGGTGTTCTACTCAACATCGGGTCAGTGCTCGCTTCAAGTTTGGGATCAGGTGTTCTACTCAACATCGATTAATGTGTGTTCGCTTCAAGTTTGGGATCGGTGTTCTACTCAAAGATCGGGTCAGGCGTTCGCTTCAAGTTTGGGACTGTGTGTTCTACTCAATATCAGTGGGCTGTGCGTTCGCTTCAAGATTGGGACTGTGTGTTCTACTCAACATCAGTGGACTGTGTGTTCGCTTCAAATTGGGACTGTGTGTTCTACTCAACGTCGGTGGGCTGTGTGTTCGCTTCAAATCTGGGCTGTGTGTTCGGTGCTTCAAGTTTAGGGCTGTGTGTTCTACTTTCAATCAGTGGGCTGTGTGTTCGCTTCCAAGCTGGGCTGTGTGTTCAGAAAACTCTGAGTGTTGGAGACTGCGTGTTCTACTCTTGGTCAGTATGTGCTGTGTGCTCATTTTCAACTTCAGGCTGTGCCTTCAGTGAATCAATGTTGGAGCTGTGTGTTCAATTTCTAACTAAGGTGCACTGTGCGTTCACAATTATTCAATGTGCCAAGTGTTCATGAAATTCAAGTGGCTAAGTCACATGCTCAAAATACAAGTACTGTGTCGTAAGCTAAACGGTGTGTCTAAGCATGGCAAAAGTACAGAATGCACGAAAGATGCGGATAATAAAATACCTCTGCATCATAGGAGAGGTGCTGCTCCGGCTCTCGTAAGAGAAGATCCCCGGGTGCTCGATCGTTAAAATCGGTAAAATGACGGAAAGTGGCTCGCGGAAGCCTATGAACCGCCGGAGCATATCGATCGGGAAAGAAAGGGCGAACCCCCGGCGGGAATACCATAAAGTCAAAATCATCTCCGGCACCGGGAAAACCTCCGTCGTGAGGAAAATGACCTGCCATTGCGAGAAATCTGCAAAGAGGAGCAAAAATGAGCAAAATGGGCCAAAATTGGAAAAAGTCAACAAAAGTCAACTCCCGGGAAATGAAAAAGTCAACAAAAGTCAACCCCCGGGAAAATTTTCCAAATATTGAAACAAAATTACCTCAAGTGGTGAAAATGAGAAGAGAAGCCCCAAAGTCGAAATTTAGTCGCTTCAAAGTGCTTAAATCTGAAAGATTTCGCAAAAACAACTTGCGTGGGAGGCCGAGGGACGCATATAAAATGCAGATCTGAGAGAGAAAATGGTCTAGAGAGCAAGAGGAAGAAGTTTTGCAACTTTGGGTGTGATTTCGGGTGGAATGGAGGTGTGTATATATAGAAACATGAAAATGACCATTTTGCCCTCGCTAGCAAGGGGTGGCCGACCACCTAACACGGCTGGCCGCCATCTCCTTTTTCCCCCGCCGATGGCCTCTCCTGGGCAATGGGCTGGCCGACCATCTTCCCTCCTCCCTACCTCTCGCAAATTTTGAGGAAAATTGGACCGCTCCTGACCAAAAAGTTGAAGAAAAGTACACTTTCTCGCGAATTGCTCCATTGAAACTTTAATCGCAATTCGACATGTGTCTCTGGCCCTTATTCATCAAAATCAGAGTGTATCCTTTTTAAACATGTTGTGACCTCTCCGGGAGGTGAATCAGAGGCCGCGATCGAGTTGCCGTCGCCAAAACGCGCGTTTTCCGACTCGTCATTTCATGTCAAATGGGCATCCTGATTTGTGCTCGTTTTACGTTATTTGGCTCATAAACTGCATTCTCACGAATGATTTGCATTGTCGTGCATGATTTCTCGGTGTGCCATACTTCTATGCTTAAACATGCGTTGTCGCGCATTATCTTTTCTCGCGTTATGTTGCATTCGTTCACCGACACTGTGTGTGTCGAACTTTTGGAATCATAGGAATCACATTGAATATATGTTATCGGCATATTGTTCTTGTTGCATTTCTCTATTTTGCAGGCACGATATTGTATGTACGGTTCATTTGAGGCTGGTGCGACTAGACGAATCGCGCAGGTATCGTATCTTCTCCGTGTGAGACGCGACGAGAATTGAATGATTCTCCGCATTCCTAACTGCATGAAATGTAGTTGTTTGCTTTGCATTCTTGCTTAAAAACTGTTGCATCTATTTGTCAATAACTGCTTCATTACAGCTTGCTGCATTTGCATGATCATCTGGCTCCGCGCCTATCACTTCGCATTTACCGCCTCAAGGGCACATACTGCTTATCTCAGATGTTTGTCTAAGTCTTGGCCTTGTCAAAATGGGTCGCCTCGGCTTTGACATTCACTCCCGCCACTTCTTGACTTCCGAAGTTCTCCAAAGAGGGCAAATCAGAGACACCCCATTTTTGACCGACCTTAAGACTCGACGTCACCGCTGAGCGCTCGGTGATATTGTGACATCAGGCTTGTTGAAGTCCTGAGTCACTACAAGGCCCCGCCTCCCGACTTCCAACCATCTTCTACCTTGTCTCGCCATGCAACTGTGCTCGGTTCTCTCGCTTTCTCCCGAGGGAAGGGAGTGGTCCCAGAGACTATCTCCCGTGGCCGTGAGCTACGCTTTCGTGGTCAGAGGCCATTTTGCCCATTTCGAGTCCGCCGGTTTTGAGCCGTCCGTGTGCCTCGGCTCGGGACCGCCCAACCATCTCCGAAGTTCTCCGATTTTGGCATGTGCCTCTGTTTTAGTGTTCCGAGGACACTGGGCCCCGATGCCCACTTCGCCTAAACGCCACTTCCGGTGACCCATGACCCATTTCGACCCCAAACCGCGCGTTTTGGTCCCGAAGCCATTTTGCATCACCTTCTCCGGTTTTGGCGGAGACCTGCTTTTAATATTTCGAGGAACCCCTGGGCCCTCGATGTTCACTTCAGGGTCAGATGCCACTTTCATAGTTGGTTTCTGGACCCCAAATCGAGCGGTTTTGGTCCCGAGCATTCATTTCAGATCCATCTTCTCCGTTTTTGGCAGTACCTGCTTTTGTCATTCCAGAGGACACTGGGTCGCAGATACCCACTTCGCCGAACACCACTTCCGCACCAGCCTCATTTTCGATCCCGACGGTTTGCGGCTTTTGGCCCCGAACGCTCATTTCTCATTAGTTTTTGTTCAAACTTGGTGTACCTCTGCTTCAACATCGTGAAGATCATCTGGGGGTGGGAGGCCAGCAATTATCCCAGATAACTCCATTTCCTCCGGAGCCCGTTTTGCTCACTTCCGGGCCAATGTTGAACACCTTGAGGGTATTTTCTTCCAACCAAAGTTACATATCTGTGATCAGGACATCTGGGAGGACCCTTTGGTATACTGGTCGGCCAAAAATTATGGAGTTCATTTTTGGGCCTCTCCTTCAAGCTCTATGTTGTGACTCTTGGTTCAATGTTGCCACATTCCAACCTTGGATCCTTGCTCTACACATCTGGGAGGATACTTTGGCATGGTGGTCGGCCAGCAATTATTGGTTTCATTTTTGGGCCTCTTCTTCAAGCTCTATGTTGTGACTCATGGTTCAGTGTTGCCAAATTCCAACCTTGGGGCCTTGTTCTACACACATGGGAGGGCACTTTGGTATGGTGGTCGGCCAGAAAATCTACTGTTCATTTTCTTGGGGTGGCCGGCCGGCCATGGTGGGTGGCTGGCCGACCAGGTGGGGTGGCCGGCCGGCCACCTCCCACAAATTTACCTGGCCGGCCAGCTTCCTGCTTTCCAGCCTGTCCCAGCTGTCCGGATATCTCCCAACATATCCCGGGGCATCCGGGGGATATTTCGGGAGGGAAAGATTGGGTGCTTTCCCTCCCCTTTTACACCCCACTTCTTGCCTATTTGAAGGGCCCTCCCTCTCCTTCTTCAAGGTTACAAAAAATTGCTCTCAAGGACCCTTCTCCAAAAGCTCCCATCTCCATAGCTAAAAACTCAAAAAAAGCTTCAAGTGTCAAAGGCAATTTCTTCATCACCCCTTAGCTCCACCATCCACACTACCATTCCAGCAGCTAGGAAGTGAATTTCAGAGGTTGAGAAGTTACAAATCAAAGCCAAGAATCAAAGAAAGACAAGTCTCCAGGGGTAAGTCTTCAAAACCAACTTTTAGGGCTTTTTCTTGATTCATTTCTATACTCCAATTGGTTGAGAATTGGGGGTCCGACCCCTACTGATTTTGTGTTTTTTTTGAGCCCCTCTACAACTTTGTAGAAGGGCTCAACTTCATTTGATGCTCCTATGATATACTTGTTTCAATACCTAGCTTTTATGCCATCATCTTGCATGCTAGTTTAGGCCTATTTCCTTTTGTTTTTGGGGCTCTGACCCCTACTGGTTTTGTGCTTATTTTGAGCCCCTCTACAACATTGTAGAAGGGCTCAACCTCATTTGGCCATTCTATACACCACCTCTCTTTGAAATCCATTTTAGGCCCTAAATCTTGCATGTTTTGTAACCTTTTGTGCTTGTGGTTTTAGCTCTTGGTCAGAACTGAGAGGGGTCTTATTTTGACCCGCTTTATATGTTTCATGAAGAAAGTTTTGTCATTTGGTGTGTGCATTGCATGACTCTTGTTATAGCCTCTTTTGAGCTCCATTTTTGCATGGAATTGTTAGCATGATTTTATTCTGCTTCTGAGGATGTCATCTTCTGCAATTGTGCTTATTTTTATCTCATCTTCAATGTTGTAGAAGAAAGTTTGTCCATTTGGGGTTTGCATATATCACTTGTCTCAATACTCCTCTTTTGGCCACTAACTTTGCATGCTATTGTTGATCTATCTATGCTTGCATTTTGGCCATGTTTGTTACTGAAAAATGCCATATTTGGGACTGCCTTGCTACTGTTCTTGCTGCCATGATCATATTTTGCATGTATAGCATGGCTATAGGCCATTTCGGGGCTTAATTTCACATTTTCGGGATGAATGCATGCTTCGAGTGTCATTTCGAATCGTTTCGGGGCTGTTTTCCCCTTTATTTAGGTGCTGAAATTCCATTGCCATGCTTACATATCATTCCCTATGCCATTCGTATCATTTTTGCATTGCCTCGGTTTGCGTGCCAATGGGCACGCACTTCGAGGCACCTCATTCTTATCATTCCGGCAGCCTATGTGAGTGTGGTTGAGGCCCTCTCATGTTGGCGTAAGCCCAATTTGCATTTTCATGCTTGTATGCCTTTGCCTCGGTTTGTGTGCCCGTGTGCACGCATTTCGAGGCACTTTATTTTTATCCGACGGCATCTTATGTGAGTGCGACTGAGGTCCTCTCATGTTAGTGTAAGTCCAATCTGCATTTTCCATGTCATTTGCATTGTGTATATTATCGCCTCGGTTTGCGCGCCTGTGGGCACGCACTTCGAGGCACTTCGGTTTTATCCGATTTTCATCTTTTATCATCGCCTTGGTTTGCGCGCCTGTGGGCACGCACTTCGAGGCACTTCGGTTTTATCCGATTTTCATCTTTCATCATCGCCGGCTTATGCTACCAGGCACGCACTTCGAGGCACTTCGGTTTTATCCGATTTTCATCTTTCATCATCGCCGGTTTGCTACCAGGCACGCACTTCGAGGCACTTCGGTTTTATCCGATTTTCATCTTTCATCATCGCTTTGCTACCAGGCACGCACTTCGAGGCACTTCGGTTTTATCCGATTTTCATCTTTCATCATCGCCTCGGTTTGCGCGCCTGTGGGCACGCACTTCGAGGCACTTCGGTTTTATCCGATTTTCATCTTTCATCATCGCCTCGGTTTGCGTGCCTGTGGGCACGCACTTCGAGGCACTTCGGTTTTATCCGATTTTCATCTTTCATCATCGCTTTGGCTTATGCTACCGGCACGCACTTCGAGGCACTTCGGTTTTATCCGATTTTCATCTTTCATCATCGCCTCGGTTTGCGTGCCCGTGGGCACGCATTTCGAGGCATCTCATTTTCATAGCATTCATGCGTATTCATCCCAATATTGAGTTGTGCAAATCGGCTCCTCGGCCATCATGCATCGATATGCGTGATTGGTGGCGCGAGGATCGAGACATGCATATATTTGTGAAATACACTGCTATGCCCTTTTCCTCGCCTCCGCTAAAGCAAAAATGAAGAATTATCGCCTTTCCTAACTGCACGCAATTCGAGGAAAACAGCAAACAGAGGCTAATCAGGGCATCCCAAAGGATTTTCGGCCAGCACCTCAAAGATATACTATTCATCAGGAGCAAGACAGTCCCTGGCTTGCATGCCAATTTTTACTATTTTCCAGTTTAATTTGTATATTTATTCGGACTGTATATTTCGGACTGTAATATTCTTTCATTTGGGATTGTATATTTATTCGGACCCTCACATGAGGGCATAAATGTAATAAGGGTGCGTGAGTGTGATGTATGTCTTCCAACCCCCATTTCTTTCTCCCTTTTATTTACCCGCTTTGAATGGTTAGATATAGGGCATATTTCAATTAGCATACAGTATGATAGCATGTTTGCATTCATTCATCTGTTTTGCATGCACCGGGCTCGGCACATCATACAAACTGCATTGTATTTCAATTCTAAAGTTGAGTACTTGATAGCTGTTGCATCTCATATGCCATATTTAAAATAGCCGAGCCTGCCATAGTTGCATTTTTGCATGTGTTGCATTAGGCATTACAGTATACTTAGGATCATGCATAATTTCTAATCGGTTTTCTGCTTTTGGCTTGGAGTACTCGGTAAGTTTTATGCTTTAGCATTCTTGCATGCGTGAGTGTTGCCATGATAGCATGCTTGCCATGAGGCTATGTGCTTATATGATATAACTGCCTTGAATGCCTGTGGGTGGAGGTTGGGTTATTTGAATTGGGACAATACATTGACTGTTTGTTAAGCCCACTAGATTGTGGCAAAATCTGCATTTTAAGCCTACTCAAGGGTAGCAAACCATCTTTCACAAACAAACATGAGATGTTTATTTCCAATTCAGGCGATTCAGTCTATACTTGTTTGCTGCGAGCATCACATAGTAACCTAGGCTAATAATCGGAATAAGAGCATACAAAGTTTTCAAAAACAGATATCATGGTTAGTAGAGGCCGGTCTTTGACCGGGCGAGAGGGGGTGCTCACGATGTGACCTTCCCTAATCGTACCCAAGTTCCCGAGCCAACTTTGGTGATGACGGACACGTGGCCTTTTGGCACCGAGTCAGGGTTTCCTAAATTTCCCATTTTAAAATATTTAGGTGGCGACTCTGTTATCTGGCAAAGCAGTCCATGTTTGGCACTTCTTTCAAAAAATCTGTTTTTCTTCAAAACGATTTGCCGGATTTGGACTCTTTGGTTCAAGATTTGGAACCGCAAAAAATCGAGTCCGAGCTGTAGCGAGGTCCCTCGCGGGCGTTGTTACAGTTTCTGGCGACTCTGCTGGGGATTTAGAGAACTTGACTCGAACTCATGATATCTGGTTTTGACTACACTTGTGTGTTTCTTTGCATTGCATTTGCATTGGTGCGCCTAGGACACCGTGTTTGCCATATGCCATTCCCGAACGATTTGCCGGAGGCTTGTCTTGTCAAGTCATGTCCATAAGGCCGACGGCCTGGGCTCGACAAAGATGGGAACACAAACCCCGGTTTTACCGGGCACCCTTTTCGACCATTCGACCTAGTGCATATTCGATCCATAGTGACCATTCCAAACTAGGACAAAGTTGCTTACCCGCTTATAGGTTGTTTGAAGTCATTGTGCGTAGTGAAACCCTAGCTCTTGACAAAATAGGACAGGGAAACCCTACCCCAACATAGGGGTGTTTTGGCTCTCACTTATCTGTTATGTGCTTGTTAGAGTGTGCCTCTACAGGGAATGCATGTATCAGTATGAGTTTGGGCATCAGTTCAAGGGCATCAGCTTTTTGAATTTGGGAATCAGTCATGGGCATTATCCAAGATTTGGGAATCGCTTGTCCGCGGATATCGATTCATTTATCGTAATGTTGATACAGAATATTGACCAAGATTTGAGGATGTATAGCCACTTACTAACCGTGGTGTTGTTGTATACCCGATCGTGTGGTGTATTCAATTTAAGCCGTTATGTCGCCTGCTTTTATTTCTCGTTATTTATTTTTTTCGCTTATTTATCTTTTGCTAGGGACAGCTTTGCACAATTGCTTCCGAACCCGCCGATACCCCCAAGCAACTGACACGAGGTCGCCGACTCAACCGATCCGAGGATCTAGTTGACGGACATCCGGTGTTCCATTCACTACCCCCGGTTATTAGAAGGAGACCGAGGAAACGCAGTCCATCAGAGCAGAGGTTATTGGTACAGCAGTCTACTTTAGAAACAGATAGTCGAGTTGAGATTCCTATTTCTGCTATAGAGACATACTTGCCAGCTTTTCAGATGGAACAATGTAATCCAACAATAGAGGCGAGGATGCGCCAGATGGCTGAAAGCATGAAGCAAATGCAAGATGATGCTATCCGCCAGGCGGAATTTTCCAAACAGCAGGCCGCTATCATGGCCCAACAGTCTGAGTTGATCACCAGGTTACAACAGCAGAACGCAGCGTCTGCTTCAACTCAGGCTCCTCCTCCACCCGGGGCCCCATTACCTGAACAACTACCGCCGCCGTAATGCCCTCCAAACCCTCAAAATGCCCAGTCGCCTGTAATATCCTCCCGAATCAATGTAACATTCTCGCCAAACCCCCAAACATTCAAGAGGACACGGTCTTCCAATCTGGCCGGTTCGCCCTTCGCTTCTACCACAACCGTCCAAAAACATTCCGACTCTCCATCCGAGTTCGAGGTAGACCAGACTCTAAAATTGAGCAAGTTGGAGAAGCTCTTTAAGAAGTCTCAAGGGTGAAGGCCATCCCAGTATTGAAGACGGCTATACCGATGTAGCCGTGACTCACGGATAGATTTAAGATGCCCCAGATCGATCGCTTTGATGGATCCGGGATCCTATGGTTCACCTCCGGCTATTCTCGACGTTCTAAGACCAATGGGCCTAACCCGACCGCAAAAGCTTTTGTTCGGTCGAACTCGCCGTGTGGCATCCACTTGGTATTCAAAGCTGGAGGATGATGTGAAGACAAACTGGGATGAGATGGCCGAGGCCTTCGTGGCGCAATATTCATACAACACGCAGATCGAGATCACAACTCGTGATCTTGAGACAACCAGGCAGGAGCCTAAAGAATCTTTCTCTGACTTTGTGACCCGGTGGAGGGCGAAGGCATCGATGATGACCTTAAGGCCAACAGACAGAGACCAAATACGGATGATTGTGCGCAATCTCCAGCCGGCATTAATGAAGAAGATGATTGTAGTTCCCTTCCCCACTTTCGCAGATCTGCATGATATGGGGATGCAAATAGAGGATGCGATGAAACAGGGTCTGTTTGACCAAGATCGGGATCAGCCCCGGAGAACATTCAACCGTGGTAATAATGCGGGCCCGAGTGGCTCTTCCAATACCAGAACTTCAGAAGTTGGAATGGTCACCACCACTCCCCCTCCCCAACCAAGGTCCGCAGCGGCCACACCTTTTTCCAATGCCTCCGGGAGCAGTAATCAAGCCCCAAGATACCAACCCAGGGGTCAACGAACCTTCTCCCCACTCTATATGTCTTTGTCTAAAGTCCTCGGGGTTCTAGTCAGAAAGGGGCACCTGAAACCCTTGGAACCGAGGCCTCTACCGAATCCACTCCCCCCTTCCCATAACCCAGCCAAATATTGCCAATACCACCAAAGAAGATGGTCATGACACACCAATGTTTCAGTCAGGCCATGAGATTCAGGACCTCATCGACAAGAACATCATCCTACCTCCCCAAGGACCCAACGTCACAAACAACCCACTCCCCAAACACAACCAAGATCCACCAAAAAGAGTCAACCTTATCCACACTGGGGGCGTATCTTACGATCCCAGTATCTACATAACTCCCTCCCACCTACCCAAGCCAGAGGTGGTCCTTCCCGACAAAGATCGACTTCAGGCGTGTTGGACACCTCCCCAACCCAACCTGAGCCAAAGGTGGTGACCATCGAGGATGGAACGGGGCAGACTTCTGAGGAGAGCAGAACTGTTGAATCTGGGGTGGAGCTATCTGAGAATTTAGCTGGCAGAGCTTATGATCCGAGTGGATATATCTTGTCAATGAGCCAGTCTAAGCTGAGTATGGGGTTGCCGGAAGAGGCTGAGTTGTGTATGATCCGGGGGGACAAGCCTGAATCAGCGGGGGATGATTTGACTGCGGTGGAGGAGGACTTCGCCAACCTTCAATTCTACGAGCAGGAATCAGGGGATGCATCGATTAACTGGTTCGAAAATGAGGAGTCAGCAGAAGTCGTCGGGTGGTTGGATGATCAGCCTGATATTGTACCATTTGTGGCCGGAAGGGCCGAGGATCAGATTACATTGCCGGAGAGCGCCAGACGTAAGAATTTCGCCAAGAACGAAACATTTTGAGAACCGCATGCTTGTTGCCGGAGGAACAAGAAAGAGATGGGACTCGAGAGAGCCCGAAAAGTAAAGAACCATGAGGAAGTTGAGAGTGTCATGGGCACGAAGACTGAACATGCTGTGAGCATGAGGAATGAAATTACTGAGAGCACAAACAAGCCAGAACCGGACAGATGCCTGCTAGACGCTAATGGAATGTGGTGGGAAGATGACGACTTGTATCTTGCCCACACAGACGAAGACTGGGCAGGTGGCCAACCGGACAGTACCTGGTACCTCGAGGAGGTAGACCATATGACTAGAAGTGGGCGGTATTTCAAGCCCCCACACCTTGATCAACCCGAGGCATCAGGGAAAGATAAGGAGGCAGAGAAACAGAAAGAGAAGCAAGTGGAAGAAGAGGCAGATCAAGCAGCTAAAGAAAATACAAGCAGACATCTCCATTTGGGGACTGCTTATGGCTTCGAGGGTGCACCGGCAGGCTGTCTTATCTGCCATGGACAGAGCTAAACTTTCCATTGAAACTACGCCAGAACAACTAGTTGGGCTGGTCTTTCCGGGAGGAGGTTCCCCGGCATTGACCTTTTCGGACAAGGAATTGCCGCCTGAGGGCGTGGACCATAACAGACCTCTCTACATCTCTGTAGAATGCAGGGACAAATGGATTCCGGTGGTGCTTGTTGACACCGGGTCCGCTATCAATGTTTGTCCGCCGTAATGCCTTATGCAATTGGGTTAAAGCTCATGGACTTCACACCAACTACTCAAGTAATCGAGCGTATGATAATACAAGGTGATGTCCTGGGGACAGTAAAAATCCAGACCAAGATTGGGCCTGGACAACACGAAATAGATTTTCATGTCTTGGAGGTCCCTGCGTCTTTCAACATGCTTTTGGGGCGACCCTGGTTGCATCAGGTGAAGGCCGTTTCATCTACTCTACATCAAATGGTGAAATACCCTTTGGAAAGGAGTAGCCATTTTTTTTGGGACCACATCAATCCATCCCACCCCGGAGGTATCAACGCCTGTCCAGGAGGAAGAACACCGCATGGAGGACATGTCTATATCGGGATTTACTTTGGCTGACGCCCGGGTGGTACAAAACATAATGGTCGGAATGAGGGTTTGTATGTCGCCAAGCCGCCTACCTCATGAACAAGCTACAAAGATATCCTCGATGGGATTGGGAAGAAGCGCCGAAAGGTGTCGCAGCGTGGCAAGTGCCACATAATCCACATACCTTTGGATTAGGTTATCCGCCTACCAAAGAAGACCGACGAGGAAAGGAAGGAAATGGCCAACAGGTTGTATGGTAGCCGAAGCCTTTTGATCTAATGCATAGGCCCATCTGGTACTCGAACGGACGCCGTCCGGAGGGGAAGATTTCCCATTTTGCGGCTTCCCGGAACCATGGTTGAACGCAGAGGGGAAGCGCTGCATCGTGTTTCAAATCTTTTTCGACTTGCAACTATCCGGGATGACGCGTCAAGAGCGCATGCACCCAACAACCGAGATCGCGTAATAAGGCAAGTTGAGTCCAGAGGGCACTGAATTGGAAATGGGGGTAGCACTGGCATGTCTCCTCTCTGATCCTCCGATCGACCAGGATTGCTTGGGGAATAACGTCGCGGTTTCCGTGATTGGAGATGAAACGGCCGCGAGCCAACCAGCAGCCATCTTGGACGCATCGATCGCACCCTTGCTCACTTGGCAGCACGAGGAGGGATTCTTATCCAAAGAGGTCAGTAGTGAGCCGAGTCCGATTCCACCGAGTCTTCGAGTCGGAATCGATTCCACTGACCGAGTCCGAAGTCTGCATTTCTGGGGTGTCAACCCGGATGCCAGCCTTTGTCCAGTCGTTTTTTTCCTTTTCTTTTGAGTCTGTAAATCGGCGAATTGGATGATCTGGATGCACTTAATGAGAATGAATCATCTGTGGTTTCCGAGTACTTTTCTGTGCCCCTAATTTATTGCATTAATTCAGACTTTCAAAATTTTGATCAAAACGACGAGGATGAAGTGCCTCCGGTTTTACAACGTTTAATTGAGCAAGAGCAGGAGAGATTTGTTAAGCCTTTAACGGATGAAATCGTTTCTGTGAATATTGGTACTGAGGAGGACCCGCGGCTGGTCCAGATCGGGTCCACACTGTCTTCGCAGGAACGCGAGCGCATGGTCGCTTTATTAAAAGATTTCAAAGATGTTTTCGCGTGGTCCTACGAAGACATGCCCGAATCGATCCCGAGATTGTACAAAGATCGATCCCCTTGACCCCAGGCCCGACCTATCAAGCGTAAGCTCAAGGATCCGCCCGATTGGGCTCTCAAGATCAAAGAAGAGGTCACTACAAATTGACGCAGCTTCCTCGCTAGTATCGTAATATCCCACTTGGTTGGCCAATATAGTTCCTGCCAAGAAAGATGGCAAGATCCGAGTGTGTGTAGACTTCAGATCCGAACAGAGCTAGTCCGGCGACGACTTTCCCTACCACACATCGACAAGCTAGTGGACTTCATCGCAGGCATGCATTGCTCTCATTCATGGATGGCTTCGGGTACAATCGATAGTAATGGCGCCGAAGACGAGAAAAGATCGCATTCACTACCCCGGGGAACATATCGCTACCGGGTCATGCCGCTTTGGGTTGAAGAATGTCAGGGCTACTTATCAACGGGTCGCACCACAATATTACATGATATGATCCACAAAGAGGTTGAGGTGTACGTGACGACATGATTGTCAAGTCCAAAGAAAGAGAGGGCCACTACACCGCCTTTGCACAAGTTCTTCCAAAGGATCGTGGAATTCTTGCCATGCTAAACCCCGAAATGTACGCTTGGTGTTACAATGGGAAAATGTCAGTTTCGATCACACAAAGGCATCGAGGTCGACCCTTCCAAAATCAAGGCCATCCTAGAAATGCCACCACCAAGGACGAAAAAGAGGTGCGAGGCTTTCGGGTAAAGTGCAATTCATAAGACGGTTTATCTCAAAACTAACCTTGACTTGTGAACCACTCTTGGTCTCAAGAAAGGAAAGAAGTTCCAATGGGACGGCCGATGCCAAGTCGCCGAACAGATTAAAGAATATCTACAGAACCCACCCGTTTTATCACCAGCAGAACCAGGGAAACCGTTGATTTTGTACCTGTCAGTGACTGAGACCACGATGGGCTGCATGCTTGCACAAGAATCAAAAGATAGGGTGGAGAAAGCCATCTATTATTTGAGCAAGAAAATGCTAGAGTATGAAACCCGGTATACGCCACTGGAAAAGGCTTGCTTGGCTTTGGTATGGGCTACCAGGAAGTTGCGGCACTACCGTTAGCTCACTCAGAATGTTGGTTTCACGACTAGATCCCATCAAATATCTTTTTCGAGAAACCAAATACACGGTAGGCTAGCTCGTTGGTTGCTGTTGCTCTCCGAATTCGATCTTACATATGTGACGCGCAAGTCAGTGAAGGGAAGAGCAGTGGCAGAGTTCCTTGCCGACCACCCGGTTGAGGGGGATGAAGCAGTTGAGTATCTATTCCCAGATGAAGCAATTCTGCATATCGACGAGGAAACTTGGACGATGTACTTTGACGGAGCGTCAAATCAACATGGGTATGGGATAGGAGTGTTGCTGATAGCACCCGACAATTCCCGTATCCCTCTCGCCTTCAAACTCCGGTTCAAAGTCTCGAATAATGAAGCAGAATATGAAGCATGCATTGCTGGTTTGGAAGCAGCCCTAGAACTAGGGGCGAGACGGCTGGACGTCATTGGGGATTCGAATCTTGTTGTGTCTCAAGCTAAAGGAGACTGGAAAGTAAAAGAGGAAAATATGATGATGTATCACCAAACCTTGGAATTATCGATTCTCGGTTTGAGAAGCTGAATTTCGCTCACCTACTAAGAGAGAACAACAAGTTCGCAGACGCCTTAGCAACTCTATCATCAATGATAGACATCCCGTGTGGAGTCCGAATGCGTCCAGTCATCATCGACTAGAAATTTGTACCTGCTTATGAGTCGATTGCAACCATAGATGAAGTTCGTGATTTAACACCCTTGGTACTACGACATCCGGAACTTTTGGAGAAAGAAGTATACCCGCCAGGTAAATGCCAAAGACAAGAGGGCAATCGGAAGAATGTCACCCGCCCATCATCTCGGGGTAAATCAGATAGAAGAGGTCATCCGGGAATGCATAAACCGTGTGTTGATGTCAAGAGTCCAAACGTCGATGGAAGCCATCCACGGGGTGAATGCGCACATATGAATGGGGTGATGTTGGCTAGGAAGATCCTTAGGCAAGGTTATTATTGGTCCACCATGGAGGAGGATTGTATCGGTTTCGTCAGGCGATGCCACAAATGTCAGATTCATGCAAATCGCATGAACATTCCGCCAAAGTCAGACAACATGACTTCGCCATGGCCTTTTTTCTCGTCTGGGGAATTGATGTGATTGAGCCGTTACCAAGGGGTCGAACGGGCATGAGTTCATCCTCGTAGCGATAGATTATTTCACGAAGTGGGTTGAGGCCCAATCTACGCAAGGTTGAAAGCTTCACACGCAAAAATTCATCGAAACAACATTATCCGTCGCCACTTGAGTCCCAAATGAAATAGTTTCTGACAATGGTTCCCACTTCAAGAAGGAGGTGATTGACTTGTTGGAGAAATACAACGTGGCTTTTCATAAGTCGTCTACTTACCGGCCGCAAACCAACGGAGCAGTTGAGGCCGCCAACAAGAACATCAAGCGCATACTACAGAAAATGGTGGAAACCTATCGGGATTGGCCAGATAAGCTGCCATTCGCTCTGTGGGGCTACAGGACTTCAATCAGGACTTCTACTGGGGCGACTCCATACTCATTAGTCTACGGGATGGAGGCCGTTCTACCTATCGAGATTGAGGTTCCGTCATTGAGAGTATTGGCCGAGTGCCAGATAGCCGAAGCAGATTGGCAGCAGAATAGATTTGAAGAACTCATGCTCTTTGATGAAAGGAGATTGAAAGCACTGTACCACGTTCAGGGTTATCAACGCAGAATCGCCCGGGCTTTTAACAAAAAGGTTAAGTCCAGGAATTTAAAAGAAGGAGATTTAGTACTCAAGGACAACCGAGCTCCCATCCACGACCCAAGGGGCAAGTTCAGACCCAATTGGACTGGTCCTTACATCATCAAGTCAATCTGGTCAGGTGGAGCTGTGGTCCTGATGGATCTAGATGGCTTGGAGTTCTCTCAACCGATCAATATGGACAAGTTGAAGAAATATTATCCCTGAGAGGCTCGCTAGGCCGAAAACCCGAAAGGGCGACCTAGGCAAAACTCAGAGCATAGAAAATTTGAAAATTATAAAAACTGAGCTCGCAAGGTTGAAAACCCGCAAAGGGCGGCCTTGGCAAAAGTTAGAGCGCAAAAGGAGAGCAAAAACACTCGAGCGAACCCGACTGAACTACGAAGACTTGATTCCCATCTTTGGGATAATGAGGCGCCTTCATCTTGAAGTTCACCACAATCTTTTCCCGATCAACTTAGTCCATTTTGATCACCTCACCATCTTTATTCATCAAGATTCACTATGATCGCCGCAGACAAGGTTATTCAAACTAGGGGCAACTTTCCGTTGCAATGGAGTGTTGCGGCATCATCCAGACTAGGGGCAACTTTCCGTTGCCACATTTTGCCGAAGCACCTTTTCAAACTAGGGGCAACTTTCCAGTTGCTAGGATTTGGGGTTGTGTATCTCAGTGACAGATTTCAGGCGTGTCCAGTTCTGATCCATATCGAAAATAGTTTTGAAAAGTTTTCATAAAAGTTGACTTTGTTCAAATTAATCTTTTCACAACTAAGACCATTTTTGGACCAAAAGCGGAGAATTTTCAGTACCTCAACCTTTAATTTCATTGATTTCGAAATAGAGTTCTTCTGCTCTTGCATACAATTGAAGTTGCTTTTTATTACATTCATAAAGAAAACTTGAAAGTACTAATAAAGCAATAAATCTGGGGCATAGTCTAGTCAGGTGTCCCTGCGCCCCCTCCCAGAGCTAGTCGAAGCTTCAGATGCCAACTTAGGCCCAACTTGTATGACCGAACTGGCACGGAGTACGGAATGGGAAATAAAATATACAGTGATTCAAACCGATCAGACGGATCCCGGTATCCTGGAACATGCTGTAGCTCATCGCTGAAAGTTTAAGCCAGGGATGGTGCCATGCAATGCGATCTGCTGACAAGTTATGCATCCATTCGAACCACCAGCTCTCGTCGGGAGCATTAAATAGGCGTTGCCGAAAGAAGTAGCCGCGGGCTGAATAGGCAGGGCAAGAGTCCACAACTTGCAACTTCTCCGTCAACCATATCTCGGGGAGGGATGAAAAATGAGAGAATAAAGAATAGAGAGATGTGCGACGAGAGAAAAGTAAGATAAGGGTTTTGCGAGAAAAGTCGAGCCCGAGGGTCGAGTGATGTAAGCAAATACAAGTGAGCTTGGGTGGGAAACACTACCTATAGCAGTAGTGGACTCCCTGCAAATCTGGTTGTCTCCCGGCAGTAGAAGGCATCCAGGCCTATCAATTTTGGATACACTCCATTATCCAGATAGTCCATCCGAAGTACACCGTGTTATATTTTTGCTTATCGAGTTGTTGTTCTTGCTTATTGAGTTGTAAGTTTTGTCGAGCTGTCGCGATTTGCGTTTTGAGTTGTTACTTTTTGATTACACAATTTTGTTAAGTCTTGTCTATTGAGTCGTTAACATTATTGTTCTTTGTTTATCGAGTTGTAAACTCGCTGAGATTCTGTTTTATTTCTTAGTGAGTCGTTTTGTTTTGCTTTGTTGCGTCGGTTCCCTACCTAACCCGGTAAATACATGAGGCGCATTTCCATTCAATTCCATTTTGTGTAAAATAATGCGATGCGATGCTGAGAATTTCAAATACAACATCTTTTCAAAAGCTGTTTCATTTCATCATGTCTTACAACAATAAAAGTACAAGTTTTACAGAAAATAAAACTGCATACCAATGTGCAAAGTGCTACAAACTACTAGCTAAAAAGTAGAGTAAAGCAGGAAATAACATCGGTTCTCGAGCGAGAAGGAGGCCCCTCATCCTCTTCATGGATAATCTCCACATCATCATCACCATCCGGATCGAGCTGTCATCCTCCGGATCCCCTCAGCCTGCCCCGCCTCCCGAGCCGAGACCGAGCCTCCTCTCCAGAGATGTCTCGATATGTGGCTCATGACCACCTCCTCCTCGTCATCCTCAACAATGGGTGCCCGGCTCATGAGACGACCCTCCTCCGCCAGCCTCCTCGATGAGACTGGATGGCCCAGCCTCCTCCCTCAGACTGGTAGGTCTAGCACCTCGACCTCTCCGAGAGGGCCCTGGTGGCCCGTGATGAAGCATATATGGGAGGCATCTGAAGATGCAAAGTGCAATACATCAGTTCAAGCATAAAAAGCAGGTGTAAATGCAGAATGTGAAAAGGGTGTGTGTCAGATGTGCTCAGATGTGCTCTACACAGTCTATCAATACAGCAGAAGGTCTAAAGCTAGAATAGCATCAGAAACATGCTAGTACAGGGAAAATGAAGAGTACCTCTACACCCACGATGCTCATCTGCGTCTCCCTCCGAAGGATCATGCCCTCGAATGTGGCTAGCATCCCGAGCAGCTCGTCCGTATATTCAACAGGAGGCTGCAAATACAAATGCAAAACTATCAGTAACGGAATCAATGTTCAAACATCTGACTGATAAATCAAAGCTGAAAAACATACCGGGGGCGAGTCAGGGTCTCTAACATATCTGTGATCAGGCAGAGGAGGCTCTAACGGAATCTGGTAAGGCGTCCCAAATCGCCAGTTCGTCAACTCGGTCGGCATGTCCGCCACCGATGATCAAGAGTCGGAGGATCGGAGGGATCGAATCGCCTACCTTCGATGTGCCACCGCTAGAAGAAGGGATATCTCAGAGCATGGGCGCGACCAAGATGGTGCGCCAAGAGACCTCGTCGGAGCCCGCACTCCCGTCAAGGGGGGCATCAAATATATGCGGCGGTAGGTGGCGTAGTTCCCATCGAGATGATGCAACAAAGCATCACTGCCCTGCATATACTGCTCGACCTCCTCAGGGGATAATCTATCAGCAGTCCGCATGGTGTCTGGAGGCACGCAGAGTGTCCCGAGAATCGCCCCATATTCGACGCCGAAAGCGTTTCAGAACCAAACCCGCCGACCGTCCTCGAAAGAATCTATACTGACAACAACTCGACGCTCCAGGGTACTGAGTCTCGAGCTCGTCGCCGAAGACTGCCCAAGGCTGCCAGGTGATCTGTGGATAACCAGTGTACAAATCAGTCGGAAATCAGATATACAAAGCAGATCAAAGGTGAAAATAAAAGGAACTGAGAGTTCAAGCAATACCTCTGTCGCTCGAACAGTATCAAAGTATCGTCGCAGAGAGGAGAGAGTCTCCCGAGGCCTCGCCAGATGCTCGCCCTCAAACATCAACGAATACGGAGTCGTCGGAGGCCCTGCCACCTCCATCTCCGGAGCCAATGTGGGGAAGTACACATACACCCACAGCTGGGAAGAGCAATGCAGAATATGAGTACAATGTGCTAAAAGCAGAATACAGGATGCAAAGTGCGCCGTGTGTGCGGTGAATAAGTAATGCGGAACGAAATGTAAATCAAGAGGACAGAATGTACCTCCCAGGCTCTCCAGTAGCCGCCGAGTAAGTCCCCTCGTGTGCGAGAGACTGCGCTCATGTAACAAAGACAGGTAGCCAAAGGCCGCCCCAATCATCTTGGACCGACCAGTGATAGGTCTACCAGAGCGCCCAGTAGATATAATCCTACCATGTTCCCTCTATCAGCGAACAAAGTGGTACCGAGGAGGTACATGAGGAAACCACGGCGTCGCCCGCCTCAGAGTCTCAGCTCCATCTGTGGGTCACGGAAATAGGAAGCAAACCAGAGTATCGGACTCTCCCGACCCTCGCTTCACAGCGGTGTGTCCCCAACAAATGCATCCAAGCAGCCTGCCACTGACCCATATCCTCGTCATAGGGAATGGGCCTACCGCCTAAGTCTAGGCCGGTGAGCATAGCGAAATCCAGCGGGGTCATGGTCATATCCCCAGTCGCAGAGAAATGGAAAGAATTGGTGGTATCCCACCATCTCTCTGCTAAGGCAGCAAGTAAAGTCCTACTGATCTGGCACTGAGATAATCCTCTGCAGAATGGCCCAAATCCCGCAAGGTCAATCAATCCCCGGACAGCTTCCGGAAGCTCGAAATACCACTCCCTCGCGGCGGTGGAGCCATATCCTCGCACTGTGCGAGAATGAACCTGCATTTAGAATGAATGCGTAGATCAGCAAATGAAGAGAAAATGAGCTGTGTGCAAATGAAGAGAAAATGAGCTGTGTGCAAATGAAGAGAAAATGAGCTGTGTGCAAATGAAGAGAAAATGAGCTGTGTGTAACTGAAGTAAAAGTGGGCTGTGGGTTCGCTTCAAATGGGGACTGTGTGTTCTACTCAACATCAGTGGGCTGTGTGTTCGCTTCAAATTGGGACTGTGTGTTCTACTCAACATCAGTGGACTGTGTGTTCGCTTCAAATTGGGACTGTGTGTTCTACTCAATATCAGTGGGCTGTGTGTTCGCTTCAAATTGGGACTGTGTGTTCTACTCAATATCGATGCAATGTGTTCGCTTCAAATTGGGACTGTGTTCTACTCAACATCGCGGGTGTGTTCGCTTCAAGTTTGGGATCTGGTGTTCTACTCAACATCAGTAGGCTGTGAGTTCGCTTCAAGCTTGGGATCGTGGTGTTCTACTCAATATCGCTGGCCGTGCTCGCTTCAAGATTGGGATCAGGTGTTCTACTCAACATCGTGGACTGTGGTGTTCGCTTCAAATTGGGACTGTGTTCTACTCAACGTCGGGTCAGTGTGTTCGCTTCAAACTGGCCGTGTGTTGGTGCTTCAAGTTTAGGGTCAGGTGTTCTACTTTCAATTAGTGGGTCAGTGTGTTCGCTTCAAGTCCGGGCCGTGGTGTTCGTAAAACTCGAGTGTTGGAGACCTGGTTCTACTCTTGGTCAAGATGTCTTTGGTGCTCATTTTCAACTTCAGTCAGGCTTCAGTGAATCAATGTTGAGCCGGTGTTCAATTTCTAACTAAGGTGCACTGTGCGTTCACAATTATTCAATGTGCCAAGTGTTCATGAAATTCAAGTGGCTAAGTCACATGCTCAAAATACAAGTACTGTGTCGTAAGCTAAACTGTGTGTCTAAGCATGGCAAAAGTACAGAATGCACGAAAGATGCGGATAATAAAATACCTCTGCATCATAGGAGAGGTGCTGCTCCGGCTCTCGTAAGAGAAGATCCCCGGGTGCTCGATCGTTAAAATCGGTAAAATGACGGAAAGTGGCTCGCGGAAGCCTATGAACCGCCGGAGCATATCGATCGGGAAAGAAAGGGCGAACCCCCGGCGGGAATACCATAAAGTCAAAATCATCTCCGGCACCGGGAAAACCTCCGTCGTGAGGAAAATGACCTGCCATTGCGAGAAATCTGCAAAGAGGAGCAAAATGAGCAAAATGGGCCAAAATTGGAAAAAGTCAACAAAAGTCAACTCTCGGGAAATGAAAAAGTCAACAAAAGTCAACCCCCGGGAAAATTTTCCAAATATTGAAACAAAATTACCTCAAGTGGTGAAAATGAGAAGAGAAGCCCCAAAGTCGAAATTTAGTCGCTTCAAAGTGCTTAAATCTGAAAGATTTCGAAAAACAACTTCGTGGGAGGCCGAGGCCAGATAAAATGCAGTTCTGAGAGAGAAAATGGTCTAGGGAGCAAGAGGAAGAAGTTTTGCAACTTTGGGTGTGGTTTCGGGTGGAGTGGAGGTGGGTATATATAGAAACATGAAAAATGACCATCTTGCCTCGCTTTTAGGCGGTGGTACCGACCACCTAACTCGGTGGGGCCATCTCCTTTTTCCCCCCTGGCCGATGGCCTCTCCTGGGGCAATGGGCTGGCCGACCATCTTCCCCCCTCCCTCCCCTACCTCTCTGCAAATTTTGAGGAAAATTGGAGCTCCCGGGACCTGAAAAAGTTGAAGAAAAGTACACTTTCTGGCGCGAATTGCTCCGTTGAAACTTTAACTGCAATTTCTGACATGTGTCTCGTCCTTATTCATCAAAATCAGAGTGTATCCTTTTTAAACATGTTGTGACCTCTCCGGGAGGTGAATCAGAGGCCGCGATCGAGTTGCCGTCGCCAAAACGCGCGTTTTCCGACTCGTCATTTCATGTCAAATGGGCATCCTGATTTGTGCTCGTTTTACGTTATTTGGCTCATAAACTGCATTCTCACGAATGATTTGCATTGTCGTGCATGATTTCTCGGTGTGCCATACTTCTATGCTTAAACATGCGTTGTCGCGCATTATCTTTTCTCGCGTTATGTTGCATTCGTTCACCGACACTGTGTGTGTCGAACTTTTGGAATCATAGGAATCACATTGAATATATGTTATCGGCATATTGTTCTTGTTGCATTTCTCTATTTTGCAGGCACGATATTGTATGTACGGTTCATTTGAGGTCAAGTGCGACTGCACGAATCAGCAGTATCGTATCTTCTCCGCAGTGAGACGCGACGAGAATTGAATGATTCTCCGCATTCCTAATCGCATGAAATGTAGTTGTTTGCTTTGCATTCTTGCTTAAAACTGTTGCATCTATTTGTCAATAATCGCTTCATTATGACTTCTTGCATTTGCATGATCATCCGCTCGCGCCTATCACTTCAAGATTTGCCCCCGTCGGGCACATACCTCTGCTTATCTCGTATGTTTGTCTAAGTCTTCGCCTTGTCAAAATGGGTCGTCTCGGCTTTGACATTCACTCCTCACTTCTTGACTTCCGAAGTTACAAAGAGGGCAATCAGAGACACCCCATTTTTGACCGACCTTAAGACTCGACGTCACCAGTTGAGCGCTTCGGTGATATTGACATCGTGCTTGTTCGAAGTCCTGAGTCACGGGCGTGCCTCGCCTCCCGACTTCCGAACCATCTTCTACCTTGTCTCGGTTTATAACCGTGCCTCGGTTCTCTGCTTTCTCCCGAGGAAGGGAGTGGTCTCAGAGACTATCTCCGGTGGCCGTGAGCTACGTTCGTGGGTCAGAGGCCATTTTGCCCATTTCGGAGCCGGTTCCGGCTGAGCCGTCAAAGCCTCGGCTCGGGACCGCCCAACCATCTCCGAGTTCTCCGGTTTTTGGCATGTGCCTCTGTTTTAGTGTTCCGAGGGACACTGGGGCCCCTGATGCCCACTTCGCAGCCAAACGCCACTTCCGGTGACCGGCGACCCATTTTCGGGACCCCAAACCGCGCGGTTTTGGTCCCGAGCTTTCATTTTGCATCAGCCTTCTCCGGTTTTTGGCGGAGACCTCTGTTTTAATATTTCGAGGAACCCTGGGGCCCCCGATGCCCACTTCGTGGCCGTATGCCACTTTCGGTGCTCATAGCCGGTTTTCGGGACCCCAAATCGAGCGGTTTTGGTCCCGAGCATTCATTTCGCATCCATCTTCTCCGGTTTTTGGCAGGTACCTCTGTTTTGTCATTCCAGAGGACACTGGGGTCGCAGATACCCACTTCGCTGTCGAACACCACTTCCGACCATGATTTCATTTTCGTGATCCCGATTTGCTCGGTTTTGGCCCCGAACGTTCATTTCTCATTAGTTTTTGTTCAAACTTGGCAGGTACCTCTGTTTCAACATCAGGAAGATCACTGGGGGGTGGGAGGCCAGCAATTATCCCAGATAACCAGTTTCGCTCCTCCGGAGCCCGTTTTGCTCACTTCCGGGCCAATGTTGAACACCTTGGGGGTATTTTCTTCCAACCAAAGTTACATATCTGTGATCAGGACATCTGGGAGGACCCTTTGGTATACTGGTCGGCCAGAAATTATGGAGTTCATTTTTGGGCCTCTCCTTCAAGCTCTATGTTGTGACTCTTGGTTCAATGTTGCCACATTCCAACCTTGGATCCTTGCTCTACACATCTGGGAGGATACTTTGGCATGGTGGTCGGCCAGCAATTATTGGTTTCATTTTTGGGCCTCTTCTTCAAGCTCTATGTTGTGACTCATGGTTCAGTGTTGCCAAATTCCAACCTTGGGGCCTTGTTCTACACACATGGGAGGGCACTTTGGTATGGTGGTCGGCCAGAAAATCTACTGTTCATTTTCTTGGGGTGGCCGGCCGGCCATGGTGGGTGGCTGGCCGACCAGGTGGGGTGGCCGGCCGGCCACCTCCCACTACATTCGCCGGCCACCTCGCTTTCGGCTGTCCCACTGTGTCCGGATATCTCCCAACATATCCCGGGGCATCCGGGGGATATTTCGGGAGGGAAAGATTGGGTGCTTTCCCTCCCCTTTTACACCCCACTTCTTGCCTATTTGAAGGGCCCTCCCTCTCCTTCTTCAAGGTTACAAAAAATTGCTCTCAAGGACCCTTCTCCAAAAGCTCCCATCTCCATAGCTAAAAACTCAAAAAAAGCTTCAAGTGTCAAAGGCAATTTCTTCATCACCCCTTAGCTCCACCATCCACACTACCATTCCAGCAGCTAGGAAGTGAATTTCAGAGGTTGAGAAGTTACAAATCAAAGCCAAGAATCAAAGAAAGACAAGTCTCCAAGGGTAAGTCTTCAAAACCAACTTTTAGGGCTTTTTCTTGATTCATTTCTATACTCCAATTGGTTGAGAATTGGGGGTCCGACCCCTACTTCTTTTGTGTTTTTTTTGAGCCCCTCTACAACTTTGTAGAAGGGCTCAACTTCATTTGATGCTCCTATGATATACTTGTTTCAATACCTAGCTTTTATGCCATCATCTTGCATGCTAGTTTAGGCCTATTTCCTTTTGTTTTTGGGGCTCTGACCCCTACTGGTTTTGTGCTTATTTTGAGCCCCTCTACAACATTGTAGAAGGGCTCAACCTCATTTGGCCATTCTATACACCACCTCTCTTTGAAATCCATTTTAGGCCCTAAATCTTGCATGTTTTGTAACCTTTTGTGCTTGTGGTTTTAGCTCTTGGTCAGAACTGAGAGGGGTCTTATTTTGACCCGCTTTATATGTTTCATGAATAAAGTTTTGTCATTTGGTGTGTGCATTGCATGACTCTTGTTATAGCCTCTTTTGAGCTCCATTTTTGCATGGAATTGTTAGCATGATTTTATTCTGCTTCTGAGGATGTCATCTTCTGCAATTGTGCTTATTTTTATCTCATATTCAATGTTGTAGAAGAAAGTTTGTCCATTTGGGGTTTGCATATATCACTTGTCTCAATACTCCTCTTTTGGCCACTAACTTTGCATGCTATTGTTGATCTATCTATGCTTGCATTTTGGCCATGTTTGTTACTGAAAAATGCCATATTTGGGACTGCCTTGCTACTGTTCTTGCTTCCATGATCATATTTTGCATGTATAGCATGGCTATAGGCCATTTCGGGGCTTAATTTCACATTTTCGGGATGAATGCATGCTTCGAGTGTCATTTCGAATCGTTTCGGGGCTGTTTTCCCCTTTATTTAGGTGCTGAAATTCCATTGCCATGCTTACATATCATTCCCTATGCCATTCGTATCATTTTTGCATTGCCTCGGTTTGCGTGCCAATGGGCACGCACTTCGAGGCACCTCATTCTTATCATTCCGGCAGCCTATGTGAGTGTGGTTGAGGCCCTCTCATGTTGGCGTAAGCCCAATTTGCATTTTCATGCTTGTATGCCTTTGCCTCGGTTTGTGTGCCCGTGTGCACGCATTTCGAGGCACTTTATTTTTATCCGACGGCATCTTATGTGAGTGCGACTGAGGTCCTCTCTTGTTAGTGTAAGTCCAATCTGCATTTTCCATGTCATTTGCATTGTGTATATTATCGCCTCGGTTTGCGCGCCTGTGGGCACGCACTTCGAGGCACTTCGGTTTTATCCGATTTTCATCTTTTATCATCGCCTTGGTTTGCGCGCCAGGCACGCGCCGAGGCACTTCGGTTTTATCCGATTTTCATCTTTCATCATCGGTTTGCGCTACCAGGCACGCACTTCGAGGCACTTCGGTTTTATCCGATCTTTCATCATCGCCTCGGTTTGCTACCAGGCACGCACTTCGAGGCACCGGTTTTATCCGATTTTCATCTTTCATCATTGCCTCGGTTTTCGTGCCTGTGGGCACGCACTTCGGCGCACTTCTTTTATCCGATTTTCATCTTTCATCATCGCCTTTGGCGCGCTACCAGGCACGCGCCCGAGGCACTTCGGTTTTATCCGATTTTCATCTTTCATCATCGCCTCGGTTTGCGCGCCTGTGGGCACGCACTTCGAGGCACTTCGGTTTTATCCGATTTTCATCTTTCATCATCGCCTCGGTTTGCGCGCCTGTGGGCACGCACTTCGAGGCACTTCGGTTTTATCCGATTTTCATCTTTCATCATCGCCTCGGTTTGCGCGCCTGTGGGCACGCACTTCGAGGCACTTCGGTTTTATCCGATTTTCATCTTTCATCATCGCCTCGGTTTGCGTGCCCGTGGGCACGCATTTCGAGGCATCTCATTTTCATAGCATTCATGTGTATTCATCCCAATATTGAGTTGTGCAAATCGGCTCCTCGGCCATCATGCATCGATATGCGTGATTGGTGGCGCGAGGATCGAGACATGCATATATTCGTGAAATACACTGCTATGCCCTTTTCCAGCTCTCCGTTGCAGCAAAAATGAAGAATTATCAGCTTTTAGGAATCGCACGCAATTGAGGAAAAGCGCAAGCGAGGCTAATCAGGGCATCGGTGGATTTACGGCCAGCGACAAAGATATACTATTCATCGAGCAAGACCCCACGCTTGCATGCCAATTTTACTATTTTCGATTTAATTTGTATATTTATTGAATTTGTATATTTCGGACTGTAATATTCTTTCATTTGGGATTGTATATTTATTCGGACCCTCTGCGCGAGGGCATAAATGTAATAAGGGTGCGTGAGTGTGATGTATGTCTTCCAACCCCCATTTCTTTCTCCCTTTTATTTACCCGCTTTGAATGGTTAGATATAGGGCATATTTCAATTAGCATACAGTATGATAGCATGTTTGCATTCATTCATCTGTTTTGCATGCACCGGGCTCGGCGCATCATACAAACTGCATTGTATTTCAATTCTAAAGTTGAGTACTTGATAGCTGTTGCATCTCATATGCCATATTTAAAATAGCCGAGCCTGCCATAGTTGCATTTTTGCATGTGTTGCATTAGGCATTACAGTATACTTAGGATCATGCATAATTTCTAATCGGTTTTTCTGTTTTGGCTTGGAGTACTCGGTAAGTTTTTATGCTTTAGCATTCTTGCATGCGTGTGAGTGTTGCCATGATAGCATGCTTGCCATGAGGCTATGTGCTTATATGATATAACTGCCTTGAATGCCTGTGGGTGGAGGTTGGGTTATTTGAATTGGGACAATACATTGACTGTTTGTTAAGCCCACTAGATTGTGGCAAAATCTGCATTTTAAGCCTACCTGCGGGTAGCAAACCATCATTCACAAACAAACATGAAATGTTTAGTTCCAATTCAGACGGCCCAGTCTATACTTGTTTGCTGCGAGCATCACATAGTAACCTAGGCTAATAATCGGAATAAGAGCATACAAAGTTTTCAAAAACAGATATCATGGTTAGTAGAGGCCGGTCTTTGACCGGGCGAGAGAGGGTGCTCACGATGTGACCTTCCCTAATCGTACCCAAGTTCCCGAGCCAACTTTGGTGATGACGGACACGTGGCCTTTTGGCACCGAGTCAGGGTTTCCTAAATTTCCCATTTTAAAATATTTAGGTGGCGACTCTGTTATCTGGCAAAGCAGTCCATGTTTGGCACTTCTTTCAAAAAATCTGTTTTTCTTCAAAATGATTTGCCGGATTTGGACTCTTTGGTTCAAGATTTGGAACCGCAAAAAATCGAGTCCGAGCTGTAGCGAGGTCCCTCGCGGGCGTTGTTACACTAGTCCAGAAACAAGATCACTTTGGTATAACATCTCGGCTTAGATAATACACATCTCGGCCTTGGTGATGAACACCTCGGCCTAGATAATGACATCTCGGCCAATATGCTAGGGTGAAGGTGGAGGTCAACCAAAGTGGTTCCAAGATGGTCCTAGGTGTAAGAGGTTCAAAGGTGTAACCTAGGCTTAAGATGACCTCAGCTAAACACACACCAAGCAAGAAACAAAGCATGCAACAACACTTAGATAAAACCAAACAGGATTTCATGAATGCAACTTAACAAGACAAAGTTACATATATATATATATATATATATGCATATGAGCATGACTAAGGCAATGCGAGGGTTGTTATAGTTTCTATGCATGCCTTGACAGCAGCCTCCTTGGGAAGAAAAGGCAGCCAAAATGCTCTGCCCAAAAATTTGAATTTTCATTTTTTTTTTTGAGTGTGTACAAAAAATAAAAATGAATGTATATATATAACCTAGTCACTAGATATTTTACTCCCTACTATTCTATAACTAACTTAGTTATTATTTTTGAATCATTTAGTTTTCACAATTATATTTAGACACAGAAATTTAATCACATAAAGATAAATAAATTTATTTAAATGACTTTAATATTGGTATTAATCATGATGCTATTAACATTATAATTTAATAATCACTATTAATTGACTTAATATTGTTATTAACAAACTAATTAATTGTCTAAAAATTTAGGTTCTTACAATTTCACACTCTCAAATCTATTATATTTTCTAAAAGTAATGAAAAGTTCTAATAAACCATTTCTTTATTTTTGGAGTTGAACACTCAAAATAATATATCTGTTTCTAAGAGTCCTATATATATATATATATATACTATATACTATACTATATATATATATATATATATAACCAAATGTAGTGATATTGGCAAAAGTCTCCAAATATTCATTCCTAAATTCTCATAATTTTAAAGTTCTCTCTTTTCTACGTGACAACCCTCGTTGATTGTCTTTCATGTTTTCTATTTTCCTCTATTTTCTATTTGTTTGATTAATTAAAATGAAAATTAATTTCATGGTTTATGGATAAAGATTTGAATTTCAAAATTCCTCCTATATATAAACATATAAAATTGATAAATAATTTATGAAAATTAATTTCATGGTCTACAGATAAAGACAAAAATTAAATAATTAATTTTAAAAAATTATTTTCATAACTTATAGATAATTTAAAATTTCATCTCATAAATGAACTTATAAGAATTGATAAATAATTTATAAAAATTAATTTCATGATCTACAGATAAAGATAAAGGTTAAAAAATTGATTTAAAATAATGAAATTACTCCCTTTTTTTTTACCTTCATTTTGTACTTTAATTAATTTCATTATAGATAAACATATAAAAATTCATTATTTCATGACCTATAGATAAAGATAAAAATTTTAAAAAATAGATTTCATGACTTATAGATAAATAAACATATAAAAAAATTCATAAAAATTAATTTTGTGGTCTATAGATAAAGATAAAGATTAAATAATTGATTTACAAAAAATTAAAACAATAAAATTTAAAAAAAGATATGATTTGTTAATCTGTATCTATCAAAAACATGTCTATCTAAATCTTTATTTTGATTTACTTATATTTTTTTCTCCTTCTATCACATATTATCCTTTTTTTATTTTGAATTTTTTATCTTAAGAAATATCCTTGTCTATAACTTTTATCTCCTATTAAATTCTTAACCTTCTTTCTTAATTTTTATTATTCGTTATTGTCTACCAAGTGATAAAGATATAAAATAAAATAAAATAAATAGTTGGCTCTGAATTAAAAGAGTATTAATAAAGAAATAATGAAGGCTGCATGGGAGGAGACAGTACAAAAATCTCATAAAATTAATTTTCGTCAGTATATTTATCTAAGGTAATAATTTGATGTTCTTTCTCTTAATTGTTAAAAATAATTTGTATTAGATTTTTTTTTTATAAGGCTATCATTTGTTATAGTATTTCTTCAATCCCATCTCTAAATTCTCTCTTTGAGATTTTTGTTTTTTTAATAATAAAGTTTAGAACCAATTTCTTATCAAAAAAATTTTCTCAGTACTTATTTTATTGAAAGATCGAGACGAGTAAAACTTTAATATGATATATGAAATTAATAAACATAATACAAAAATTTTAGGGAAATACTACATATTTGTTGATATTCTCTCTGTTATTATTAGTTGATTTGCTAGATTATATTATCAATTTAGACTTCATATGATTTAATTCCATATCCATGACTTTAGTTGCATTCAATCATTTTTTCATTGAGTAACATATATAATTTTTTTTGTTAGTATATAATGAGCTATCATTTATTATATTTCTTCAAGAACAATTCAAATAATTTGTCATCATTTTTTTAATAAATAAAATGGATTAAAACTATTTTCTTATATAGTTTTTATAATCTTACGAAATTCTTATCTTGATTTAAGCTTTTTAAATGTTGTAGGAACTATGCAAGTATTATTCAAGCTATGGAGAATGATTTATATGCATGTATCATTGATAGAAGAAATTAAAGATAGAGAGTTGCTAACATGATCAATTAATGATTTATTTGAGAAGTTTTTTTTTATGAGTAGGTTAACAAAGTTAGATTAATTTTTTTTTTTAAAACTACTTAGAAATTATAATAAAAAATTAAGATTTATTCATAATTTGGTCCTACAATAATAATATAAACCACTGATTTAAAAGTCTAAGTAAATTTATGACAACTTTCTGAGTTTACAGAATTTCTTTCCTTTAATACGTTTTTTTTTTTGTTTTTTTTATTTTATTTTATGCATGATACTATAGTTTGATACAAGTTATTTATGTTATCAAGTGATTGTGATACTATTATCCTCAACAATCTTTATAATTAACAATTTTTTATGCATATCAAATTTTATTGTGAAATTTTGTGGATTAATTATGGTTAACATCTACCAGGATGGCCTAATATCATGACTTGCCACTATTAAAACATAATTCAAAATTAAAATAATTTATTTATCACACAAAATGTATATAGTCTATTTTGCCGTACATAGCATGGATTATTGCTAGTATAAATATTAACAAACGGTCTCCCTTCTTATCAAAAAATTAAAAAACAAAATCATTTCCATATTTTTCACATTGATGATAATTGAAAAATAAAAAATAATTACTTTTTTATTTTTATTTTTTATGTCTCTGCTTCTATATTGATATATATATATATATATAATATTTACAATTGTCCATCATGGATCAAATTACTATGAATAATTTTGGTTGAATCTTAAAATTGTATCCATTCGTTTGAATCTAAACAGAGGAAAACATATGCGTTTTTAAAACAGAAATTTGTGTTGTATCTCAAATTTTCTTATCTTCATACACTTTTTTGTTTAAATTATATTTTATGATGCTAAATAAGAACAATTTTCGTTGGTTTTATTTATTAAATATATTTTTCAATTTTTATATTTAAATTATACTTTTACATAAAAATCTAATATCTAATAATCTAAATAGAATTAAAAATTAAAATATAGGTAAAAAAATTTATAGATTCAAACATGAACTATTTTTTATTATTATATAAAGTTATTGTTATTATTATTATTATTATTATTATTATTTCATATTAATAATTTTTTCCAAAAAAGAATACACAACAAATTATTTTCTAAGTGTATTTAGATTAAGTGAATCTAAATCTAAAAGTAAAATTAAAAGATAAAAAGTATTAAATTAATTGAATCTAAAAAGAAAATAAAAGAGTTATTAAAAAAAAGTGTCAAAGACAAAAAAATATGAAAACCAAAAAATTCAAAACAAAAGTTTGAAAAAACAAAACAAACCAAACACTATAAACTTCTCTTTTTTTAAATCTTTCTTCACTAATTTTAATTTTACACAAATTATTCACAAATTTCTTTCAATTTTTATGTGAATTTAATAATTTAATTAAAAAATTGCGCATACATACAAAAATGTAATACTAAACATCTACATTATAACCAACTATTTAATTATGAATAATTAACTTCTCATTGTTACCTGTATTATATTGTTACAAAAAATTTCACATATTACTTTTGTGATATCTTATATATGTCAATGTCTACATATATAAATATATAAAAAAAAAACATATAAATGTAAATTTATATTTGATGCTGTATTCATACATTGTCAATTTGTAACGTTATTACCATCGACTACTTTAATTTTTTAACATGTATCACTTTAGTAATATAGTTATATTTGTAAGGAAAAATTTACGGAATTGTGTATTGTTCTCCTACCAACTTATATTCGATACATATACATACATGTCATACAATATGTTGTCGCCTTAAACTTTTACCCATCAAAATATTTTTATTACAATAAGTTATAATGTTGAGTAAGAAGAAAAACAAAAAGATGGTGAAACAAAAACTACGGAAGATCTATTGCGACATACTATCCAAGCAAAGTTAGACGAGCTAAAACAGGAATTGTTCTATCTGTTGTGAAATTCAAGAAAAACAATGTACCTCGTGCACTCATTTTAGTCAAATTATAAAGAAAAAATCAAATGGTGCCCAAATATTATTGCAGCAACTCAATGATATAGTAAGTAAATCAAATAAAAAGTTTCAATCAATTTTTGTTATATGCTGATTACTTACGGATGCCATAATAAATTATGTAACTTGATAGTTTTACGAAAGTGACCCTACAAATACTTATAAGCATAGATCTATAAACGTCGTGAAAAAAATTATGAAATTCCTACATCGATCGAAATATTAAACTATAATATCACTCTATTTTCTTAAAAAAAAAACTATTCCACATTTTCTACACAAATGAAAATATATTAATGACTAATGTTATATTTTTCATCATGCAAAATATTTGTGGCACAGTAAACGAGACTCAACAACTCTTAATGTATAAAAATATATTACATATTGATATTAATGCATTCTTACACCAATAGTATGCAAATAATATGTAATAGTGAGTTCCATAAATTGGTATTATAAGATGAACTATTAAACAAAATTTTGTAATTGTACAATTAATTTCATACATTCAATTATATTATAAGTACGGATTATGGGAAATTGAAGTGGGAAGTTGATAGAAAAATATTTGTGTAATATTATATATTTAAAGGACTTGTTTATTGTTTATTGTTTCAGATAAGAAGGTAATCTCAATAATATAGCTATAAATTAATATTCATGTTTATAAAGTATAGCGATCCCGGTTTTCCCCGTCGTGTATTGTATTTCGGACTCGGGTCTAGTGGTTGTTGTTGTTGTCTTATTCTTGTTTCCATACTTTAATTCCTTGTATTTGAGTTTTGGGATGTGTTGGGTAAGATTGGAACAGGTTGGTTGGGTGTTAGAAAAAAAGGTTGCTGTCCAGATTTTAGTTCCTTCACTCGAGTGAGACTTTTGTCGCTCGAGCGAGCCTTGGGTTTTAGCTTCTTAGCTCGAGCGAGGGTTCCTGCGCTCAAGCGAGCTTTGTGTGGTGTGTCTCTTCGCTTGAGCGAGCGCTCTTGCGCTTGAGCGTGTGTCTGCGTCTAGATTGGACCTGAGGTCGTCGCTCGAGCGAGCGAGCTCTATGTTTTGTGTTTCTTTGCTCGAGTGAGAACTCTTGCACTCGAGCGTGCTTTTGGGTTGCAGACCTGAAGCTTCGCATTGCTCACTTGAGCGATGCTTCTTGCACTCGAGCGAGGTTCTTTTGTGTCTGGTCGCTCGAGCGACTACTTCTTCGCTCAAGCGAAGTTCGAATATATTAGTTGGCAGTAGCATGATATACATCACTTTTTCATCTTCTTTTTCATGCAAACCCTAGATCCGACACACTCTCTCTCTACATACTCATTCTCTCTACAAATACTCCATGTTCTAGGAATTTTGTACCATAATCCCTTTGTAAGAAAGCTAGAGTATTGCGTGTGCTTCATTTTAATCTAAAAATCCTTGGATTTAGAGCATCTCGAGTCTTCCTCTTCATCTCCTTTGGGTTTCTCCTTTTGAGGTAGGGATAATCTACTCATTTTTATGAGTTTTAACGTAAATGTTGGGCATTTGTATAAATGTAGGGATTTTGGAAAGTTAGGGTTTGATTTGGGACTATAAAAGAGAGGTTTCTTGGTTTTGGACTCTATTGTAAATGTGAGGTTTTGAAATGGGATTATGGGTGTACAATTGATGAAATTGAGCCTTAGAAGTGTTATTTGAGAAAGAAGGAAAAATGCCCTAATTGGGATTAAATGAATTATTTGTCAAAATAATGAAATTAATTATGGGAATGCATAATGGAGTTGGAAATGATGAAATTGGGGGAAAATGTAATTATTTGGCATAGTTGGATTGAAAATCGCTTACCTATGGAAAATGTATTAATTTATCTGTTTGATAAATTTAATTATCTGTTTAGAAATAACTATTTGGGCTATCGGTGGAGGATAGCCATGGTTATTGTAGAATTGCATGATGATTGGGTAAATTGAAACTAATCAATTGGAATATGTCATTGAATATGACGGTTGGATTAACACATTGAATATGTGCTTTAATTGATCATTGTATATGATAAAGTATTTAAATGCATTGCATATGTATATTGTTTGGGAGGAGATAGGGGATGGACTCCATTGATAATTAAGTTGGCCAGAGTGTCCAGGGTGAAAGTCCTGAAACCTTATATACATCTGAATGATGTTGATGATTAAAGTGTTGATAATATGAGTTGCAGTCTTATTTTGAATTGTTGATGAATTGAAATGTTGTCTTTATGAGTTGTAGTCTCATTTGAATTACTTGGATAAACAAACCATGTCAATAAAGTGAATTGGAAATAGAAATGAAACCGGGTTGAAAGATGAATATCCATGTTGATGGGTTATAGAAATGGTGTAAATCGATGTGCATGTGTTGAACATTCATCAGATGCTAATGTTTTAGTTATTTCTCATATTTGGTTTAGCATATCTCTACTAGGCTTTAGCTCACCCTACTTGAGACACCATATTTAGGTACAGGCGATATGCCACCTCCAAGAGTATAGCTTGGGAGGTTTTGGAGCTAAAAGCTTCATTTTGTTGTTTTGTCTTTATTTGTACTTAAATGTAAATCTAAGCCGAGGGCTTTACTTGTAAAAGAGTTAGAACTCTTCTTTTGTGTAACCAAGTAACAACTTGGAAAGGTGAAAGCCACAGGGCATTCTATTATTTTTGTAAACATTTGGAACTTATATGAAATACCCTTTTGTAATATTAACTCTGATGTATGTATGGAAATGTGATTAGCTATCATGAATATAGAACTTGGGATTGTATATTATTTTGAGGGCGTTACATAAAGTTTCCCATTTATCATTTAATTTCTTTAGCCGAGTATGTATTCATTTCTTGCTTAGTTCTATTTTGAATATAGATCAATTTACTCATACAAGCCTGCATACTTTGTATACATCTCACATACCAATTTAAGAGACACACATAATTACAAAATTAACAGTTGATGAAAAATCATGTGTCACGTGCAACGCACCTGTCCAATCAATATTATATATAAACAATTGAAAAACCATTGTGCTTTGCTCCACTGAATCTCTGTCTTCTCTTTGTTTCTCTCTACCATATGACAAACTTGTATAGGATTTCTTGAAATTGGGTTCTATTGTGTGTTTTTAGACCAAGAAACTAGGAATAAACTTGTAACGCCCTAAAAATAATACAATAAACCCACCAATATTGAGATGCATTGATATACAAAAGATCAACATTCCTCTATTCATCAGAGTAGTTCTTACAACAGTATTACATGTTAACAACAAAGCAAATGCCCTACGGGCTTACAGCTTTCCAAGTCAACACTTGGTTACAAGAAAATAGAGTGCTAACTCAAATACATATTAAGCCCTTGGCCTGAATTACATGTAATACATCAAAAGAAAATAGACAACAAAAAGGCCTGTCCACCTCTAGCCTCCCAAGCTATGTCCTTGGACGTGGCATACTACCTGTACCTAAAATGATGTTCCCAGATAGGGTGAGCCACAGCCCAGTAGAAGTACACTAAACCAATTATAAACAATGACTAAAATAATAGCATTCAACAGATGGTCCACACTTATATTCTCACTTATACCGTGTTACAATTTCATGACAACCATGTCCAAGTTACATTTCACTTTCCGTTTCTTATCCAATTCTCAATTCATACCATAGTTCAGAACCTAGACAAACAACTTATATGAGACAATAACTCATCTTTAACATTTTTCCACTTCACAATAGATAAGTATACTAGCTATATCAATACTTCAACAGATAAGCACACAAGCTGCATCAACACTTTAAGGATAAGCATATGAGCTATATCAATACTTCAAAAGATAAGCATATGAGCTATATCAACACTTCAAAAGATAAGCATATGAGCTAAATCAATACTTCAAAAGATAAGCATATGAGCTGTATCAACACTTCAAAAGATAAGCATATGAGCTGTATCAATTTCCGGTTTAGAGGTCCAGCCCCTTTCTTCCAATAAACCGTTTGGTTTAGAGGTCCAGCCCCTTTCTTCTAATAAACCACCTGCACAAAACAACATATATATATATACACATCAGTAGTATACATAATCAATCAATACATAAAGTTAATGTATTCTTTCAACCGTCATACTCTATGACACATCCAATTGATTAGTTTTAGTTTGCCTAATCATCACGCATTGTCTACAATAACCAAAACAACCATCCACCGGTAGCCCAAAGCAATTATTTCTAAACAGAAAGTAAATGCATCCAACGGATATAATAGTCAACATTTCAACTTGTTGAGCGATAAATGATTCAACTACACCCTTTAATCCCATATATTCCCAATCTCGACTTTCTCATTTCAATTTCTCATTTCTCACAATAAATTATACAAATTAATTAATCAATGTAATTAGGGCATTTTTCATAATTAACATTACAACCCTAAGGTTTCATTTTCATCAATGTTTCAACATTAATTCCATTTCTCCATGCCAAACATGCATATAGGTTTTATATATTTAAAACCCCAACTTTTGTAAAATTACACAAAGGCCCAAACTTTCTCAAAATTACCCAACAACCCCCAACATATCAAAATACTAAAATTTAACGACAAAGCTCATAAAGAGGAGTAGGATATCCCTACCTCGAAGTTAGAGCTCAAACGGAGATGAAGACCAAAACCCAACGTGCTCCAAATCCCAACTTTTTCATATTAAAACGAAGCCCTCGACGATCAACACCACTTTCACAAAGGCCGAAAGGAAGGAAAGCACTCTAACTAGATCAAACCCTAGAGAGAAGGGAGCTTCTAGAGAGAGAGGCTCTCAAAATAACTTTTTGGAAAGTAAGAGAGAGAGAGAGTAGAAAAATGATTCAAAAATGCCCAGTTGCCCTCTGATATACGACAGGTCCGCTCGAGCGGAAAACACAACGCTCGACCGTCGAGAACAAAAAACTGGATACGCTCGAGCTCAAGAATGTCCGCTCGAGCGCCAAGACACAAGAATAAAGTTCATCTGCTCGAGCGTAAAAAACCAGTCCGCTCGAGCGCAATTTTCCCTCTCCCAGAACCTACACCAAAAATGCCTTTGTCGCTCGGCGCCAGATCGCCGAGTGCAAGAAACCCGGTCGAGCGTGAATAACGCACTGCGAAGTTTTGCGAGGGCACCAAAATCTTTGGGAGTGTGAAATCTCCTCGGCGCTCAAGACCTCGGCGGAAAGACCAAAAACCTAGCAACAAGATTTTAAACCAAGGCTCAACCCACCTGCTCAAAACAAGCCCAACACAACCTAAAACTCAAACGTATGGATTTAAAGGACGACAACAAGATAGATACAACCACCAACTCTACGGAACCGAGTCCGGAATACAACTGAACAGTAAAGGGACAATCGGGATCGCTATAACCTCCCCCCCTTAAAGAATTTCGTCCCCGAAATTAAGGATACGCCAAAATACAAGGCCAACAAATCATACAACACCAACATCTGAGTACTAGGAAAGAAACTACTCTCACTACAAACCTTCAATCCACTCTTACCAAGGAAGAGACTAACCAAGGGAACACGTTCCAAACGACGACATTCTAGACGTGACCGTCACAACAAAATCAAACCTTTCCTGAAACAATTCATCAACAACCGACTAGTGCTTCAAGCTAAGTCATTACTCAACAACAAGACCAAAGCAAATCTTTAGAGTAGATAATAAGAAAACATTTTCTTGTTCAAGTGACGTTTCTCAAAGATGTTTAAATTTTCAACGTTAACGTTTCGGAAAAATCTTGCATTTTCCATACGAAAACTCAAAAGCTTTGTAAACATTTTTCACAAACACGGTGTTACCTAGAACGCAGAGTCATCCACAGTTTATTTGCCCAAAAGATTAATCTGGAATTCTTTAAAATCCTTGAATTAAATCAACTTTTCAACAACGCCCTTAGATGGCCCAAACACTGGGAAAATTTTGTTTTCTATTTCTTTCCAAAACAGCACTATCCACAACCATCACTCACACAGTGATGCCACAACCGACACAGAATATAACATTTCTATAACGATAGTTAATAGAAATAACAACAGTACTAACAGCACATAAGGCATAAAAATTCTTGGTTTTGCAATTTCATTCCGCCTCCCTTTACTTAAAAAAAAAAAATCATAAATACGGCTCAGGACCTGGCCAACAACCAAATGAAAGCACATCTCATCTCAACAATACCCCCTTTAATACCCAAATGATACACATTTTAGTGCTGTATCAATATCAGACCAAACATTATACATACATAATGTATAAAAAGCCAATCATTCACAATGATCAATCAATACAAATATAAGATGTATTATTCCAACTGTCAGATTCAACGACAAAACATGTTCGATTAGTTTCAGTTTTCCTTAATCAACATACAAAGTCTACAACAAACGAGACTAAACTCAAGGTGACCAATGCCATCCCAAAACCCGATACCGACAAGCTGACTAACCAACTCAATAAACTCTACACTCAGTAATCCACACACTGATGTGCCACTCAAACCACTAACCCCAAACACGGAGTTCCCTACACAAACCACAAATTTTGGAATCTCACCGGATCTCCTAAAATTGAACCGCATCAACACAGCGTCTAAGGGAATCACCATCCCCCGCCATGGCTATCTAGCAAGCCTGCTCACTTCCTTGACCGAAGACCGACATGGTCAACCTCAATCACAACAACCCAAACACGAAGGACCACTTTGACCAACGCTATACTCATTACTTTAGAACACGAACTGGTCTTCCTTCAAAGAATGCTGCCAGCATCCACTCATAACCCAAACCCAACAATTGATAACCAATCACAATACGAACACTACCCCTATACAACCGATGGGGTCACCACGGACTCACTAACTAGCAAGGCCCAAAACACGAACCAACATACAGGTACCATTCCCACTAACCCGAGATACAAATCTCACATTCCCTCGAACATTCTCACATAACCTTGCCAACACCACGCAACTCTCGAAACCAACACATCTAACACATTCACCCGTGCTAGGCAAAACCTCCTTATTTTGCAAGCCATCTTACTCCCACACCGAATCCCTCAATAACCCATAGGGTCCACTTGTTACTCCACATCTTACTTGTCACTCATCCCGAGAGTACCATCAAGAGGCCCGGCCTCCATGCTAAACCACTAGTCAAAACTACCGCTAGGCAACCACCATGAACCAACCCCGACACTGTCGCATGTCGCCGACTAGGCTTTCAAAGAAGCACCATTCTAAATTTCCAGAGGAGTGAAGTCCTCAACCTCCTTATTATCAACCTGAACTTTTCTTCGCAAAGACCTTACCACAGTGACTCGACTCACGAGTCACACCCAAACCACGGGTTATACACCCAACCGATCCCATCGTAAGCATCACCAGACCTACCCGGTATTAAGGTATAAACCTATCGCATTCGATCATAATAAAGGAGCCTGAAAACTTAGGAAACACCCATATACTACTACCGGAGATATAGCACCGGCTGCTTACAACATACCACTCCCCGATGCCAACAACCACACTCTCATATAAGGGCTAACACTCTCTCAATCGAAACAACCAACCGGTACATATGCCAATTCGGCAACGTTACCTACCACGAAGGTACAAGTTTAATCCTAACAAGATTATGAGCTATGCCCTCATATAATACCATATTAATTACATATCACACCTAGTATTAATCGCACACTTCACATCCACTCGAAGAGTTCTCCCGACAAAAGACCTAAATCTCTACCATGCACATAAGATCAAATGGGTAGTACCCAAGGATTTCCGCACACCCAGCAAGTATAACTATTCTAGCCCCATAATAGTCCTAATTGGGATACGCATCCCTCAATAATTCTTCCAAATTTGAACACATGGTTCTTCAGCCCTCATTTTTCCCAAACCAAATCACACACATATAAATGCATTACTACCAAAAATTTCATGGTCTCATGACAACCTATTACATCAATAGAACTTTTAGAGTCACTACATGCTCTAATCTGCCCACTTTAAGAAAATAGATAAGCATTGGCACACATAACCATATAAACATATATATATATATATATATAAGCAAACAACCTTGACGTTCCAACATTTCCAAAACACATTGGTTACACAACAGAACCCAATGCTTACAAAGTGATAATTCACTGATTACAAAACGGATAAGTCAAAACAAAACCACCCCATCGGTATTACCACAACTACCGTCCCTCGCTGGACTGCAAAAGTTGGTCATCTTCAGACCCAAGATATTCTATGAGCTTACTAGCCACGGGCAAGAACTACTGATGTGCCCCATCTGGCCACACCTAAAACAACTACTAATTTCCCCAACTGGAACTTGGCAACTCGACTCACCCGAGGCCCTCTAAATCTGCTTTGTTGTCCCCCAAAGCAGTCTTGCCCTTGGTCGAATAATAATTTGGACCCGACTAGATTGTAAAACCCCCAAAGAAGCCCCTGGCTAAGTATAGAAACGGCTGAAATGACCCGGCTGATTACACACCCAACAAGTAAGCGGCTCCCTAGCACGAGACTGGTTCAAAGCCTGAGCTGATAAAGACCCCAACAACTGCTTCCCCACAAAGTATTCGATCGGCCCAAAACTTGGCTGGTTAAGAGATTCATGTGGTGCAACTACTGGTCAGACTGCCACTCCTGCCCTCCTCCTCTGTGGGCACACCGAAACCTTGTGGCCCAACTGACCACATTTGAAACAACTAACAGACTCCCTATTTTGAGGCTGGTCCGATGCCTGAACCTCTATGGACCTCCCAACAAAAGAGTCTGAAACTCTAGACGAAGAAAAGAACTTAACCTGGGACTGAGTATACTTTTGTCTCCACCTCTTACTGGGCCTAGAGTACCTATAAGCTGTAGGAGTCTCCGCAATGGCCTCCTCCCTAACCCGGCCAACACCCATCACCGTGGGCTCTTCCCTATTTTGTCCCATAGCTAGCACCGCTACCTCAACATGAGCAACCGCCTCAACAAGCACACTATAACTCCTATGCCAAGACCCAACGATCCTTTCCCGGATGCTATCACACAACCTACTCTCAAACTCTGAACAACGTAATTCCTCCATCTCCACCAATTCCGGGACAAACCTTGATAGATTCGCGAACCATGCTTCAAACTGCACCAAAGGTGTAGTACCCTGGCGTAACTCCCCAAACTGTTTCCGCAACTCCTCCCGTGTGGAGGGAGGGAAATCAAAACTCCCTCATCTAGGCATCCTAGTAAAAGCAACAAAGGTATTAGCACAACAACAACGGTGCCGAAATTATTTCACTAGCGTCCTAACACGATGGACAGCTGTAATTCATTCCACGTAAGCACATAAACGCATAAACACTTACGAATTTCATTTCTAGATAATGATAGTCCCGAGGCGTTACTAGAGTTCTGGTTAGAAACAGCATTGATCAAGTGCCTTTCCAACAAGACTCACAGAAACCCAAGGATCCAATCAACATCTAGAAACTAAATCCCATACCCAAGTAGTCACATAAACATGTTATCACATAAGCACATAACATTACACCTAAGTCTCTAATCATGCGAAACAAACCCATTGTGATACTAATCACTTCCCACGTACCTGAAGTATTCGAACCTGGTACGCTCTGATACCAAGTTGTAACGCCCTCAAAATAATACAATAAACCCACCAATATTGAGATGCATTGATATACAAAAGACCAACATTCCTCTATTCATCAGAGTAGTTCTTACAACAGTATTACATGTTAACAACAAAGCAAATGCCCTACGGGCTTATAGCTTTCCAAGTCAACACTTGGTTACAAGAAAATAGAGTGCTAACTCAAATACATATTAAGCCCTTGGCCTGAATTACATGTAATACATCAAAAGAAAATAGACAACAAAAAGGTCTGTCCGCCTCTAGCCTCCCAAGCTATGTCCTTGGAGGTGGCATGCTACCTGTACTTGAAATGATGTTCCCATATAGGGTGAGCCACAGCCTAGTAGAAGTACACTAAACCAATTATAAATAATGACTAAAATAATAGCATTCAACAGATGGTCCACACTTATATTCCCACTTATACCATGTTACAGTTTCATGACAACCATGTCCAAGTTACATTTCACTTTCCGTTTCTTATCCAATTCTCAATTCATACCATAGTTCAGAACCCAGACAAACAACTTATATGAGACAATAACTCATCTTTAACATTTTTCCACTTCACAATAGATAAGCATACTAGCTATATCAATACTTCAACAGATAAGCACACAAGCTGCATCAACACTTCAAGGATAAGCATATGAGCTATATCAATACTTCAAAAGATAAGCATATGAGCTATATCAACACTTCAAAAGATAAGCATATGAGCTAAATCAACATTTCAAAAGATAAGCATATGAGCTGTATCAACACTTCAAAAGATAAGCATATGAGCTGTATCAACACTTCAAAAGATAAGCATATGAGCTGTATCAATTTCCGGTTTAGAGGTCCAGCCCCTTTCTTCCGATAAACCGTTTGGTTTAGAGGTCCAGCCCCTTTCTTCCAATAAACCGCCTGTACAAAACAACATATATATGTATACACATCGGTAGTATACATAATCAATCAATACATAAATTTAATGTATTCTTTCAACTGTCATACTTTATGACACATCCAATTGATTAGTTTTAGTTTGCCTAATCATCATGCATTGTCTACAACAACCAAGACTACCCTCCACCGGTAGCCCAAAGCAATTATTTCTAAACAGAAAGTAAATGCATCCAACAGATATAATAGTCAACATTTCAACTTGCTGAGCGATAAATGATTCAACTACACCCTTTAATCCCATATATTCCCAATCTCGACTTTCTCATTTCAATTTCTCATTTCTCACAATAAATTATACAAATTAATTAATCAATGTAATTAGGGCATTTTCCATAATTAACATTACAACCCTAAGGTTTCATTTTCATCAATGTTTCAACATTAATTCCATTTCTCCATGCCAAACATGCATATAGGTTTTATATATTTAAAACCCCAACTTTTGTAAAATTACACAAAGGCCCAAACTTTCTCAAAATTACCCAACAACCCCCAACATATCAAAATACTAAAATTTAACGACAAAGCTCATAAAGAGGAGTAGGATATCCCTACCTCGAAGTTAGAGCTCAAACGGAGATGAAGACCAAAACCCAACGTGCTCCAAATCCCAACTTTTTCATATTAAAACGAAGCCTTCGACGATCAACACCACTTTCACAAAGGCCGAAAGGAAGGAAAGCACTCTAACTAGATCAAACCCTAGAGAGAAGGGAGCTTCTAGAGAGAGAGGCTCTCAAAATAACTTTTTGGAAAGTAAGAGAAAGAGAGAGAGTGTAGAAAAATGATTCAAAAATGCCCAGTTGCCCTCTGATATACGACAGGTCCGCTCAAGCGGAAAACACAATGCTCGAGCGTCGAGAACAAAAAACTGGATACGCTCGAGCTCAAGAATGTCTGCTCGATCGCCAATACACAAGAATAAAGTTCATCCGCTCGAGCGTGAAAAACCAGTCCGCTCGAGCGCAATTTTCCCTCTTCCAAAACCTACACCAAAAATACACTGTCCGCTCGAGCGCCAACAATCCCGCTCGAGCGCAAGAAACCCGCTCTAGCGTGAATAACACACCTGTAGAAGTTTTGCAGGGCACCAAAGTACTGGGAGTGTAAAATCTCCGCTCGAGCGCTCCAAGACCCACTCGAGCGGAAAGACCAAAAACCTAGCAACAAGATTTTAAACCAAGGCTCAACCCACCTGCTCGAAACAAGCCCAACACAACCTAAAACTCAAACGTATGGATTTAAAGGACGACAACAAGATAGATACAACCACCAACTCTACGGAACTGAGTCCGGAATACAATTGAACAGTAAAGGGACAACCGGGATCGCTATAAAACTCATCATTTAATACAATATAAACATTTAACCAATCAATGGGTGAACACAATTTGATTGACACATGGAACTATTTTAATTGGAAACGCAAGGGTGGACACAAACAACTATTATGATTTGTGTTAGAAATTAGGCGCCCATGTGGCTTGACCCATGAACCTTTTGAACCTTATCTATGTAAGTTTGAGTTTGAATTTGAATTCAAAACTTATTTGGATAACCACTCATGATATCTATATCTATCATATCAACTGATATGGATAGATTGATATATATGGTTATATATCTGATTATATATTTATCTAATATATGGATATCAGATACGTTATGGGTTTTTACCCATAACCTTTTTCCCAGACTTTCTCTCTCTAACTCTCTCCCATATGAGAACAATCCAGCCTCTACACTATGACTTGTGTGGGTGATACTCATATTGTGCTATCAATCCACTGTTGGGAGTTCATTGTTTGCATTTATGGAAGCATGTGATTTACCCACAAGATTCTTCATTTCTATCACCTAAGGTATGATCTGAATTTTTTACCCGCTGCGTTAATACTTGTTTTACATTGGTATCAGAGCATATATGGGTATTTTCGTGTTTTCTTTAATCATGTGTATAATTTTATATAAATATATACACATTATATGCATGAAAATTAATGAAGGAGGAAGATGAAGTGCAGGGTTTCTGCACTTTCACTCTTATTAGATTGAGAGTTTAAAATACCTTATTTTTATGGTCATTAAATGTTATTTTTGAGACCATAAATGTTTTTATTTTGAAAAATGGAGTCTGACAGTACAGAAATTAGACTAGAAAACACCCCGGAAGGCGGTGTGTGAGCAGCATATGCTAGATGACGTCATCACCGATGGGGCACGTGCTGCCACGCGCTGCCACGCGCTGTTGCGTTGTCCACACGCGTGACTTATGCACTTCCACGCGCGTGTTAGCCGCGCCGCTTCGAACCGCACCACGTGCACTACCACGCGCAGGCCATGAGCTAAGCCACTTTCGAAAGCCGAGCCACGCCATCTTGTTCTTGACACCGAACTTTGGTTTGATTTGGAGGTAAGGGTTTGTTTGTTTTCTTTAAAATTCAGAATTGCGTTAAATGATCATAAGTAATTCGTTATAACTTTGTTTTAAGCGTGGGTGGTACTGTTAGACTCAGAATTAAATTTTCTATCTTTTGTAAAATTTTCAAAATTTTATGAAAATAAAAAATATTTTTCCTAAAATAATAATTCATTATTTCTACTTTAAAATGCTTCTAGTGTTGAACTGAATTTTTTACAGTAGACCACTGTAATGGTTTGCTATTTACTGGTATGGTTGTTGCATTTTCCCAAATTCTGGAATATTTATTTATGATTTTTTGTATGTTTATTAATTATTCAAAATTCCAGAAAAATACCAGAAAATTTCAAAAATTTTTAGAAGTGATATACTTTATGTTATGGCATAATCTGAATATTAAATACAGCATATTGTTGTTTTTTTCCTAGAATTTCTAATATCTTGAAATTAGAATAGCATGATTAATTGTTTTTTAATTTAAATTCCATTATTAATTGTAACATAGCATGAGTTGATTGTAAATCTACATTATGATGCTATTGTATGGAATTAGATATTTTATCATGCTTTTTAGACATGCCATAGTCAGTGGGAGGTTGTTTGGTTGAGAGAAATCTTTGTAGATTTACTCCCGAAAACTAATATTTTGCGCATAAATTAAACTAAATTTTGGATACTTGTCAACTGTGGCGCAAGAGATGATTACGAGCATAGCGGATTTTCGATCTTGCGACTTGTGTAATATTGTTACTATTTAATTTAGATTTTTGTGTCAAAATTATATTATGCTAATCAAATTAATCCTAATGCGAATTTCTTTCTAAATTGACTTAGCTTATGGAAGTTAATTTGGTTGACCTAGACTTAGTAGAGATGTTCAAATGTGAATAATGTAATCCTATTCTTTAGATGAGCAAAAGTCTTGGAGACTTTAGGTCAGACCTTAATTGAGCCAAAGTAAAGAAACATGACTCAAAGTCGTCGTGGTTTTGTTGTCTTGTTTGGCATAATAAAAACTGATGTGTGAGCTATGGTTAGCGGTACGCTACGTAACTTTGATTGGCGAGTTTTGAAGTTGTGAAATTAGTAAGCCCTCAATAGATCTGTTTATGATCTTGACTATTGAGCTGCGCGAATTGACTTTGTAATTTGACTTGTAATGATGTTGCATCATTGGATGAAGTAACATTCAAGAGTCACATCATCCAAGAAATGCGAGCTTAAATGAGTTAGTCATTAAGTGTAAGATGAGTAGCCAATATGAGCAGTGTTTTGCTCTCTACCCAATTATTGGGAGTGAATGGAGCAAAATTTCACGCACTATAATAGTGTGCATTAACGTATCACTTGAAGTTAAAAGATTTGCGCTTAGAAGCAACAAAATCTATTAACACTAAGTGAAAAGATTAGCGCCAAGTGGCTGCAAAATCTATTAGCATTGCCAACTTGTCTAAGTCTGGACACTTACTGTTTCCACACTTGAGTGTGAGACATGAGCAGGTGCTTCTTTGTATGATTCCTTAGCTAGGCTAACGTTTTTTTTTTTGAATAACGTTTATCACTAAGCGCAAACGTTGCAGCATAGTAATGAAAAGGTCAAGGCCGGCAAGGTTGTTATGACTCTAAGAGTTTGACGCATCGCTTGTGAGAGCATTGTGTTGAATTAGACTCTTTAGCCTAATTCGCGCTTAAGTTACTTCAAGAGTTTTCATAGATTGATAGCTTATTCTCTCATTCTTGTGGATAGTAGAATTAATTGCAAGTAACTATGAAAATAGAAATGGCAAGAGGAGTATCGTCATTTTTCAACTAGATGTAGTAAAGTGTATGGAGAATAAAATTGACTTAAAGGTGCAGGGGACTAGCACTTACTAGTTAAATTTGCGACTTAGGCGCACTTGATATCTCCATGACATCCTTTTATGATCTAGTGAATATGAATTAGTCGTGAGTCATTACCTAGTTGGGCCTAAACCTTTAAAACTTGTCTTCGAAAACTCACACATTAGGATGATTGGAATTAGTTTATGATGTTGGTCATGAACCGATGGCTTATTATACTTAATCACATTAATCAGATGATGACAGGATGGTTTGAGTAAGCCCTCTCGGGCCCACTCGCTTGTGACATCCTGCTCTCATGTGAATGTGTAACTTTGTTCGCAATTGTTGCACACAAGTAAGTAGGAAAGCTGTAGAAGGGCATCTGTATTGGCGCATTTAGGCCACTATAATATTTGTGACTAGATATGTGTAAGGGTATGATATCTAAGCCTCAATCTCGACACATTTACGGATTACGATACGCATCTTAGTCAAGACTATTTAACCTCCCATAAGTCAAAAAGTTTTGAAATGATTTTTGACATTGCACATATGAGGTCGAGATCAATTAGATAACAGCTTTCGTGCTTTTAGTTTTGACCAAGGTGGCGAGTATCTATTTGAGTTATTTTTTAGAAAACTTAGAAAACTCTATGAAGAGAAATGGATGCTTAGAAAATTGATTATTCCTAGTACTCAACAACACAATGGTGTAGTAGAGAAAAAGAATTAAGTATTGTTAATGTTAGGTGGATGATGGCACAAAATGTTTCCCATTTGGCAATTGCACTTTAGTTTGTTGCCTATATCCCTGACTAAGTGCCCTCCATATTAGATTTTACACTCCATCTGAGTAATGGGTTAGCAGAGAGCCATCTATGGGCGATCTGTAACCGTTAAGCAGCTTATCTTTATTTTACTTCTCATAAGGTTGCGAAGTTAAGACCTAGGATTCTATAGCGCATTATTGTATGCTGTCTTGTAAACACATAGGGTCATGTTGCGTATTATTGTATGCTGTCATGTAAACCCTCCGGGTCATGTGCATATAGGTAAGCAGCTTTGTGGTAGTGTAACTAAGTCACGTAAAGTTTTCTTAGTAAAGGTGACGTGAATAGAGTTTTGGAACTCTATAAGATAGAGAATTTTTAAGTATAGCGCTTTATGTAGCCTAGTTGAGAATGGAAAGAATTTCCAATATCCTAGGGACAGTGGGAGCGATGTGCCTACTAATGGATTATTCCATTAGAGAAGAATACTCTACATTCTTAGTTGCGTGGTAGTGAATGTGAAAATTTTCCACGTCATCACTGGGTGCTTGAGAGAGAAACATTCATGATTGCTCTGCAAGATGATAAAGAGCCTAGGTTAATGCCAAAGACTTTAGTCCCCTGTTTTTAGAAAGTGGATCAATGTTGCGCAGTTTAAGACAAAGTCTTTGAGGATTAACCATTTCTATAATTTGGTTGACTTTCCATTATGATGTGAAACTGTTCTAAAGATATACGCATTTTGTATAGTCATTGTTGAGGCATAAGGCTCGCTAGATATCGAAAAGTCGCACCATTGACATAAGTTCGGAACATTGATTTGTGGACATTGTGACTCAACTTTTCGTTGGAGAATTAGATAAGTAGATCCGTAGGGATTTACCTTCTGCTTTTATGATGAAAAGTTAGGAGCTCAAAAAGGTTGTTAGTGTCACGACCCAAACCCGGCCCTATGGGTTTAGCACCGTAACCGGCTAGTAATCCGAGATTACCAAGGCACATATGAGAACAAGAAAAACAGAGTTCGAACTGGCAGAAGCCAATACAGTAAATAAATAATGTCCATTGAGTTGTGTCAGTCTGTTTGCCAAAAGATTTTTCATGCATTCATACATTCAAACGATCTATATACAAAATTTACAATGCAGACAAAGACAGGACCTAATCCCTTGATAACAAGATGCAGTTAGTAGTCGATCTATACAGTAATCCAAACAGTACGGAGACCGACGGCGGGAAAAATAAAACACCCCAAAGCCATAACATGGCAACTCGGAACCTCGCAGGGAGGCACAAAGGCTGGCTTGACAAAACTGGAGTCTAACCCACGCTCCTAGCTCCGGTCTGGTGGCTGAGCACCTACATATGTATATATAAACAGTGAGCTAAAGCCCAGTGAATAACATAAAGCGTAAAGAGGTTAAGAATGAAATGTCCTCACAGTAATGAAAACGGTTCATTAAGCAGTATTCCAGTCTTTTAGTCATAACAGTTATTCAGTCATATGTGGTACATCCATTAGCATAGCAGTAAACAGTAGGTCTAAAAGACCGAACAATAATGATGGCCATCGATCGATGCGATAATGGTTCCACGAGGAAGCAGAGATCTCTGTGATACTTGATGATAAAGATTATCTGATGGTTGCTAAGGATGCCACAATACATTTCAGAATATAGGACATACATTCAATCAAATAACAATAATCATTTCAGAAAACAGTTCCATAAACAGTCAGAAAACATTCTCAGTTGAACATATCTTTACACAATTGTTACTCACGAGTTAAGACTCTGATATGCTAGAGCGTATCTCCCCAGTCGCCAATCCTACACAGTTCACAGGTTGAACACACACTAAGCTACACAGTTGGGAAATATTATAACTTAATCCCTTATTTGCCTTGGTGTGTTCTACATCTATATCCTCATTAAGATGCCTTAAACTAGGCTTAAGAATGCCTAGAATGGGATGAGGATGCAAAAATACACTTAGAAAACATTTTGCAAAGTTTGCTGAAAATAGGAGTCTCGCTCGAGCGAGCATTCCTTCGTTCGAGCGAGCTTCCAAAATCAAAGGCTTCACTCGAGCGAGAAATCCTTTGCCCGAGCGGTCTGATGAAACAGTAAAAGTACTGGATGCTTGAATTTTACGCTTGAGCCACCAATCTTTCGCTCGAGCGTGGCTCAGAGTAAACGTTGGTCGCTCGAGCGAGGAATCCTTCGCTCGAGCGAAGAAGCCAAATCTGGAATTTCCAGATTTGCCTTCCAAGCTCAAACCAAGCATTCTACCACTCTTTACTCGACCTCTTAGGCCCAAATTCTGGAAAACACCTCTAGATTCAATATACAACAAGTTTCCAAGCTCAATTTGTGAATTCAAAGCCCAAGAGTGAGTCAATTGAAACCATTTTTCAAACCCACTTTCAAGAATAAACTTCAAACATGCCATGCATGAATTTAGAATCAAATTCCAGCTTCAAAGCTTGCTCTAATGAGCTTAATATTTTGAAAACAAGATGAAAGTATGGACTATAACAACAATATGGGCATGCATGTACCAATTCCATAAAATTAAACCTCCAAACTTGACTATATGAGCATGCATGCATGAGATGAGCTCTAATTCAACTCTTGGGAACCAATTTATGGTTCTACTCTTCAATTAAGCATAAGGCATGCAAGAACTAACTCAATCACAACAATGAGAAGGTAAAAACCTTACCTAAGTCTTGTAGTTCAAGCCTAGAAGTTCAATTAGGCAATCTATACTTCAAATCCTCTTAAGTTCCAAGCACAACCAAGCAAGATGTGATGAAAATCAACTTCCTCCTTCTCTCTCTAAATTAGGTTGAGGCAAGAAATAGAGTGATCAAATGTTTTGATTCAATGCAATAAGGCTCTACAATACTCATAAACAAAGGCCCCACTAGATGGCATGATTGTAATTAAAAGCAACTCTATTAATTTGGCTTATTCTAATCTAATTTAATCATTCCTAATCACATTTTAAACAAATATACCATAAAATCAGATAAATTCTCGATCATGAAACACTAAGCGGTTTGATTGACGCCGATAAGGCCTTCAATTTGCAGTTTAATCATAAAACACGAACAGATAATCAAGTAATCAAACAGATAAGAATGCAATACAATAAACATGCTCGATCGATTCGGTTTAAATTTTTAATCGATCTGCTTCAAGACTTGATTAGTTCAATTATCGATTAATTGGCAGTCGATTTAGCGATGTCGACGTAATTGAGAAATTTTCAAGAAAGCGGTATGGGGTTGTTACAGTCTCCCCTCCTTATAAGGAGTTTAGTCCTCTAAACTCGAGTTACCTTCATTCTGGAAGAAAACAGGATTCAGCGGGAACAAATCAGGATATCGCCTAGCCATGTCATCTTCCCTTTCCCAAGTGGCATACACACCACCATGGTTCTGCCAGTCAACCTTCACTAACGGGATCTCTTTGTTTCTCAGTTTCTTGATTCGTCTGTTTACAATCTGTATAGGCCGTTCCTCGTAAGTGTAGTCATCACTCAACACGATACGAGTAGGCTCAATCACGTGGAAGGGATCCCGGAGATAATCTCTCAACATCGAAATGTGGAAAACATTATGCATATGCTCCATTTCAGGAGGAAGCGCAACTTGATACGCCACCGGATTAATTTTCTCAATAATCTCGTACGGTCCGACATACCGCGGTGCTAACTTGCCTTTGACTCCAAAACGAGTCTGGCCTTTCATTGGTGTCACTTTCACAAAAACGTGATCACCCACTTCATACTCTCTGTCCCGTCTTCTGACATCCGCATAACTCTTCTGTCTACTCTATGTAGTTTTCAGTTTTTGCTGTATCAGTTTTATCTTTTCAGTCGTTTCATATACAATCTCGGGCCCAAGCAAAGGCCCATCTCCAACCTCTGCCCAGCAAATCGGAGATCGACATTTCCTGCCATACAATGCCTCGAAAGGCGCCATACCAATACTCGAATGGTAGCTGTTATTGTAGGCAAATTCAACTAAGGGAAAATGACTTTCCCAATCTCCCTGGAAATCAAGGACACACATTCTCAGTAAATCCTCCAGAGTCTGGATGGTCCTTTCGACCGCCATCTGGTTCGAGGATGGTAGGCACTACTCAGTCTCAATTCAGTACCCAATGCAGTCTGTAGGCCTTGCCAAAACCTCGATGTAAACTTCGAATCCCTGTCAGAAACAATAGACACAGGCACTCCATGCAGTCTCACAATTTCATCAATATAGATAACAGCCAATTTGTCCGCATTATAGATTGTTTTGACAGGTAAGAAGTGAGCAGATTTGGTTAGTCTATCAACAATAACCCAAATTGAATCCATACATTTTCTGGAGCGAGGTAACCCAACGATAAAATCCATCGTGATATGCTCCCATTTCCACTCTGGTATGGGTAAGGGTTGCAATAATCCGGCAGGTCGTTGATGTTCGGCTTTGACTTGTTGGCAATGAAGACATTTGGACACAAAGTCGGCAATTTCTTTCTTCATTCCCGGCCACCAGAAATTCTGTTTCAGATCTTGGTACATTTTCGTATTCCCCGGGTGGATAGACAATTTTGAATTGTGGCCCTCTTGCAGAACTCTTCTTTTCAGTTCAGTGTCATTCGGTACACACAGTCTTTCCTGAAATTTCAGTACATTGTTCTCAAATTTGAATCCCGGTCTCGGCTTAGACTCTCTTTCTTCGATGATCTTTTTCAAAAAGTCATCGATTCTTTGTTCTCTTTAACTTCTTCAATCAAAATTTGGTTGAGCGATAATGGCTATTGTTCCACATTGTTCTCTCAAGACAATTTCAATTTGATTTTTCGAGATCATAAAGCAATTCTTTCGTCGGTGAGCAAACAAGCTAAGTTGGCAATTGACTTTCGGCTCAATGCATAAATGATATTGGCTTTTCGGATGGTCTGAGAATCAGAGGTCGTAGTCTTTGATCAATTCTAGCCATCTGCGCTGTCTCATATTTAGTTCTTTCTGTGTGAAAAAATATTTTAAACTCTTGTGGTCGGTGTATACTTCACATGTCGCCCCATACAGGTAGTGACGCCAAATTTTCAATGCAAACACCACCGTAGCAAGTTCCAAATCATGGGTCGGGTAGTTCTTTTCATGTGGTCTCAACTGTCGGGAAGCATAAGCAATAACTCTCCCATTCTGCATTAAAACACACCCCAAACCCTTATGAGAAGCATCACTAAATACAGTATAACCATCCGTACCTGAAGGTAGAGTAAGGATCGGTGCAGTCACAAGTTGAGTTTTCAACTCTTGGAATGCTGATTCCCTTTGGTCAGTCCAGTCAAATGATGTCCCCTTCTGAGTTAACTGAGTCAATGGTAGGGCAATTTTGGAGAAATCCTTGACAAATCTTCTGTAATATCCAGCCAATCCCAAAAAGCTTCGGACTTCAATCACATTTGTTGGTCTAGGCGATTCACTCTGACTTCAATTTTCTCGGATCAACGAAATTCCATCTTTGCTAACAACATGCCCCAAAAACATAACATGATCAAGCGAGAATTCACATTTAGACAGTTTAGCATACAATTTACATTCTCTTAAGGTTTGCGAGGCAAGTCTCGAGATGGTGTTCATGTTCTTCTCTACTTTTTGAATAAATCAGTATGTCATCAATAAATACTACAATGAAATCATCAAGGTATGGTTTAAAAATTCTGTTCATAAGGTCCATAAATGCAGCAGGGGCATTCGTGACTCCGAATGGCATAACCAAAAATTCATAATGGCCATACCTCGTTCTAAAAGCAGTTTTATCAATGTCTTCTGGTTTAACCTTCAGTTGATGATACCCCGATCTAAGATCAATCTTGGAAAACACTTGTGCACCCTGTAACTGGTCAAATAAATGATCAATACGTGGCAACGGGTATTTATTTTTCACAGTTACCTTGTTCAATTCGCGGTAATCAATGCACAGTCTCAGTGAGTCATCTTTCTTTTTTACAAATAAAACAAGTGCACCCCACGGTGAAGTACTGGGCCTGATAAACTTCTTGTCTGACAGTTCTTGCAACTGTACTTTCAACTCCTTCAGTTCAATTGGGGCCATTCTGTAAGGAGCTTTAGATATTGGCTGTGTACCTGGAACCACATCCACAGTAAATTCAATTTCCCTGTCAATTAAATCCCCTGGCAGATCATCTGGAAATACATCAGGAATTCTCGACTATAGGAATACAATTCACGTCGGTTTAACACTATCATCGAGACACAACGACAGTAACCACAGATATCCTTTACACCCCTTTCTAATTAATTTAACAGCTTTCACTGAAGAAATCAAATACGGAGGAGGTACTACTCCACTTCCATTAAACACAAATTCAGGCAAACCAGGTGGACGGAAAACAACTTGCTTGGTCACACAATCAATAGTGGCATAATATTTTTGTAACCAATCCATCCCCAATATTACATCAAAATGATCAATGTTCAATGGCAGTAAATCAATAAACAGATGCATATCCCCAACAATAATCTCACAAGCAGGATACATATATGCACATGTCATGGATCCCCCAACAGGTGATGATACAGCTAACAGGTAATTCATGGGTTCTAAGGGTCTATTCAATTTTCGTGAAAAAGCATGCGATACATATGAGTGTGTAGACCACGAATCAATCAATACATATGCATTTTGTGCACAAATAGAGAGGATACCTGACACAATGGTTTCAGTATTTTGCACATCTCCCGGTACTAGGGCGAACACTCGGCCCTGCCTCATAGGCTCTTTCCCAGTAGCTTTGGGGTTAGGCTTCAGTGTTACAGTTGACGCTGTTGCGCTTGGTGTAGCTTTGCTACTACCTTGCGGAGCAGAGGGACAGTCTCTAACCATGTGGCCCACTTTGCCACATCTGTAACAGGCTCCAGATATTTTGTGACAAACCCCTCTGTGCTTGTTGCCGCATACAGAGCAGGGTGGAATGAACCCACTCCCTTGGCTGGGGCTAGTTGTTGACCCCGTATTCTGTTTCTTGCTCGATGGGTTGTGCTTGCCCTTTTTGAATTTAAAACCCTGCCTTTTACCATGCCATTCAGTTGTTGGTGTTTCAGATTGTTTCTTCTTTGCAATGTTCGACTTCGACCATCAATGCCCTCGAGAACACCCACAAAAGTCGGTAGTTTCAAAACACTTATTCGGTCAAGTATTGCAACATTAAGGCCACCCTCAAATTTTTCGGCCTTCTTGTAGTCAGTGTCCACCATGTGTGGTGCATATCTGGCAAGCTCAGTGAACCTTGCTTCATATTCAGCCACAGACATTGTACCCTGTCTCAGCTGTTCAAACTCAGTCACTTTTCTATCCCTGACGCACTGTGGGAAGTACTTTTCAAAGAAGGACTCCTTGAGCGAGCCCAAGTCATATGAAGATTTGTGTCACGGACCAACATCCACCACCTTCTAGCTTCTTCTTGTAGGGTGAAGGTGGCTAACAAAACTTTATTATTACGAGCACTAAACACTTCAAATAATTTTTCTGTTTCAAGCACCCAAGCTTCAGCCTTTAGCGGTTCAAGGCCTCCCTGAAAGGATGGCGGTTTCATCTTGCTGATTTTATGGGTGAGAGCAATAATATCCCCATTATTCACATTTTCATTTGGTTCATTTGTCCGAGGAGGAGGAGGAGGAGTCTGTTGGTTACATTGTTTCTCAAGTCTAGCAGTTATCAGTTCCATCATTCTTTCCATTCTTGCCTCGATAGATGAGGATTCAGGTTCATTTGCATTGTCCATTTCACTATAGCGATTATACTTGATTATGGCAATTATAACATAAACATTTGCATGTTTAGAGCGATTATCACATTAACATGTATTGATCATAACATAGCCACACACTTTTCAAGTTAATGAAATGCCTAATCACTTTTCTAGGACACCCTATAGCTCATTTGGACACGTGTGTGGGGTATAACTTGGTTAAGTATCGCTCGATACCACTCTGTCACGACCCAAACCCTATGGGTTTAGCATCAGAATCGCCATAATCCGAGATTAGAAGACACCTTAATGAGAACGATAAAAGCGAGTTGAGTTCTGGCGGAAGCATCTGATAAATAAATAATGTCCATTGAATGTGACGGTCAGTGTGCCAAAAAGATTTTCATGCATTCATACATTCAAACGATGCAGATCTATACAAAATTCTGATCGCAAAGATGCGAGGACCTAATCTCTTGATAGCATGCAGTTAGTAGTCGAGATCTATCTGATAATCCAAAGCGAGACGGAGAAGCGGCGGAAAAATAAAACACCCCAAAGCCATAACATGGCAACTCGGAACCTCGCAGTGAGGCACAAAGGCTGGCTTGACAAAACTGGAGTCTAACCCACGCTCCTAACTCCGGTCTGGTGGCTGAGCACCTACATATGTATATATAAACAGTGAGCTAAAGCCCAGTGAATAACATAAAGCGTAAAGAGGTTAAGAATGAAATGTCCTCACAGTAATGAAAACGGTTCATTAAGCAGTATTCCAGTCTTTCAGTCATAACAGTTATTCAGTCATATGTGGTACATCCATTAGCATAGCGATGTGATGAGTCTAAAAGACGAACAATAATGATGGCCATCAATCGATGCGATAATGGTTCCACGAGGGAACCGAGATCTCTCATGATAGATGGCAATAGTATACAATAGTTGCTAAGGATGCCACAATACATTTCAGAATATAGGACATACATTCAATCAAATAACAATAATCATTTCAGAAAACAGTTCCATAAACAGTCAGAAAACATTCTCAGTTGAACATATCTTTACACAATTGTATCTCACGAGTTAGACTCATATGCTAGAGCGTGTCTCCCCAGTCGCCAATCCTACACAGTTCACAGGTTGAACACACACTAAGCTACACAGTTGGGAAATATTATAACTTAATCCCTTATTTGCCTTGGTGTGTTCTACATCTATATCCTCATTAAGATGCCTTAAGCTAGGCCTAAGAATGCCTAGAATGGGATGAGGATGCAAAAATACACTTAGAAAACATTTTGTAAAGTTTGCTGAAAATAGGAGCCTCGCTCGAGCGAGCATTCCTTCGCTCGAGCGAGCTTCCAAAATCAAAGGCTTCGCTCGAGCGAGAAATCCTTTGCTCGAGCGGTCTAATGAAACAGTAAAAGTACTGGATGCTTGAATTTTACACTCGAGCCACCAATCCTTCGCTCGAGCATGGCTCAGAGTAAACGTTGGTCGCTCGAGCGAGGAATCCTTCGCTCGAGCGAAGAAGCCAAATCTGGAATTTCCAGATTTGCCTTCCAAGCTCAAACCAAGCATTTTACCACTCTTTACTCAACCTCTTGGGCCCAAATTCTGGAAAACACCTCTAGATTCAATATACAACAAGTTTCCAAGCTCAATTTGTGAATTCAAAGCCCAAGAGTGAGTCAATTGAAACCATTTTTCAAACCCACTTTCAAGAATAAACTTCAAACATGCCATGCATGAATTTAGAACCAAATTCCAGCTTCAAAGCTTGCTCTAATGAGCACAATATTTTGAAAACAAGATGAAAGTATGGACTATAACAACAATATGGGCATGCATGTACCAATTCCATAAAATTAAACCTCCAAACTTGACTATATGAGCATGCATGCATGAGATGAGCTCTAATTCAACTCTTGGGAACCAATTTATGGTTCTACTCTTCAATTAAGCATAAGGCATGCAAGAACTAACTCAATCACAACAATGAGAAGGTAAAAACCTTACCTAAGTCTTGTAGTTCAAGCCTAGAAGTTCAATTAGGCAATCTATACTTCAAATCCTCTTAAGTTCCAAGCACAACCAAGCAAGATGTGATGAAAATCAACTTCCTCCCTTCTCTCTCTCTAAATTCGGTTGAGGCAAGAAATAGAGCTGATCAAATGTTTTGATTCAATGCAATAAGGCTCTACAATACTCATAAACAAAGGCCCCACTAGATGGGATGATTGTAATTAAAGCAACTCTATTAATTTGGCTTATTCTAATCTAATTTAATCATTCCTAATCACATTTTAAACAAATATACCATAAAATCAGATAAATTCTACTGATCATGAAACACTAAACGGTTTTCAGTTCGGCCGCCGATAAGGCCTTCAATTTGCAATCTAAACATAAAACACGAACAGATAATCAAATAATCAAACAGATAAGAATGCAATACAATAAACATGCTCAGTCAGTTCAGTTTAAATTTTTAATCAGTCCGTTCAGTACTTCAGTTAGTTCAATTATCGGTCGGTAGAACAATTCGATTTAGCGATGTCGATGCGTAATTCAAGAATTTCGGTAAACAGTATGGGGTTGTTACAGTTAGTTCCAATAAATCTTTTACAGCCTAAAACAGTTATCCAAATAGTGGTTCTTAGATTTCGTTAAGCCATGATAGGCCAACGATGATCGATGAAGACCACTGAGGCATGATCAATGGTCCAAAAGAAGTTTTTCCTTACTTAGTCATTATGAGCCAGGAATTTATAAGGTTGTCACCACCTAGGCTAGGCAGCCCTCTGTTTTAGATATGATGGACATGGGTGATGTAATTTATATGCTCGGATTTACGATCCTTAGGGATTGTTTTGGGAGAATTCCTGTTTTGTCTTTGATGACTTACATAAGGAATATCCTAGAATGATTATAGATGCAAAATTGCAAACCCATTGATTTACCTATCGGTAAAAGCCAGAGCCTTAGCTATTGAGTAAATCCTCTGATTGTCTTTGGAAGAAACAGATGACCTATATTTCTTGATCTTTTTTTTTTTTTTTTTTTTGTGGGAGCCTGAAGTACGCTATGTGGGCGTATTCGGCATGATAAGTGTTATCTTTGGTAAATGGTCAACTGAGTTGTTTAGACATTGACTTTTCTCATTAGACTGTGGATAGAATGCTTTACTAGTAGTATATAAATTTGCCCCTTGTAAGATTCAATGCACTAGTTGGGCATATCTGCGGTAGTTGGGCGCATCCAGAATGAACGCGAATTGGTCACCAAAATATCTTTAGAGAGGTTATTGCGCAAGAGGTAGTGATCTTGAATCACTTCATGTAAGGCGCACATGGTGGATTTTGTTGTATATACTTATCGCAAGAGGTGCTGATAAGGCTTATGTTTGGAATCTAGAATTGCGCAAGCTATGGTCATGTTTTTTTTTTAGATCGATCACTTATTTGTTGTGAGATGATGGGATGTTGACACTATTATGGTTTATGTCATAATGATTAACAGATGACGATGTCAGCAGGCAAGATTGGCTCACTCACATGAGCAATTGCCCTTGGTGCTTAGGAGCGAGCAAGGATAAGACTAGTGGTTTATTTTTATTTAGAGCCAAGAGAGGCTTAAATTATCCACTATGTATGTCGCTTTGGTTACAACCAAGATGAGGTCATGTTAAGGACCAAACATGGATGTTAGTACCCACTTTCCATGTTGTGCCTGTTATGATTAGCCAGATACAAGATCTCATTTGGCGCCTGGAAGGCGAGCAAATAAAGAATTCGGGTTAGGCGCTAGAAAGCGACTAGACTAAGATCTGTACGGTGTATCGAGTATGACGTCACTCTTTTGGAAGAGTTACTCCACCGTAACATGTATTCATAGTATATGTGTTTGGCGACCGAGTAATGAGGTGAGAGAACGGATCACTGTTTCCTCACCGTGTGAGTCTTACGTGTCATTATTGATATGACTTTCATTTATGTACCCTTTTGTGACTTTTGACTATGTCATAAGGTAAGGGGTTGATGTTCTGGTTCTTTGGTATGTTGCCTGCGGTCATGTATGATTCGGCCTTAAGGGACATCACTGGGAAAGCGGTCAATCCTAAACTAAATGGCATGAGGGCAAAGGGAAGATCATCTAGTATTACACCACTGTTGTATATTCATTGCCGGCAACTCACATCGCTCTGTATGAGAGGCAGATTGAGTGTGAATATATTACAAGAATTGAGAAGGTCAAACATGCTCTTTTTGAGGGATTAGAGATGTCTTTTTTTTTTTGGACTGGTGTAATTAGATGGGTCTGGGGTATATGAGACATTATTTCTATTTTTTGGGTTGATGTCTCTATGTTGGCTCATTTTGAGTTTCTAGTATAGAGCTCCCACATGCAGGTGTTTCTCAGCGGTCGCACGGTTCATTGGCTAATATGTGATTGTTTAATATTTGGGGAGATTGAGATAGAGATGTGGCTGTGTCATGCCAACTCATGTGCGAGTGGAAGATGTTAGAAATTGGGCACCCATCTGGCATGACCAATGAACCTTTTGAACCTTATCCATGTAAGTTTGAATTTGAATTCAAAACTTATTTGGATAACCACTCATGATATCTATATCTATCATATCAACTGATATGGATAGATTGATATATATGGTTATATATTTATCTAATATATGGATATCAGATAGGTTCTGGGTTTTTACCCATAACTTTTTCCCCAGACTTTCTCTCTCTAACTCTCTCCCATATGGGAACAATCCAGCCTCTGCACTGTGACTTGTGTGGGTAATACTCGTATTGTGGTATCACTCCACTGCTGGGAGTTCGTTGTTTGCATTTATGGAAGCACGTGATTTACCCACAAGATTCTTCGTTTCTATCACCTAAGGTATGATCTGAATTTTTTACCCGCTCCGTTAATACTTGTTTTACAATTTGTATATATGTTACTCTCATTGTAAGATAATGTTGGCTTTTTGGCTTTCGAAGGTTATTTTTGTGATTGCGAGCATGCCAGCAAGGATCAATCAGTCCTTATAGAAAATTAATTGCCAACCAATTATCAAATGATTGTGTTTTAGTTCTTTTAGCCTCAATGAAGAGGATTTTTACTGGTGGCTTGATTTAGGAGAATTAAGCAAGATAACAATTAAATGAAGAACAATTGAAGCATTTCATTAAAAATGAAAAAACTTATAATGATCCAAACTCAGTCTTGTAGAGGTTTACAGCAACAATCTACTACTTGAAACTACTCCTATGAACAAAGTGCAGTGCAGGAACTTAAAATACAGGAATGTAAAGAACAGGAAATGTAAAACTGGAAAGGAAAATAAGCAGAATAAGATTGGTTTTTTGGATCTGAGTCTGGGGGTCTTTTTCTGGGCCTTCTCTGCTATTTATACTTCTCAAGGATGACCATCGAACTGCATTTCCAACCGTCGAATTGCTCCTCCATGATCACTGATCATGTTACCTTATAATTAGCTCCACTGTGCCATCACTTCCAGTTAGGCTTCCCTCCTAAATTTGAATTTAAATGTGAGTAACCGATGAAGCCACATCACCTTGCATCTCTTTGTTGATCCACTGCTACTCAGATCTCACAATAACTAATACTAACTGCCACGTGTACGATCAGGATCGAAGACATGAATAATCTTCCTGTATTACCCTTATTCTGCCACGCGTCGAATTATAATTGGCTTGTACAAAATATGTAGTCAACATTACCCCTTGCACTAATATACCCAATACTTGGTGATATTAATGGATCAAGGTCTTTTATCCACATCTTAGAACGTGCATGGGCTTTGCATTCTTCCAGAAATGCAACTGTCATTCATCATCTGTATTAAACTCTCCTTCAATCTTTTGAACACTCACACCACCTTAGTATTCGAACAGATTGATACATTTTCTATGGCCGAATCAATTTTCTCCTCCATTGATCAAGCACACAAAGAGTCATCTGATGGTGCTGTTCCTCCTCGAAAGAACCTCCATGTATTAATTAGCCACATTTACCCACTTTTCTATATTCAGGTCATGGATGCCTTTACAAATTATCAACCCTTGGACTACGAACACATTGCCCTTAATCCTTTGATTCAGAAACTTACAAATATGGACATGGGAAGTTCTTCTTCTGACTCACCCTTGGACTACGAACAAACTGTTCTCAATCCTTTGATTCAGAAAGTCGCAAATATGGACATGGGAAATTCTTCTTCACAACCCTCTGCATGGGATAAGGCTCCAACTTCTTCTTCCTCTGGGGCTTCTAACTGGATAAGCTGGTCAAAACCTGAGGCCTGTGATTTAAGGGAGCGAATCAACCATCACTTTGTCGAGTTTACAGACCCTTTAGAGTTCCCTTCCTATGCGCGAAGCTCGGTGGTTTATCCTTACGTGCCCATCGACCGTCGATGTAGTTTGGAAGAGAATCTGCTTGTAGCATGGTATACATCCTCCATGCCTACAAAGATAGTGCACACTGCCCGACGCCCTGAAGAGGCCCAAGGGTACAATCCATCGTTCTTAGCCCAGAAGGCGAAGCTTTGCTTTTCTGACTGGCTCGATTATATTAATGCCCTTGTTCCTTCTGTCCTTGCTCCTCCTCCTGAAATGGAGGCTTCCATACCTTCTCCTCCACTAACTCCTTGCTGGACAGAGAGACTGAGGCTTGCCCTCTCTGCGGATACGGTCTTTCCACCTTACAAGCCTCTACCTCCCCCTACTCCAGCTGAGCGGAATCAAGCCCAATTCCTACTTGTGGCCTTCTCTCACTTGCCTTTCAGTGTTCTTGAGACGAAGTCCCTCTTAAGAACCTTCGATGGGCTTGTGATATTCTGACTCGGGGTCATGTCCTCAATTCCCTCACCCAAGCAGAGCTTCACATGTTTTTGGACCAACTTCCACTACTTCTCCACTGGCATCGGACCTCTATAGCCACCACTCAATCTTTGGACCAACTCTCGTCCCTTCGAGTTCATGCCCAGTACGAAGTAGAGAACTTTATTGAAGAATTCGAAAACTTCAAGAATAAAGATTATGCATACTGGGATGACTCGGATATAGACGAGTTGGAACAAGGATTGAGAGAAACAACATTCGAAATAAAGGCTGAAGAGCTCTTTTACGAAGTGAGAGCACATCAACTTATACAGCCAATTCTGGAAGAAATAGAGGATAGAATAAAGAAAGAACAGAAATTCATTGATCATAGTTGGACCAAATTTCACGATTTTGTTATTTATTCTATTCCATACTTTTATAAGCTTGAATTTGTACCTAAAGAGGGCTGTTCAATGTGATTGCTTTTGCTTTAATACAACTAAGACTTTTCTTTGTTTGGCATTGTTTCATCTTGTCTCCATTTGTCTTTAAAAGCAAATTTAGGGCTTCGAACTGGACAATCTTATCCTTCGAATCTGGACTCAATCGTTTTAAATGAAACACTAAAAAAAACCAATATGAACTTTTCCAATTTATGGAATAAAGTTGACAGTTTTTGCTGATTTTCATTTAGAATCAGTGCTTCGAATTTTAACAATCTTACCCCTTAAAGCTTGTTTTAATCATAACCAACATATGGTCATGGTTAGTATGATCAATCAATTTTAAATTGACCTTTTTTCCTTCGAACAACAGTCCATACTTTCAAAAATATGGAAGCTCCTTTTGCGCGCTGCACTGTTTTAGTTCGAAAAGACAATCTCTTTCTATATATATATATAAACCAACTAATGGTTTTGATGTTTCGAACGCCAATTCCCATCCTTAAGGGATCTCAAGTTTTGCTTCGAAGGACATTACTCTCATTTAAGAAACCTAAACAGGTCTTTAATCCCTTTGAAGTAAACAAATACTTGAGCATTCTTACATCCTTAGGTATGGAATGTGCTTTCGAAGTCGGCTTCTCTGTTTCGAAGCCGTTTGTTATTTAACTTTTGGCTCCAAAATCTGGTTTCAAAGTCAAATATTTTACTTCGAAGCTGGCATCAACGTCTGGGATGTGTTTTTTTTCCCTCCAAAAATAACAATATTGAAGGAAACTCTTCGTATTTGTACTTTTAGTACTTAACGAATTACATGAACAAATACTTGAGCGTTCTTACAACCTTAGGTATGGAATGTGCTCCAAAGTCGGTTTCTCTGCTTCGAAGCCGTTGTTATTTGACTTTTGGCGCCAAAATCTGGTTTCGAAGCCAAATATTTTACTTCAAAGCTGGTATCAACATCTAGGATGTGTTTTTCCCTCCAAAAGTATCAATATTGAAGGAAACTCTTCGTATCTATACTTTTAATACTTAACGAATTACTCAATACATTTTCCAGACACAAAGGTTTTGAAAACCCTTTTATTTCGTGTTTTGAAATCACTTGCTTGTTTAACACACAAACCCTTTATCTCTATTTACTCTCTACTCCATTTCCCAACTTCGTCCTCTGAGAAAGCTTTCAATCAATGGCTTCTTCTTCACTGAAAGTACCAGTTGTAGAGTGCGCGAGCCCGTCTGTAACCCTGAAAAGGATCATTGAGACAGAATGTGAAAAGTACAAGGCCGGTGAGAAAAGCGCCATCGATGGACGCATCTTCATCCCTCGACGTCATGAGCAACAGGACTATGTGCTTGGGCCCATCTTCAAGGAGATTCTTACTGAGCTTCCAGCGTTACATCCACATCTAGAAGACCACTGTCTCCTTTACGAAGGTGGTCTTGACTGGGGAACTTGGAGGATGAATCGTCTCCGCCGATGCTGGCCCACGGTGAGACCGGAGTGGCAAGAATGGTATGATCGGATCGTCCCTGCTAGGACTTTGGACCTTCAAGATCTCTGCCTTCTTGATGCCCTTTCGACTATCAAGGTTTACCATCTCAGAGGACCCTTTCCTAATTCCTACTGCCATTTGCTTCTGGAATTCTGCTTTTAATTTTTTTCAATTCAGATGTGGGATGATGGCCCCTACTGTTCTTGATATTTGCCATCTATTAGGATTGTTTCCCATTGGTACCCCCATTGGACCAGATTATCCTGACTTACTAGTCCCTTTTTCCCTTCCCTCCTTTAACTCATCCTACGGTGACTTTGTCAAGGCTGAGAATAGAAGGGAGGGCCCTATAATTGATAGGGAATTCTTTTCTTTCATACTATATTGGCTTTGCAAATTCCTTTTTTGCACTTCTTCTCAAAGAATTATGCTTGAATTTGCCCCTCTTGCCAAAGCTCTTGTCCTACAAAAAAAGGTGGCCCTAGCTCCATATGTTCTAGGTCATGTATATAGAGCTTGTTCTCTTTTTTGTGAGAAACCCTTGGATGCCAATCAGGGAGGTCCATTTTAGATACTTCAGCTTTGGCTTTTTGCTTATTTTGCTGAGCTACAATATAAGTGCCTTAAATTTTTTGAGCCAAACCCTTCTACTCATGGCATGAGGCTAGCCAATACTTCACTTTATCCTTCTACTTTTGCTTTTTACTTCTCTTTCTTTCACCAACTTCCAGCTTCCCTTCCTTCTTACAATTTTCGTCCCTTCGAACCCATTACTATTGGCCCATCTTGGTTGAAGAATTTTCTAAGTGATAGGTTCTGTGCTTCACCTCCTCACAAGGATATATGGGCTTCTATTCTGATCTCCAGAGAGTTATTCATTGGGACTATGAACCCCAAAGCCTATAAATGCATTGCTGAGCCCTATTGTCCTGCTTAATTTGCTAGACAATTTGGCTTCTCACAAGGGGTCCCAATACCTCTCTGCGATAACACCTATCTAAGTCTTACTAGCAGGGATTTAAAGGTTTGAAGGTCCAGGCTAGAAGAGGCAACTTCTAAGTTTATACAGGACTTGATCGATTTTGAATATATCCCTTTCATTCCTCAAAGTAACCCATTGAAGAGGTACCAAAACTGATGGGTGACCAACATGGAAGTATACTTGGCCATTGCTCCTCAAGACTTATTAATGGTGCTGGATGTGCCCCAATCCAAACCCAAAGGAGTTGGAGTTGCCACTTCTTCCACTGCTTTTGCCACTTCAGTTCCTGTGCCTGCCACCACACAGTCTACTCTTGCTGCTTCCACTTCTCCTAGAGTTACTCGGGCTGCTTCTAAGAAAGGTAAATACCCTTGTTTATTCTCTTTTTGCCTTTTTTTTTTATAATACTTCTTAGCCTTATCCTTAGTTCTTCTTTTGTGAAAGTGGTGTGGGTGCTTTACAGGGAGATTCTCTTCAGAAGACCCAAGCTTTACATCTCCTTAAGAGCAAACAACAAAAGAAGAAAAGGAAACTCTTGCCTGATCCTGAAAAAGAAGCACCTGAAGTTCAATCAGCAGAAGAAGAAGAAGAAGAAGAAAATCAAGAGCAAGAGACACTCTTACAAAAAAGAAAGAGAGTAACTGTCTCTTCTTCTGATTTGGCTCAAGATCCTACTCATGAGACAACTGCCAGAGTAGTAACAGAGGAACTCACTTCTGAGGAATCTGAATCCCAGATTAAAGAGAGAGAAATTGAGAAGGAACAGGAAGTTCCAATACAGAGAAAAAAGAGAAGGAAGATGACTGTCTCCCCTTTTGATTTGGTCGAAGACCTTATTCATAAGGCAGCTGCCAAGGTAGTGAAGCAGGAACATTCTAAGGCCATAATTGTTTTTGAGAGAGTTGAGAAGAGACGGCAGCAGCAATTCTTAAGAGATGAAGCTGCTGCTGCTGATGCAATCCAAAGGGAAACTGCAAGAAGGCAACATATTGTTGAGCACTATTCCCTTCGTAGCTCTCCTATTGTTTCTATCACTTCTGAAACAAGTAACTTCTTTCAAGCCTCCACTGTTTTTCCTTGTCAGATTTTTGGTATTGAGACTTGACATTACTTTGTACTTCTTTTTTTGCAGCAACAACTACTGAGCCTATTCTCCCAATAAGAACTCCCTCAGTTTCAGTTGAAGTTGATCAATTGCGAAATGTGAGATCTGTTCAGATAATACTCCCACTTCCTAGGCCTACATTCTCTGTACCTTCCTTGAGGTCAAGTATTCCTGCATTTCTTTCTTTTGGTTTAAATCCATACCTCTCTTACTTGTCTTTTAATCTATCTCAATTTAATTCTCTTTCAAGCCTTGCTCTTCCTTCTCCTCCTAAGGAAATTCTAGCTATTACCTTCTCTTTGATGGTAGTTGATTCCCCTATAGAGGGTGCTGGCAGCTCTCCAACTCGTAGTTTATTACCTTTGCCTAGTTCCAACCCTTCTTCCCTTGATTTATTGGTGGCTAGAACCATAGAGACTGCTAAAGATGCTCCACCGATTTCTCCTATCCCTATGCAGTCCTTTGTGCCTTCCACCAAAGCCCTTTCTGCCCCCTTCATGTCCACGAATGAGGTAGACATTTTTGAAGCAAGACTAGCTAGTCTCTTTGACCTGCCTTCTACCTCTCCAATGGCTGATGATGAGACTGAACCATTAGTTTTGGCTGATTCCTTGCTAGAAATTTTTGAGAGCTCTTCCTTCAGTAGTAAGCCTTCTTCATCTCTGATAGACTTGGACAACTGCCTGGAGCTATTGACATCTTTTTCGAGGATTCCCTTCGAGGCCTTAGAGAGACCTATAATAAGAAATGGCTTCCTTCAGTGCTGCAAGATTGTCGAGCAGTCTGGCATGACTGTCTCAAGTCATTTATCTCAGGCAGCAGCCACTATTGACTTCTATATCAACATTTGCCATGCTGCCAAGGCTGCAGAGGAGAAATTGGTTAAAGATCAGAGCTTTGTTTCCACAGTGCATACTGAAGTATCAGAACTAAAGGAACAACATTCTTCTGTTTCCCACTTTCGAACTCAACTACTGGAGAAGAAAGCTCGACTTGAGGAGAAGCTATCTGCAGTGAACCAAGCCTTAATCCGAACTGACACCAAACTGTAGATCACCAACCAAGGACTGGCTGACCGAAAGCAGGAAATGACCACAGCCATCCAGTTGTTCTCATTATTTAATAATAGAACATCCATTGTAAAAGAACAACTAAGACATTGTAATGATTTCTGCGCCAATTTATAGCAGAATGTATTCAACTCTTTACGAAGAACAAATTCTTATTTATCATTTGAGTATTCTCGTGTTCTTGTACTTAGTGTTTATTTTATTCCTTGTGTTTCCCAAATGGTTGGAAAATAAGGCTTCAAATATCTGTCATTAATCTTTTTGGGATGTATGTATCCATTCAAATTTCTCAAATGGTATGCTCCAAAAGGTAAGACTCTATGAATTTGATATGGTCCTTCCCAATTAGGTGACCATTTGCCAAACTTATGGCTTTTAATCCCTATTGGGAGTATTGTCTTCCATACCAAATCACCTTCATCAAAGCCAATGTATTTGACTTTTTTATTATAGTTTTTGGTTCCTTTCTTCTTTTGAAAAAGAATGCTATTTAATGCTAGAATTCTAGTTTCATCTATGCTTTATAATTCCAAGCACATACTCTGATGGTATTGCTCAGGATCTAACTGGTCTTGGCATCTTACCCTCAAGGACTTAACATTAATTTCCACAGGTAACACTGCATCATGCCCATATACTAAGGCATAAGGAGTGACTCATGTGTTTGACCTTGGGAAAGTTCTATAAGTCCACAATACATCCAACAATAAGTTATGCCAATCCCTAGGATTGTCTTCCACAACCTTTTGTATTCCTGTTTTCAAGGACTTATTGGATGATTCAACTTGACCATTGGCTTGTGTATAATAGGGGGTGGAATTAACAAGGCTAATTTCAAACTTTGCCACAAAAGACTTTATCATCTTCCCATCAAATACAGTTCTATTATCAACAGTGGGATACCAAATCTATGGATTAAATCTTTAATGAATCCAATGACCTCAGTTTGGTCTGCAGCCTTGTATGGCTTAGCTTCGACCCACTTACTGAAGTAATCAGTGGCCACTAAAATGAAACAATGATGCTTCGAAGAAGGTGGGTGTATTTTTCACATCATATCCATGCCCCATTCTCTAAATGGGCAAGGCTTCACTACTGCATGCAGGTTAGTTATGGGCACATGCCTTATTGTGCCATGCTTTTGACATGCCTGGCAACCTTTTGCATATTCTACGCAGTCTTTAAGGATAGTTGGCCAATAGTAGGAATGCCTTCGAAGCAACCATCTCATTTTCACCCTAGGCTGATGAGCACCGCAGATGCCTTCATGAACCTCAGCCATAACTGTTAATGCTTCTTTTGGGCCTAAACATTCCAGCAATAAACCATCTCCCCCTCTTTTGTAGAGAGCATTACCATATATCATGTGTTGCATAGATTGCAATTTAATTTTTCTATTGGCCTTCAAAGATGGGCTAGCCAAGTCTAGCATTATTGGATGCCTCCAATCTTGTTCTTGTAAGTCATTATGGTTGACTTCCAGGACCACATTCCTTTTATTCAAGGGTGGTATTAATTTCTGATATGTTGTTTGGCTTATGTCCCTTTGAGCATTATCCCTTCTCTTGAAATTCGAAACTTTCTGAGCCACATCATTAGCTCTATTATTCAAGAATCTTGGGACATGTTGCTATTTGAAATTGAGAAAGCAGATGTAATGCAACAACATAGTATGGCAACATGCTTATACTTTGACATTTGAAAATCTCTTTCACTTTGTTAACCACCAATTGAGAATCTTCAAATATATCAACTGCATGAACTTGTAATCCAATAAGAATTTCCAGTCCCACTATTAAGGCTTCATATTCAGCTTGATTATTAGAACAAGTAATTTCATCCACTCTGAAACCATGTGTGGTTTCTACTCCTTGTGGTGACTTAACCACTATACCAATTCCAATTAGGCCATTGGCTTTTGATCCATGGAACCACATTTGTCATGGCTCAACACTAGCCATACCAAGTTCCATTATCTCTTGGCTTTCTGTTTGAGATGGATGGTCTACCAAAAAATTAGCTAAAACTTGTCCTTTTACTACCTTTTGGGGAACATATTCTAAATGAAATTCTGATAAGGCTAGTATCCATTTGCCAATTCTTCCCATCAACATAGGTCTAGATAACATATACTCAACCAAATCTGTGGTTGCAATTACCAAGACAGTTGTAGGCAAAAGATAGTATCTTAATTTCATTGCAGTAAAATACAATGCAAGGCACAGCTTTTCTACAGCTGAGTATTTACATTCACAAGAATTTAAAAACCTACTAAGGTAATAAACAGCTTGCTCCTTGCCTTCTTCATTGTCTTGGACTAAGAAAGCTTTCAATGAATCTTATGCTGCAGCTATGTACAACTTCAAGGGCTTATCACCCTTTGGTGGCATCAGCACTGGAGGGTTGGCCAAGTAGGCTTTGATACATTCGAAAGCAATTTGATACTCTGCTATCCACACAAATTCATCTTCATCTTTCAGCCTTAATAAGGAAGAAAATGCTTTAGTTTTCCCTGCAGTATTAGAAATGAATCTTCGAAGAAAATTAACTTGTCCAAGGAACTTTTGTAATTCTTTCTTACTTGATAGAGGTTTGGCTTCAATGATGGCTTTGGCTTTATTCTGATCAATCTGTATTCCTTTCTGGTGTACTACATAGCCCAAGAAATTTCCAGATGATACGCCAAAAGCACATTTAAGAGGATTGAGTTTCAACTTGAACTTTCTCATTCTTTCAAAAGCTGCTTCTAAGTGAAACAAATGGTCCTCCATAGATTGGGATTTAACTACATTGTCATCAATATAACACTCTAAATACCCTTCAATGAGGTCATGAAAGATAGTGTTCATAGCCCTCTGATATGTAGCCCCAGCATTCTTCAGGCCAAATGGCATTTTAACCCATTCGAAGGTGCCAATATTCCCAGGACATCTAAATGCTGTCTTGTGAGCATCCTCCTCTGCAATGTAAATTTGGTTATAACCAGAGTGCCCATCCATCATTGATAAAATTTGATGCCCTGCTAAACTGTCTACCAACAAATCTACTATAGGCATAGGATACTCATCTTTTGGAGTTACTAGATTTAAGTTTCTGAAATCAATACATACCCTCATTTTACCATTCTTCTTAACTACAGCCACAATATTGGATAGCCATTCAACATACCTGGCTGTCCTAATAAAGCCTGCCTTAAGTAGTCTAAGAATTTCCTCCTTAACTTTCTGAATCACTTCTGGACTCATTCTTCTTGGTTTTTGCTTATATAACTTGAAATTAGGCCTCATAGGGAGCCTATGTTCCACTAATGACCTATCTAATCCTGGTAGTTCATTATAAGACCATGCAAAACAATCTTTATATTTCTTCAGAACAACCAATAACTGGTCCTTGTTCAGAGCATTCAAACAAGCACTTATATAGGTGGGCTGTTGTATAGAACCTTCCCCTAAATTTACCTCTTCTAAGGGGTCTTGTGTTTGAGAACTTACTGAATCTTCTTCTTGGATTCCTTCTGGCTTCGAAACAATCTTCTTGCTTTGTTCTGCTCCCAGATTCTTTAATTCAACATCTTTACCCTCCTTCTCATAGACAAAGTCTGTCCATAAGGCTTCTTCTTCCTATATCTCCTGGACTTTTGTTTCAATGTCCAATGCACAGTATTTGTCAAGGGCCAAAACTCTGGTCTGTTGTTGCTCCTGCTTGCAGCCAATTATCATAGCTTCTCTCTCTTGCTCTTGCACTTTTTGGACTATTGATTTTACATCCAATATTGAGAACTTAATTAGAGCCAAAGACTTGGTTTCTTGTGCTTCATCTCTTTGCCTACAACCAGGCATCATTGTCATCCTTAACAACAACCTCTTCATCAGCACTTTCCTGGACTGAATGCTTCAGGTGTGTCACTTCCGCATTAGTCGTCACTTCGGCTAAGCCATAAGGTTTCCTCAGTATACTGAGTGGTATCACTCCCTCAATATACAATTTGGCCTCTACGAAGTCCGCACAGGCTATGAAGGGTTGAGGATCTACATCAATTTCCTCTGTCTCTCCATTGCCCAAGGCCTTCATTATTTTCTGATGCAAAGAGGAAGGCACACATTTGTTAGTGTGGATCCAATCTCTACCAAGTAAAGCATTGTACTTAACATTGCTATCGATAACGAAGAATGCCATCATACAGTCCCTGGTTCCCACACTCAGGTTGATGGATAGAATTCCCTGAGCTATCTGTTTGTCTCCAGCGAAGCCAGCAATGGTTGTGCTGGTTGGCATTAACCTGGGGTTCCTTTTTCCTAGTTTCTTCAAGGAAGATTTCGGTAGTAAGTTCACCGCTGCCCCATTATCCACCAAGACTCGGTTCAATTGTATCACATCGAAGAAGGCCTTGATATACAAAGGCTTGACATGCTGTGTCATAGAGTTCGAGGGATACTTAAAAGGATATGAGAGGTTAATACTCACCTCTTCTTCACTCTCATATTCAGTTTCCATTGAGGTAGCCATTCCGGATTCATCTTGCACCATACTTACTTGTGAGTCTTCACTAGAGACTGGAATTGGGTCAATTTCTTGCACCTCTTGGTTTTTATCTCCAGCTTGCAATTCATGCAGTAGTATGTGTACCATATTCACTAACACTGAGCCAAATTTGATGGTTGGCTGTGCCTGTTTCTCCTCTTGGCCACCTTGTTCATTTACTTCAGAAGCATCCTCCATGCTGTATTCTGGCACTTCATTACTAACAGACTCTTTCGAATGGTCTTTTCCGACTGGCTTTCCAACCAAAAATGTTTGTTCAGCCATGAAGGCTTCGAACATTTTTTCCTCAACCAATCCTTTCTTTTGGCCAAGGCCAACTTCTTCTTCTGTCCCGCTATCACTCTTCATCAAAGCCTTCTCCAATCCTGCTAAACTGGACTTCTCTCTGGCTTTTAGTTCAGAGTGAACTTTGGCCAACTGTTCTCTGCTGCAGCCCATTTTGCCTTGTAGAGTTGGTTTTGGAGTATGGTCTGACTTTGGATTCTTCTTTTTTTCTGTCTGGACCAATGAAGAGCTCTCTCTACTTTCTTTCAAGTCTTTTTGGTACTAAGTGTACCTACGTTGAATCTTCCTCCTTTGTAATCTCGAAATTACTGGGACCATATCTAGTTCCTTTGTTTTTGGGAGTTTAAGCAATACCCAATTGTTTGGGGCCACCAAAGGAGATTTGACCATCCTACCTTGGTTTCCAATAACATCTCTTTGGGTAGATACCTCCCTAGGTTTGTTCTGCATGACAAACCAATCTAGAACTCCAAGTACCCACGAACTTACTGACCCAGATATTGAACTGTTCCTTTCTTCCTTCGAAGCCAACTTCGAAGCTGGCTGTGAAGGCCACTGCTTGGTTCTGACTTCATGTTTTGGGCCTAACTCAGGCCTTTGATGAAGGGGGCCACTTTCTGTCCTGCGTGAGATTGATCTAGGGGGCCAATCTCTGGCTTTGATCCCATGAATCGAACCCTTCTCCAGTCTCCTTTCAGAATGACTGCTCTCCATTCTGTAATAATTAGGTGGCCTAGACTCATATAAAGGTCTCTTGCCTTTAGAATACATTCTATCGGCTGTTGGCTCAACCATTAATGGTTGCTGCCTACCACTAGTTGAATATGGCCTTTTGTTATAAGCATTAGTTGGTTTGGGATGTCTCTGCACATCCCTATAATATTGATTCCCATCAATTGGAAGCCCTTTCAACCACTTATAACTCAGTTTGCACCTGGGACACACCCTTTGCATTACAGCTGCCTCCAAGGAATCATCATCCAGTGCTTCTTCATCAGAGTCTTCCCTCTAGTGTGAGAAACCTTGTCTAATAGCTGGTAGATTTCCAATGTCTTTCTTGATAGTTGTTTGGTTGGCAACATGCATCTGCACATTAACTTCTTTCAATTCTTTCAAGGACAAATTTTGAAAGTCTGGCATAATGACATTGGCTGCCACCTCTCCAATTTCTGGAAATGGATTACTGTCGATCCCCATGGTCTTTTCTGTTTTAGTTGGGAATTTTAAGCTTTCTTTCCGAATTTGTTCTTGGATCCTGTCTCGAAAAACAATACAGTTCTTAGTCGAGTGAGACCAAGAGTTATGCCATTTACAATATACTTTTCCTTTAAGTTCATCTGGAGATGAAATTTTGACTCCTTTTGGTAACTTAAGGAAGTTGGCCGCAAACAAATGATCAAAAATGTCACCTGCCTTAGTTAAATAGAAAGAGTATTTCCTATGAAGGTCTTTCTTTTTAAACTGCTGGTCAATTATTGTATCCTTATGAATTAATACTTCATAGATCACAGGTTCTTTCCCCACAATCTCTGCTGCATCAATCTCATAATTAGGATCTCTATAATATGTCTTGTACGATGCATTATTTCGATCTTGTTCCTCCTCTAGTAATGCTTCATACCTAGACACCTTATAAGTCAGTTCCACTAAGTCTCTGAACTCAGTTGAGTCAAACTTCTTTCGAAGCCTAAACTCTAAGCCATTTTGAGGCAATCTCACAAATTCTAGCTCTAGTAGGATGACTCTATATTTATTTTGAGCCCTTTTAAATCTGGCAATAAACTGGGTAGCATTCTCATCAGGCCTTTGACTCAATCTTTCCAAGTTTGCCATGGAAACCTCTGGCTCCGATTGGAAGAATTGGGCATGAAATGCCTCTTCCATTTATTGCCACGTTTGGATAGAGCCAGGTGTAAAGTTAATATACCACACAAATGCTCCCCCAGTTAAGGAATTTGGGAATAACCTTAACTTCATATAGTCCTTATTAGTAAATTCACCGCATTGAGCAGCAAACCTAGCAATATGCTCCACTGTTGATTGGTTTCCATTCCCATAAAAAAGGGCAAAATCTGGTATCCTGAAACCTCTTGGGTATTCATGTATCTTATTTACCCATTCTGGGTTTGGTTTCCTGTAGACAGGAGTCTGGACCCCCCGAGCCATCGGTCCACACATCTCTCTAACAATGTCAGCAATTTGGTCCCTAGGAACCATATTTTGTGCCTGCTGAACCACTACTGGAGGGACAAACACAGGATTTGGTGGACAACTTTGTGCCTGTGGTCCTCTTGGTCTATAAGGTGGTATATTTGGGACTGGTTGTCCCTGTGGTGCAGGTTGCTATTGAGGGTGTGGGTAACCCCTTTGAGCCTGTCTTGTGAAAGGACCTACGAAAGGACCTGGAACAGATGTTGTGTCTCTTCCATTTGTAGGAAAACCTTCCAACCCCCCGGGTATAAATTCGAATAAGGGATTAGGGAACCCCCTCGTGCCAGGCATGGCTTCGAACATGGGATTTGGAATCATTCTTATGCCATTTTCTTGTACTGGACCAGATCCACCAATTTGCATGGCTTCACTGTTGAGTACTGAAGCATTTTGACCTGCTATAGGCCTCGAAATAGGTTCGTACCAAGACTGAGGTGATATTCTTTCATAGTTCTGATTACTAGTTTGACCATTAGAATGTCCATTAACTTGCATATGCTGTTTATCTCTAGCCAATCTTTGTTGAGGGACATTTAAAACTTCCTCCATGTGTCTTGCGTTTGTTGGTTGGTGGTTATTCATTCGATCCAAAAAGGATGTTGCCCACCTTTCCATCGTGTTCATTAACTGCTATCCCATGGCATCTACCAGGCCACCCTATGGATTTATTGGCTGAGTAGATGGAATAGTGGATGGTTCAATTCCTTGGTCTCGTCCAATATTACAAACATGTGGTACTTGTTTTGAAGTGCTAGTCTGTTCGACCATAGGTTTTGATAAAATGGGAATTTCCACAAGATGTGTTATCACATTATCCTCTGGATTAGGTGTCTCTACCTCTCCTTCCACACTTTCTTCCAAGCGTTCATTTTCTCCTTGTCTCTTACGTCTAGACATTTCAATTTGTCCCACCGGGTGTGCCAAAAATATATGTTGGCTTTTTGGCTTTCGAATGTTATTTTTGTAATTGCGAGCATGCCAGCAAGGATCAATCAGTCCTTACAGAAAATTAATTGTCAACCAATTATCAGACGATTGTGTTTTAGTTCTTTCAGCCTCAATGAAAAAGACTTTTACTGGTGGCTTGATTTAGGAGAATTAAGCAAGATAACAATTAAATGAAGAACAATTGAAGCATTTCATTAAAAATGAAAAAACTTACAATGATCCAAACTCAGCCTCGTAGAGGTTTACAGCAACAATCTACTACTTGAAACCACTCCTATGAACAAAGTGCAGTGTAGGAATTTAAAGAACAGGAATGTAAAGAACAGGAAATGTAAAACTGGAAAGGAAAATAAGCAGAATAAGACTGGTTTTTTGGATCTAAGTCTGAGGGTCTTTTTCTGGACTTTCTCTGCTATTTATACTTCTCAAGGATGAGCATCGAACTGCATTTCCAATCGTCGAACTGCTCCTCCATGATCGCTAATCATGTTGCCTTATAATTAACTTCACTGTGCCATCACTTGCAATTAGGTTTTCCTCTTAAATTTGAATTTAAATATGAGTAACCGTTGAAGCCACATCGCCTTGCATCTCTTTGTTGATCCACTGCTACTCAAATCTCACAATAACTAATACTAACTACCACGTGTACGATTAGGATCAAAGACTTGAATAATCTTCTTGTATTACTCTTATTCTGTCACGCATCGAATTGTAATTGGCTTGTATGAAATATATAGCCAACAGATAAACTTATATCAACAATGAAGAAGAGATACGAAGGAAAGAGAGAAACTGCACAGTGAGTGTTTGTTATTGTTTATAGACGGAGGTAATAAGAAAAATAGATGGTGTTTGGAAATAAGAACATTAATAAAATAAGAACGTTTGGTTGTGGGGGGTAGTCCAATCTTGGGAAGAAAACTACCCAACCAATCAATGGGTGGACGCTATTTGATGGACACATGGAAGTATTCTAATTGAAAACGCAAGGGTGGACACAAACAACTATTATGATTTGTATGTAAGAGCAAAATCAATAACAGATGGGTCAACTCTAATCTTGGGAAGAAAATTAATAAGAGCAAAATTTTGACATTTTAAAATATTAAACCAATGAAATCAACAAAGTTTGTTGAGTCAACCCACAATTGACATGGGTGCATATGTTACATAAAATTCTAAAGGAAGGGAGGTTAATGATATTTTAAAGAATAAAGGGGTGACAATGTTATTTCAAGAGAATAGAGGGGATGTCAGTGTAATTTATCCTTTAAAAAATTATAGATAAATTATAAATACACTCCTGAAGTTAGCTTAAAATATGAATTGCTCTATATGATTTTGGAAATTACATCCCGCTCTTTGATGTTTTAAATTTCATAATAATTGGCCCTTTTATTCATAAATAATCAAGTCAATTAAAATTTTTTAATGATATCAAAATTTTATTTCAATTAATAATTTAAGTAATTTTATTATTATATAGGAGAGTAGTTAGAAATTTTATTTTTTAATTAATTATGTTAAATAAAAAATTATGACAATGGAGTATTTGTAATTTTTTAAACCGCATGAGACAATTTGTATTTTAAGCAAATTTTAAGGGTGTATTTGTAATTTACTCAAAAATTATTAAATTCATATTAACCATTTATTTTTTAAAAAACAAATGTGCTCTTATTATGGAGTTACATATGTCAAATTTACTTAATTTTTTGCATGGATGATTTACTCGACGGACTTTATAATATGAACAATTCGGATTATCGAAAAAGACTCTAGACAAGCCCTCAACGAGCCTCATAGCAGCCTTCTGTGCCAGGAACCCCATTCCCTGGGTGATTCTATTTGCATCTAAATAATAACTCAGTACGCAAAATTAAAATTTTGAAAGTTTAGTTCTTATTATATCCTAATATAAATTTATTAATAAAGACAATATACTTTAAATCTTAAAATAAAATATTATTTTTTTCTCATAATACACCCAAACTATTTATACGTATTATTCATATCCAACTCTATTCATCTTCAAAATTATGAACATAATCATCAAAAAATCATTATTTCATCTTTTTATCTTCATTTAGACGATCATCAAGTAAATTCAAACACAGAAAATAATTAATATCAAGAAATAAGGCTAAATCTATTTTATTAATTGTTTGTGATTAATTGTACTCCTATACATAAAGGAGTATGGAAAAAAAAAAAGGTGAAAACCAGATTTGAGGAAAATTGGAGAAGATGGAATGAGAATTAAATAAGAATGAAGTGTCGATTATCATCAAGCGACTAGAGATGCTTGTAAGACTAAAGGCGATGACAATAATCATCACATTCATTAGAGAGAGAGAAAATACCCAAATTATTGAAATAATTTTTTCTATAAACATACCCAAATTCAAATTTTTTTGCTCAACTCTAACACTACCCTCAAAGCATCAATCAGCACATCATAGAATTTTTATATATACTAATACACAACAATTTTTTTTCTCGGGAAAATTTCAATTGAAACATCATAGAACAATAAATATCAAATTATGTATAGTTAATGGTGATGAATTTAATTGATACTGAGAAATCTATATGTGAATAGAAAGAATAGATGTAATAAGAAATCTGTTTAATGATTTTTTGAAAGGTTTTTCAAAGTGGTATAATTTGAGATTATTTATTTATTATTTGGGTGTACCTTAAAGGGTGATTTGGGAAAAAATATAAAGTGTATTTAAAGGTTAAAAATCAGATTTCTGGCTTTTAACCTCTTTTAAATCACATCACGTTTTTATTTTTTTATACTTTTTTTTATAATAAAAAAAGTTAAAAAAATCAAAAAATTAACTTTTTAACTGTACTTTCCAAAATAACTGAAAGAGTATATTATAATTTTAAATAATTTAAGAAGATGCATTAAAAGATTTAATGTACGTAATGATTTTATTTTTTTTTGGGGGTACAAATAGAATCTCTCCCATTCCCTAGACGGCCCAACAAAACCGAACAGCAGGCGCTCCAATAGGCTCGTGTTTTTGTGTCTAAACTGTCCCTTGCGTTAGTTACATATATCATATAAAATAAAAGAAAGGTCGGTTTGCCAAATGTTACGTCTTCGACCGATTACAGGAATCAGGGAATTGTCGCGATGCTCCAACCCTTTTACCTCTCTCTCTCTCTCTCTCTCTACATGGGGAATTTTTGTTTGGTTGTCTCTCTTGGTTGGCTTTGTTAGCTTAGGCCTTTGATCAGGTCAGAAAGCCGGCCATTAATATCAGTAGTATTTAATTATCTACACATGGATGGCATGGCACACTAGTTTCTTTCATTGGTTTCTCCGGTCATTTTCGTATATGATTGTGATTATTATTATCACAGGTGTGGTGTGAATGAAGTGAGCATTATTTATCTCTTCTTCCCCAAATTGCTAAACCTAAGTCATTTTCCCGCCCGTAATCCCACCACCAGTATAGTAACTAATAACTATATCGGAATGGAGACGTATAAATAAATATAAATAGAAGCCAGATTAAGAAGAGATCGAGAAAGACATAGAAGACAACGGCAGGCACAATTAATAATGAACCAAGGTGGTGGTGGTGGAGGCGGTGGTGGCAGTGGGAATAATGGAAGAAAGAAAATCTTTGGGACGCCACCTAATAACCGTCGGAAAGACAGAAGAGATGAAGAAGAAGTTCTTCTTCTATTCCGAGAGATGCATAAACAGGAAAAAGATTGTACCGTCAGCCTCCTTCAACCTGTTTCTGATGAGTTTGAGGCAAATGGTGAGTCCTCTGCCTCTGCCTCTTCCTCTTCATCTTCTCATTCATTCATTCATCTTCTTTCTTCAATTCATTCACGTATATTTATTTACCAATTATTCTTGGAAGTTCTTATTCTTATTCTTTAACAGGCACTCCATCCTGTTCGCTATGGTTTGGTTGGTTACTACTTATTAGGCTTACAAATCTGTTCGAGTTCAAATAATTAATAATTAAGCTATTTGTTTTTGTTTTTGTTTTGTTTTTTGTTTTTTGTTTTTTTTTTGTTTTTTTTTTTTTTTTTGCTCGATAATTAATGAAGCTGTTTGAACCACACTAATCATCTACAGGGAATTATCCGCTTTACAGAATGGCATCTGTAAAGAAAGGGTCAGGAGGAGGAGGAGGAGGATATGAATTTCTTGCTGATCAGAGTGGAAAAAATGATTACGACTGGTAATTAATTTGTTAATTTAATTCATTTTGATTTATCCGCCTCCCTCCCTCCCTCTTAGGTAGTGGTAGTGGTACTACTACTGGTGCTTACAATGTTTCCCATGTACGGTTTTTGACCTTTCTGTTTCTGAAAACCAAAATTAACTTTTAATTATTTGTTATATTTACTGATTGTGAAAGGTTGAAAACTCCACCGGCAACACCTCTATTTCCCTCTTTGGAGATGGAAGCAAATTCCCCCCAACTCTTTGTTCAACGGGAGATTCCAATTATCCAGCCTCTTTCTCGGGTATTACGCGTGTGTGTGTGTGTATATCTATGTCTATATTCTCAACTACCTGTCATATAGATTCTTCTAGTTTTCTAGCATTAGCTTGAGTTTATTGACATATCTTGCTCATTTGCTCAGCAAAAAAGTTGCGCGTGTGGTAGGCTAAGTTTGTGGTTAGGATGAAAATGGTAGAAAATGCAAAATAGAGTAAATTAATTATTTAATTAAATATTTTCGTTTGTTTAGCAAGAGAATGGTATGGAAAACAAAATAAAGTTAAACTTCTTTCACAAGTCATATTAGCATAATAACTTAACTTTCAGTTTTTAAAATATATATATATATATATAATATTTTCTCTTAAAATAGCTAACTCAGTTAGCTAGCTACTTTAAAAGAAAATAATTTTTTTAAACCAAATAACTGATATAACTTCCTCGGGGGAAAAAAAAAATCATTTAAACCAAATATAGACTAGAAAATAAATTTTTCTGTATTTCACTCCATTTTCTTTCACTTCATTTTTTTTCAAGCTTTGTAAAAGTTGCACTTTTCAAACGTATGGTTGCTATGCTGATTGAGAGAGTTCTGCAATGTTCCAGTTTTCAGGCAATTCAGTGACGACTAAACAAAGCAGTGGGATATGCAAGTCTCCGAATACAAAACAAAAAGGCCCACCGAGATCTGTAACCCCCAGCGAGAGGTCAAGTGTTTTGACTCAAGCCACAAAATGCAAACAATTGCCGTCCAACCAAAAACTGAACCAATTGAGCAACGCCAATCACAACAGCAGAAGAGCAAATTTGGCTTCAACTACAGCTACAAAACCAATGAACCAGCAGAGAGAAAGCCCACAGAATTTCCTTGCTTCAAACCTCTCAAAGAGCATGTTGGGACCATCAGATTCCAAAATGAAACCAAGAAGTAGAGTGTCGCCTCTGGTGAGATCATCCATTCCTGCTCAAATTCCAGTATTTTCTGATCAAGCACCTCCCAATCTAAGGACAGAGAGGTCTTCTTCTGCCTCACGGGGCCGATATGAAAATCAAACACTTGCAAATATTCACCAAAAAACTGAACCCGTCCCCAAGACAAGGAGGCAATCATGCTCACCAAGTGTGACTAGGGGTCGCAAGGTGGAACCAAAGCCAGAGAATACTAGTACTACTGGTGCTATTACTACTGCCACTGCTACTGCTACTACTATTACTGAGACTGCTACTACAATCTCACAAAAAGGGAGAATACAACTGGCAGGAAATGGAACGCAAATTTTGGGCAGTCGGATGGTGGACAAGTTCATGAATGCTAGAAAGTCAATCGCAGAAGAAAGAGAAACAAAGCTAAAATTTCATGGTTCGATCAATGAGAGCTCTGGCTTTGTAAGGACGATGATGTCCAAGAGTTCATTGGATATGGCCCTCAAGCATATGGTATGTGTGCTTCACTCCCTCATATATATTTTCATATTCATGTATGTATGTTTATTTGAATCTCCTTCTTTGATCTCCCATTTACAGTCATCCGGTTTAAAATTAGGCTTGTCCTCCTCATAATTGGAAATGGCATTCCTGCTGCAGAGTATACTAATCGTATTTTCCACAAAAATGGGACATTCTAGGCCATCACGTGCTTGGGATAATTTTTTGGCACTAGGCCTTCTTCTTCTTTGGAAGTGACTGCGATTATTGATTCCATTGTTTGAATGCCTTTATTTAAACAATAAAAATAAAATCAATTAATGAATAAAGGGCTTTTGAATTCATCTATATTGTAGCAGAAATAAATATAAAATATACATCTATGTAGTCCATTTTCGAAATCTATATATAAGCTAAGGCAATGTTACACTTTCACCATTGCATAAAGCTACAGATACCTAGGATCTCTTTATATGGGTTCATAGTCTCCATGGATTCTATCATGTCACTAGATATTTTTGAAATCTTTCACGGTGAGGAACAAGATTTCCACTATTAAACAATGGTTTTCATTATTTGAATATTTTGTTAATTCATTATTTTTTTATATATCGGCCATTAGGTTATATTATATATTTCAGTTTTTATATTCTATAGTTTTGTCGGTTAGTAAAGTTGTTTCCACGTATTTGAATATTGGCTAGATTATACTAACCTCCCATGAGGTTTAGACAATTATAAGAATTTGTCCAGTTATCGTAGAAATTCCTTTGATCCCTCGTGTTAGAATTTTCAGTTAACTACAATTGACAGATAATATACTTGTACTCTTTTTCCCTTGTATAAAATTACAATTCCAGAACAAATAGATTCCAGCATTTGGTTGTTTGATTTGGTGTGGTTGGACTTGCACTTCATTGAATAATGTGTTATGTGCTATGGCTTTATTACAGGCAGCAAAATATTTGGAACTTATTTTTATTACATTTGATTATAAAAGGGCTAGATAGGTATTTTGAATTTTCTAGGAACTTACATCGATGGATTGATGAGTGAAGGGACATCTTTGCATATTATAAATTGGAATAAAGTTTTTGAAATCAAGAGGTTTCTATAATTGTCAAAAAGCATAAGGATGTTTGTAAAATTTATCCTTGAATATTTTATAATTTTTTATTTCCAGGAAATTTTTCGTTAATTTCTTTATTATTTCTCAATATATTGTTGATAATTTGGTTCATTTGATTTTGTCATCCAAATTAATTATATTAAAAGCGAAGATGTTATGTAAACAAATTTTTTTGAGTAGAAATCTCTAAAAGATTAAAAATTGGGTCAGTTTATAATATGATTTAAACGTAGCCTAGTTTTATAAAGCCTTGCATTGTGGTTATGCATGCTTCATTTTTTTTACATGTAAGTTTTAATAATACATGTAACCAATAATAATGCGGAATTAAACTTTACAGGATCTTGAATTCAATACAACTCAAGAATAAAACGAACATACCTTTGTCAGCTATTGAATTAGAGAAGTTGAGAAAATACCCCTTAGAGTTGAACCTTTAATTCTTGGCTCACCTTCTTCTCTCTGTCTCTCTTAATTAGGATGACTATAAAACTTAAAGTGATGGAAAAATACTCATGATATGAAAGGGGAGTCACCCATCCTTATATAGAGGAGAGAAGAGGGCCAAATAAACTCTATCAGAAGAATTCCTAATCCATCAAGGTTTCCTTCTTATCTTAGAAGAGTGATTATATTAAAATTCTAATTACTGAACTTGATCTCAAATATTGGCTTTATCTATTTGTGGAGTCCAAATAAATTAAAACATGTAGAAAATATGTAGGCTATTGGGCCACACTAGAAAATAAATCCAACATTCTCCCACTTCGCCCATTAAGCCGATTATGATGCAATTATGAGTTTTTCAAAAATATGCAACTTATAAAAAAAAATTTTGACTCATTGGATTCCACACTAAAAACTTTGACACGTGATCACGAATTTTAAAAAATAGCCAATAAGTTCAGATATATTAGAAACTATAATACTGTGATTACTTCAGATCACCAATATGAGTCATAGCGGTTATATAACATTTATGTCATGTTTCCTTTTATGCACTACACCATTGATAACCTTCACTAACCCAGTCCTTTATTGGGATATATAATTATTTGCCTGAAAGGCCCCTGTAATTTGTCTTGTTAAGACATTTCCTGTTTATCAATATTCTATTTAATGTGTACACACAATTTTAGAAACAGGAAAAACAGAAACAAAATTATTATTGCGCAAATAGTGTCAAATAAAAAATAAGCACTCACGATTAACCATACACATCAAGGGTTGCTTAAAAGACCCATCCTGATAACATGCTCTTTGTATGTCTTTGGTGGCAATCCCTTTGTGAATGGATCAACAATCATAAGAGATGTGCTTAAGTTTTCAATTAACACTTGTTGTTTCTGGACTCTTTCTCTAACAACTAAGTACTTTACTTCCATGTGTTTGGAACCACTAGAGTACTTTCCATTCTTAGAGAAGAAAATTGCTGCGGTATTGTCACAATACATCTTCAGCGGCCTGGCAATTGAGTCAACAACACCAAGTCCTGAGATGAAATTTCGCAACCATAAAGCATGATTTGTAGCCTCAAAGCTTATGGAATGTCCTTTATTTGTTTTCTTTCCAAGTCATTCCTTGGACACTGTTTTTCACTTAATTTATCACCCTTCATGATGGGTGCATCACCGGCTGAACAAAACTGCATATTGAATCTCTCCAAAACACGATCAATATATCCATTTTGAGATAGTCCTAGCAATCCTCGAGATCGATCCCTAAAGATCTCTATGCCAATGACATAGTTTGCCTCACTCATATCGACCATTTTAAAGTTCTTGGAGAGATATTCCTTAGTTTCATGCAATAAGCCAAGGTCATTATTAGCTAACAAAATGTCAACCACATATAGTACCAACATAATGAACTTGCTCCCACTAACCTTCAGATATATGCACTAATCAACTGCATTTTCCTTAAATCCGAAAGAGGTAATGGTATCATTAAACCTTAAACACCATTGCCTAAAAGCTTGTTTAAGGCCATATATAAATTTCTTTAATTTGCAAGCTAAATGTTCTTTACCTTTCTTTGCAAATTCTTCTAGCTGCTCCATATAAATTTCTTCATCCAAATTCTCATTTAAAAAGCAGTTTTCACATCCATTTGATATAACTCTAAGTCATAATGAGCTACCAATGCTAGAATGATTCTAAGCGAGTCCTTCTTAGATACTGGAGAGAAGGTCTCTGTATAGTCTATGCCTTCTTTTTGAGTAAAACCCTTGGCAACAAGTCTGGCTTTAAATCGTTCGATATTGCCTTTTGCGTCACGTTTGGTCTTGAAGACCCATTTATACCCGACCTTTTTGCAGTTATTAGGCAATTCGACGAGATCCCAAACACTATTCTGTTCCATGGATTTTAACTCTTCATTTATAGCATTGACCCATTTAGAAGAATCATCACTATTCATGGCTTGTGAAAATGAGACTGGATCTTTGTTAATCCCAATATCAAAATCAGATTCCTGTAGATACACCATGTAATCATCTGGAATGGCAGTGCTTTCTTTCCCTCTGAGATCTTCTCAGAACTGCCAGTTGTGGTGGTTCTACAATATTTTCAATGGTGGTATCTTCATGAAGTGGTGAAACATGGGGTGGTGAAAGATTTTTATTATGTTGTTCGTTTCCCTCAGCCTGTGGAATAGTCTGAGGAACAACAATTTTTCAATAAGGGTCAAATGTTGGCACATCTACCCTAAATTCCTTGAAATTCACCACTCGTGTTTTCTCACTTCCACTAATTTCACCATTCTCTAGGAATCTAGCATTACCAGTCTCTACTATCCTCGTACTATGATTAGGACAATAAAATTTGTACCCTTTAGACTTGTCTGGATAACCAATGAAATATCCAAATATTGTTTTTTGAGTCTAACCTTTTCTCTTGTGGGTTAAAGATTCTTGCCTCTGCTGGACAGCCCCAAATATATAAGTGTCTGAAACTAGGTTTCCTACCAGTCCACAACTCAAAAGAAGTTGTTGGGACCGCCTTACTAGGAACCCTATTTAAGATATACATTACAGTCTTTAAAGCTTCACCCCACATTGAAATAGGTACAATTGAGTAACTTAACATACTCTTAACCATATCTTTAAGTACGACACGCCTTTTCAAGAACTCCATTTTGTTGTATGCGTTGGGCATTGTATACTGAGCACGAATGCCTTTCTTTTATAAGAATTTGACAAATGGGCCAGGATTTTAGCCTGACTCATCATATTTACCATAATATTCACCACCCCTGTCTGATCTCACTATTTTAACCTTTCTATCTAATTGTCTCTCGACTTCAGTTATGTACACCTCAAGGATGTCAACAGCCTGAGACTTTTCATGAATTAGATACACATATCCATAACGTGAGAAGTCATCTATAAATGTGATAAAATATTTTTCACCACTTAGACATGGGATGTTGAGTGGCCCGCAAAAATCTGTATGAATTATCTCAAGAAGCTCATTACTTTTTGTGGTACCTTTCTTGGTGTGTTTGGTTTGCTTTCTTTTAATGCAATCCACACATATCTGAAAATCAGTGAAGTCTAGGTTTTCCAAAATCCTATTCTTCACCAATTTTTCAATTGTATTTCTAGAGATATGCCCCAACCGTCTATGCCACAAGATTGAGGATTTTTCATTAATTAGACCACGTTTTAAACCAATATTCGAATGCAGAGTTACTAATGATTGTGCAAACTCATGATTTAAGGTAATTTTATATAAACCATCACATAAATTACCAGAACCAAAAACATTAAATTAAGTTTTCTACAATTAAATAAAACTGAATATCCAACACAATCTAATTTGGATAACGAAACTAAATTCCTAGAAATTAAAGGAACATAAAAAGTGTCTTCTAGATTCATCTGATGACCCGTCTCCAAGATCAGTCGATAGGTTCCTACAGCCACGACTTCAGCTTTGAGACGGTTCCCCATATAGACAAATCTTTCACTTTCCTTTAGTTTTCAGGTTGAGAGGTATTTCTGCATGTCATTTGTAATGTGGGTCGTGGCCCCAGAGTCAATCCACCACATATTAGAAGGTACTTCAGCAAGGTTTGATTCATAACAAACAAAAGAAAATTTCTTATATTTCTTTTCGAACCAAGCCTTTCGCTTGCTGCAATTTTTCTTCACATGTCCCTTCTTACCACAAAAGTAGCACTTGACAGTGAAACCATTCCAAGCCTGATTTTCTTTCCCAGATTCATTCCTTCTCTTTGGTAGATTTTTCTTTGATTTTACAAACTTACCCATCTTTTCTTTATAGCTCCGTGAGTTACAGCCAATGCAGTTTGACGTCCTTCCTCCCTCAACCTCACTTCCTCCTGAACACACATATTAGTTAGCTTATTCAAACTCCACTTATCTTTATTGGTGTTATAGTGAATTTTGAATGTACCGAACTATGATGGAAGTGAGTTGAGAATAAATTGCACGAGGAAAGTTTCATCAACCTGCATCCCTAAAGTTTTTAGTTTTGCAACTTTGTTGCCATATTGAGAATGTGATCCTAAACTCCTCGGTGGCCATTATATTTCATTGTTGTCAATTCAGCCATAATAGTGCCAGCAAGTGGCTTGTCAATCTTTAACAGTCTTTAACCAAAATTGACTTTAAGCGTTAGGGTAATGTCACTAAAGAGTCCTTTGGTCAATAACCAAGTAAGATCCCAGGAAGGTCGGAGGAGTCAATATAGCATCCCTTCTAAGTCCAACCACCTTAGATAGCAAGCTATCTTTTTGACAGATCTTAAGAGGTATTAACACAAGATCTCATAAGTAACACGGAAAAAGGCATAAACAATATATATATTAAAGCTTTGAGAATTATGACGAACTATTGATATCACATAAGTCTTTCCTTTGGGCAAAACTTAGGTATATCTATTGTTCACTCATCAAGAATCACTTATGTAGGTCTAAAGTAATTTATGCAATTCTTTTAGCTAGTCATGTTACCTTTGGGTATTCAATTCTAATCTGTCAAATTACATAAGTTACATTATCCTACCCAGTTTATAATTATTTGAAAGTGACTCTCCTTTGGGCTAGTCTCAATCTCCTAATTATAACTGCAATTGAGAATATTATCGACCTTAATGTTACCCTTTTAACAATTATTTTATATAGTTTTATATTCATAAGTTTTACAAATCTAGGCCACTTTGGCAGCTACTAAATTAGTAAACCCTATGAATACGAAACTAACCAACAATATTCTCTATTCATTAATTTGAGTTATTTAATTATCATTAATTCAATCACAATTTTCATGAAATCACTATTTTATGATTTTCAAAATTTCTTTTATGTGATTTCAATTATCAATATAATAATAATAATAACTCTGGACGAACATGAATGCATATATATATCAAAAACATATAATATAACAATCATGAATATCTCATATAATAGTTGACAAGAATTACACCTAAATAAATTAACCACTTTAATATTTTAATATTCAATGTCATAAAATTATATCATGATATCAATTTTAAATCATGAAAATATATAAATATTTAACAATAATAGACAATAAGTGTGCATAATTAAACAAGGCAAAAACATAACCCTCTAATATGATACAATCAAATAAATATATTCATTTAATAGACCTAACGATTCAACAACATTCTAAGATTGCTTTTAATCTATGCACTTTATTATAATTATGATGATCATAATAATTATTATTATTGTTTAAAATTAATAATAAATCAAAACATGCATATTCACATTTAATTGAGATGTGAAAAACGAAGCATGCATATATACATAAAATTGAGACGTAAAAAAAATGAAGCATGCATAACCACAATGCAAGGCTTTATAAAACTAGGCTACGTTTAAATCATATTATAAACTGACCCAATTTTTAATCTTTTAAGTTTTAGCCACGTAAAATTATAATAACTACTTTAAAAATTAATACAATTATTTTAGCCAAAACTTTGCATCCCAAATAATATATTCATAAATATATTATTATTCCAAGGTATATTGATTCACAAAACTGATGCTCTGATACCACATGTAAGTTTTAATAATACATGTAACCAATAATAATGCAGAATTAAACTTTACAGGATCTTGAATGGAATACAACTCAAGAATAAAACGAACATACCTTTGTCAGCTATTGAATTAGAGAAGTTGAGAAAATACCCCTTAGAGTTGAACCTTTAATTCTTGGCTCACCTTCTTCTCTCTGTCTCTCTTAATTAGGATGACTATAAAACTTAAAGTGATGGAAAAATACTCATGATATGAAAGGGGAGTCACCCATCCTTATATAGAGGAGAGAAGAGGGCCAAATAAACTCTATCAGAAGAATTCCTAATCCATCAAGGTTTCCTTCTTATCTTAGAAGAGTGATTATATTAAAATTCTAATTACTGAACTTGATCTCAAATATTGGCTTTATCTATTTGTGGAGTCCAAATAAATTAAAACATGTAGAAAATATGTAGGCTATTGGGCCACACTAGAAAATAAATCCAACAATCTCATCTAAAATTGTGTGGCAGTGGCATTTAGAACTAAACACTGCTACGATCACTGAAATCACATTTGTTCGCATCTACACACATGTGAGGGGTTGGAACTTGTACACCATGTTTGCACTGTCTTCCCTTTTTACTCAAAGATCAACTTAATCCCTTATTTCTCCTTTTTATTTTCTTCCAGAAAGGAGAGGACAAACAAAATGCCGACGTGCACACATGTTTCTGCAAGAGTATACACAATAACGCCCGTATTCGACACCAATACTGAGCCCCGAAGCAATTCATTTTGCAGCTCAAAGATAATTGAGCCTTGGATCCATCTCTGCTTCCTTGCTTGCTGCTGATGTCCCAATCCCTAAAGCTATACCATTTCCCTAATCCTTCTTATTTTCCTTCTTTTATTATCCTTATTGTTTCACTTTCCTTTTTTTTTTTTTTTGGGCCTCACAGCTCTACAAACGAGCCCTCTTTATCTCGCATGCTGAAATATCCACGAGTCTCCTATTTATGAAACTCACATAAATCCTGATCCCAGTAGAGTGAAAATTTCTTTACGCATGTTAGTCATTAGACATCAAACTCCACTAGAGTACCCTGAGTCTTTTTTTTTTTTTGAAGTGAATAGAGTACCCTGAGTCATTCACATGTACAAGCCCAATAACTCCATGACCTGCAAAGTATATATATAAGAGACGTACGGCCAATGTCAATCTTCTGGTAAGAAAAAGTTTATGAATATAGCTTTCATCAAGATTAGCAAATCTCCCTTGGACAAAAAATAAACAACGCATTCGCTTGCCATTTAGGTAGTATTAGATTGTATAAACACGAATGATATCCTCTTTTTTCTTTTTGTTGTTGTTATTGAACAGCTGAGTTTTTCTTTTAATCTAATTGTGTTTTGTGGGATGCCAGGATGTTAAACGAGACCCAGCTAATTTTCATCGAGCTAGCACTAACTCTGGAAGGCATCATGCGGTTCGCAGCACTCCAAGTTCATATTCACCATCAGAAGCAGCTTAAGCGAGATTGTGTGATAAGACTGGAAGAAGATACCGAATGTTGGGCTCATAAGTTGAGTAAATCAAAGAAATCATGTGTTAAGCGTGGTAATTTTTCAAAGCATGACATGATATGTGATCACTAACGGTATCGTATTTTGTTTTCGATGAAATAAGAATGATGATTTTTACAGTTGCTAAAAATAAATAGGAATGTCTAGGAGTCATTTGACTCTCATAATTTATCAATTGGTGGCTTGCCCATAATCCATTGTTCGGCTTCTGCTAGATAAATATGCAACACTTTTTTCTTTTTCTTTTTTAACGAATAAAATAACACTAGCACTCAGAAGGGGGCCAAATCTGCACAAACAAAAAGGAATTTTGAAAATACCACAAATAATAGATGAATTTCATCCTTGTACGTAATGATTACATATTTGAAGACACCTAATTTGAAGTGATATATAGTACATTATTTGAGACTTTAAAATCCATTTTTTAATAATTAAAAGTCATATTTTTTTAATTTTTGTATAGCTTAGATGAGAGAGAGAGAGAGAGAGGATTCGGACAAAGAGAGATGAAAGGAAGAGCGAATTGGAAGGAGACAGAGAAGGATGAGCGAGCTGGAGAATGTTTAGGAAATGAATGGATGTGATTTTGTCCCTCCCTAGCTGCCAGCGAGTTTCTTCATGTATAAATATAGAGGTGATGATGGGGGTTGATTTGGTACTAATTAAGAAGCCTTCTCCACCTCTAATTAGGCAGAGCAATCCCTGTAGCTCCTCTGCCTTAGAACAACTCGCACCTTTGAGTAGAATCTTTCTTTCTTATTACAGTTACTTACCTAGCGAGCTACGAAGGATTAAACAAAAACAAAAACAAATTTTCATTATATATCTGTATATATATTTAAGAAGAGAATAGAAGTGAAGTGAAGGGACAACATAGTAGAGATGATGAGCAGGGGCAGAATTAAAATGATTCCCAATAGTAATAGTAGTAAGGTAATACGAGTGGTGAGTTTGGTTACTGTGAGATATGGATAACACAGCGGGTAAAATGATTCAAACCATATCATATGTAAAAGAATCTGAAACAAAGAACCTTGTAAGTAAATCACGTGTTTGACAACCACGAATTATGAACATCCAGCACAGTGCAAAGGCTTGATCGTTTTACAGATAGGAGAGAGTTAGAGAGAGTATGGGAAAAACAAATCATTCATGATTCTAATCATCCCACATCCCATATATAATGTATCTGATATATAGGCTGATTCTATCTATCTATCCATATCTCTTGATAAGATATGATAGATATAGATAATAGATAGTGGGTTATCCAGATAGAAAATAATTTAAATTCAAATTCAAATTATTTAGATGATCTGATATGGGTCAAGGGTCATGCCACATGGGTGTCCAAATCCAGGTCCAATACTCGGCCCAATTTTCAACATCTTTTACTCGCACATGAATTGCCATGACACTGCCACATCTCTACCTCAATCTCTCCAAATATTAAACAATCTCATACTAGCCAATAAACCATGCGACCGCTGAGAATGCCTATATGTGAGAGCTCTATACTAGAAACTCAATATGAGCCAGCATAGAGACATCAATCCAAAAAGAATAGAAATAGTTTCTCATGTACCTAGACCCATCTAGTTCCATTGGTCCAAAACATCTCTAATCCCTCAAAGAGCATGTTTGACCCTTCTAGGTCCCGCATTATATTCACACCCAATCAGCATCCCATATAGAGCGATGTGAGTTGTTGACAGTGAATATAGAGTAGAGATGTAAAACTAGATGATTTTCCCTTCACCCTCATATCATTTAACTCGAAATTGACCGTTTTCCCAGTAATGTCCAAGCCGAATCATACATGACCGCAAGCAACATACCAAAGTAGCTGCACATTAACTCCTCATCTTATGACATAGTTAAAGGTCACCAAAGGCACAAAATGAAGTCATTAGAAAAAATGACTTTTAGGACTCACAAAGTGAGAAAGCATGGATCCATTCTCTCACCTCACTAACGGTTGGTAAGCACATGCAGTACAACTGCATGCCATAATGGAGTAACTGTTCCAAAGAGTGATGTTAAACTCACACACCATACAGATCTTAGTCTAGTTGCTCTTAAGCGCACAAGTCGCTTCCTAACGTCTAACTTAAATTCTCTATTTGCTCGGCTCCTAGGCATCAAATGAGATCTCGCATCTGGCTATCCATAATAGGCACATCATGGAAAAGTGGGTACTCTCATATCCATGGTCGGTCTTTAACAAGACCTCATCTTGGCTCCAACCAAGACGACATAGCTAGTGGATAATTTTAGCCTCTATCTTGGCTCCAAATACAATAAGCCACTATAATCTCATCTTTGCTTGCTACCTAGCAGTAAGGGCGATTGCTCGTATGAGTGAGTCAATCTTGTCTGCTAACATCAAATTTATTTATTCTGTGTGTACTAATTCACAAACCATTGCAAAAAGTAATAAACATGAATGTGTAATATAAACAAATATGAATACTAATGGCATAAATATCCCCCCAAAAAATAAGAGTTCAACTGAATACACATATATCACCACCTACGTAGTCCTAAAGCCCTAACATGAGTAAGATAAACATCTCTAGCAATGGACTTAGTCAAAAGGTCCGCAACCATGCGACTCGTATGGATGTGCTCCAGGATCACTTCTTTCTGCGCCACAATGTCTCTGATAAAGTTGAACCTCACATTAATGTCTTTGGTTCTGCCATGGTACTTAGGATCCTTAGCGTAAGTGAATGCAGCCATGCTGTCACAATGGATAGTCACAGGGTTTGAAATGTGTGTGACAATATCCAAATGCTGAAGTAATCTTTTCAACCAAACGGCATCCTGAATAGCAGATGAACAAGCCACAAACTCAGCCTCCACAGTCAATAAGGCGATATAGGACTGCTTCTTACTGCTCTAAGAAATAGCACCATCACTAAGCACGAAAGCATATCCTGAAGTGGACTTACGATCATCTAAGTCTCCTCCTCAGTCAATACCACAATAGCCAAATAGACGTAGATCTAAACTTTGGTAGTAGAGTGTGTAGTCTGTAGTCCCTCTAAGATATCTTAATATCCTCTTACTACTTTCCAATGAGCTAGTCCTGGGTTGGATTGGTAACGACTCACTAATCCGACTACATAACAAATGTCAGGGCGTGTACACATCATAGCATACATCAAGCTCCCAACAGCATTCATGTAACTACACGAACCATCTTTTCTTTCTCTTCTGGGGTCTTAGGACCCATATCAAGGCTTAGGCTCTTGCCTCTCGCAACAGGGGTGTCAATAGGTTTGCAGCTCTGCATCTGGAACCGCTCTAAGATAGTCTTAATGTAAGTCACTTGAGACAAACCAAGAAGTCTCCTAGAGCAATCCCTAAGGATCTTAACACCGAGCACAGAGCTTGCTTCATCCATGTCTTTCATGTCAAATGCAGAGAACAACCACTTTTTAGTGGCGATAATCATCTCCTTGTCATTTCCAGCCAATAATAGGCCATCCACATATAACGACAATATCAGAAAAATTTCCTTGGACCGCTTAACATACGCACAGTGATCTTCATCGATCATCGTAAACCCATTAGAAACAATGGCTCGATGAAATCTCAGATTCCACTGTCTGCATGATTGCTTTAAGCCATAAATAGATCATTGAAGATTGCAAACTTTACGCTCTTGACCTACTGCTACAATGCCTTCTGGTTGATCCATATAGATCTCTTCATCCAATTCTCCATTGAGAAATGCAGTCTTAACATCCATCTGATATAGCTCTAAGTCCAACTGAGCTACTATGGCCAGAATTAGGCAAATAGAGGCAAACCTCACAACTGGTAAAAAGGTTTCCTTATAGTCCACACCCTCTAAGTGGGTGTAGCCTTTCGCTACTGGGCGAGCCTTAAACCTTTCTATGGAACCATCCACCTTGCGCTTGACTTTGAGAACCCATTTGCTCCCAATAGTCTTGCGCCCTGGCAACAAATCAACCAAGTCCCAAACATGATTTTTCTTCATAGACTCTATTTCTTCATCCATTGCAGCACTCCATTCTTTACTAGCAGTGGATGAAAGAGCCTCTTTGAGATTATTAGGCTCCATCACATCACTCAGAGTAATCATGAACGCTTCTCCTTCAATCTCAAAACGACCTAAATAGTTGAGAATCCTCATCCATTGGATCTAATCCATGGGCATGTAAATCGCTCCCATTATCCTTAGGAGCTTGAGGGATTATTTCCTCATTCTCTACTAGGCCACTAGGTGCGCTTTCATGTAAGGCTGCAAATGAGCCGAGCCGAGCTTTAAGATGTTTAGGCTCGGCTCGGTCAAGATGGGGGAAGCTCAAGCTCGGCTCGATCTCAAGTCGAGCTTCATAAATTATGTTCGAGCTTGGCTCGTTGGATAGTTTAAAAGCTCGAGCTCAGCTCGTCTAGGCTCGACAATGTAAATGAGCTCAAGCTCGAACAAGCTCGAAATTCCAATTCCCATCTATAACTCAAAAAATGAAATTCCAATTCATATATGGAGAGTGACGTGCACTGTTCTGTCACTAATTCAATAAACTTTTCAATCACACTTTTTTTTCACAAAAAATCAAACCCAATAAAAAAAATTATATACAACTAGTAATAAAAAAATATGTGCATTACACAATGCATTAAACGGTGCATCCTTGAACAAAACATAATTGCCAAAAACACATTGCATCCTTAAATAAAACACATTACACAAGACATTACACAATGCATCCTTTAGGACATTACACAATGCATCCTTAAACAAAACATAATAACCAAAAACTAAACCACTAATTTCTTGACTTGATTCACTTGAAAACACACCAAAAAGTCTTCATTTCTTTGGAACTTCACAAGAGACTTCAACCTGTAACAGTAGAATTATTATATATGAACTAATCTTATGATAGTACTTAAGAAATTTAGTTTATTAAAGATGGAACATACCCAAAGATGTCAAACTAAGGAAGCAAAATCTCTTTGAAAGATGACTCCATAGTCTATTAAAAGAAACAATAATATATTATTTCAGTACTATGTTTCACATAAATTGATAATAAAGGAATTTGTCATTGTATTTGTATGGATCAAAATTAATAATTAAAAAAAAAATTACATCTGATCCCTTTTTGAGTCCATGTAGTGCACGTACCCAATCAAATCCACATAGTAAGATTTGGACTGTTTTCGTTGATAATGATGCTCAATAGGGATCAATAACTCTACCACCAACACTAAATGTCGACTCTGACACCACTGTACTGACTGGAATTGACAATATATTAGCTGCTATCTTGGACAATATCTGATACTTGAGGTTGTTCATTTTCCACCACTCCAATGCATCAAAATGGGAATTTGAACCTTTATTGCATATGTAAACACTTTCTTCTAAATAAATGTCTAAGTCAGATTTTGCAGGCTGAATTGTGTCAGTTTTTCTAACAAAGATTCAAATTTAGATCTTCCCGTCCCGAGAGCTTTTCCAAGACCATAAGTCGCATTACTAGAATCATTAGCTTCTCGAGTGCTTTGTTGCAAACTTTGTTCATTGTTACTTGAAGTATGAATAACAACATATACATTGTAAAGCTCATATAGGGCCTCACACACCATGGAAATGTTTCTAATAGCTGCTACCTCTGGGTAGATCTCTGGAAAACAAAACTGAACAAGCATCAATTTGAATCTTGGATCTAACACTGCAGCTATAGCCATCAACAAATTACATTCACCCCAGTACTTGTCAAATTTTTTTTTTCATCTTCAAAGCCATTGCCTTAATGTAGTCATTGTCATCCACCGACTTCTCATTCAATATTTCTTTTATCCTCCAAACCTCTGCAAGGAACAAATTAGAAGTAGGATATTCACTCTCGGAGATGATATTTGTGACTTCATTGAAAATTGCCAAAAATTGACACACAGTCTCAACTTTCAATCTTCAAGGCTAGGCACGTAAACAAAACTTGGATCCCTTTCTTGATATCTAGGGAAGACATCTTTAAACTCCAAAGCAGCAGACAACATCATATAAGTTGCATTCCACCGGGTTGGACAATCTAAAATTAATTTTTTTAAAGGCAACTGCACTTGCTTAACAATCTCACTAAATTGATTAAGACGTGCTTCTGATGCACTCAAGTACTTGACACCATCTCGAACACCATCAACAATATCTCCTATTTGGCCAAGCCCATCATGCACCATGATATTCACTATGTGCGCACAACAACGTACATGAAAATTTTTCCACCCAAAAGCAACTTCTTTTTCATTGCAAACGTTTTTTTTCAAAATTCTCAAGCAAACATCATTGTATGAAGCATTATCCACTGTTATAGAACACACCTTATTTTCAATGCCCCATTCAACTAGACACTTGTGAAGAGCATCCACAATGATAACCCCAGTGTGCGGAGGTGGTATATTGCAAAAGTTAAGAACAAACTTTTGCAACTTCCAATCATTGTCGATAAAATGACCTGTGACAACCATGTATTGAATTTTTTTCCCTGACTTCCATAGGTCGGTTGTCATGCTAATCCTATTAACACTCTTCAATAATGTTCTCAACTTCTTCTTTTCTATAGATAAGTCAACACACAATCATTTTTTGCGGTGGTACAAGTTATCTTTTGCTAATGTGGAGTAGTAGTTTTCATGAACTTGTTAAATAAAACATGCTCTATTTGCATAAAAGGATACTCATGATAAAGTATCATATGAGAAGCAGCTTCCCTTACCTTTGCTTGGTCATGCTTGAAGGCTGCCACATTGGTCACACTGTCAAACCCAGTTGTCTCAAGTGATAGAAACCTTTGCTTTTTGTCAGCAAGTTGTCTTCTAGCACAATTGTTCAAGTGCCTAAGAAGTTGAGTTGTAGCACCCATTGGAGAAATGGCAAATCTTGTTTTGCAATGCGTGCATTCAACCTTCTTGGTACCATCTGGAAGAACCACTTCTTTAATTTCATTCCAAACTTTTGATGTTCGTTTCCTAGTCTTCTTTTGGAATGGATTGTTGTCTTCGGGAACTCCATTTTCTCTTGCATTTTCCTCTAGTTCAATTAAATTATCCACATCATTTGCATCTTCATTAACTATATCCATCAGTGGATTAGTGGATGACTCCTCAAATGACGAAAACGATGTACAAGAATCTTGCTCTGGAGAAGAGAGATTAATTTGTCTATCTGACATATCTAAGAAAAATAAAAATAATGCAAGAAATAAATTAATATACTAATAAATTAACAATCAATATAAAATTAAACTATAATAATAATACATTAAGAAACTGAAAATTAAACCAACCATTGGATATATATATATAATATAATAATAATATATATTTGAATATGGATACATATATACATATATATTTGAACTAATAATAGCACCATAAACTACAATATTATTGAAGCACTAAAATCACATACAAAACTAAAATGCAAATTTATGTTCAAAATTGCAGAGCAAATTTGGCTTTGGAGTTTGGTTCAACGATGCTCATTGCCATTCAATTTTACAAAATAAATTATAATTTTGTATGTCAAATTGTGAGCACTTATTAGGCAACTAAAAAAACAGGGGACAATATATGGACTGATAATTAAACCACCATTGAATCAAATAACTGAAATGAGAGAGAAAATTATCCAAAACAAAGCATCCAAAAATTGAACTGTTAGAGCATAAATTAGTAAATCATCTTTATTGACAAATGTAACCAACACCAAATTTGAATATGGATATATATGTTGGAACAATCTTCACTGTATTTAAAAGATTTTAATTCTATTGTGTACAAAACAACAATTAGAATTTAAAGAAATAAAAAAAATGAGAGAATTTGTTTGATTACAAAAATCAAACTCGAAATAAAAAAAATAAATAAATAAAACAAATTTTATTTTGTTACAAAAACAAAAATTAAAATCTGATTTAAACAAATAATAATAACACAGAAAATAAATTAAATAACTTACTTGATTTAATTTGTTCGAATTATAAACTGATCAAGTCCAGTGTTTGACACTGTGTCTTTAAGACAGATTCGTCCTCTCCACAGTGCTTTCAGAATTTGGACGTCTATCTCCCAGGATGAAATGATCTTCTACAAACAATAGCAGCACTACAAATTGTTTGCCTTACGAACACACTAAGTGTTTACACTCTTTCTTTCAGAAATAAAATGCAGCAAAATGTAGAAATGTAAAGCAAATGATGGAATACGAAAATTGGAGTGAAAAATCCAAATGGGAGGCTAGTCTATTTATAGATGTAAAGGTGGCTGCTGGTTTTGAATTGAACAAGTATGAAACCTGTTGGCTTTGAATTCAAACAGATTTGAATCTGTTGGGTTTAAATTTAAACAGATACAAAAGCGGGAAGGGCCCTGTTTGGGTGTGCAATAATACCAAACTAGTTTATTTCTGTTTAAAAACGGGAAGGGCCCTGTTTGGATGTACAGTAAATCCAAACCAGTTTAATTTGAATTCTGGATTTTATTTTACCAAAAATAAAATTAAATTCAAATGTTTTTGGCCCAAAAAGATTAGTATTGGGCCGAACAAGCCCAACCCAACCTCACACCACGCACCCGCGCCCAAGCCCAGCCCGTCCACTTGGCAGACGGACGGCTTTGGCCATGGCAGTGTGTGGTGATTTTTAGGTCCAATGGGTCTAGCCCATTTTGTCCATAACCTCTCCCTCTAAAACACTTGGACACCTTGGGGCACACCCCAAGTACCAAACCCATGCCTTATAAACCCTTCCAAAACCTCCCACCAAATCAATGTGGGATAAGCCTTATTCAAACCTTTAAGGAATTTTCACCAAAACTCCATTTCCATGGAGCATACTTTGGCTTCAATTTCCCATTCACTCGGTAATGGTTTTGAGCAACCAAATATACCACGTGAATCACAACGCGGCATAGAACGCGTTACCACTTTGACCCGCGTAAATCGACGCACGGGGCCCACCTAAATATTAGACCAAACTTAGGATAAAATTCTGGTTTTACCCAGAATTTATAACCATTTCCAACAATCCCCCACATGAATGAAATTTGATGACAATGGAAATGCAACAATATGCAGACTTTATCGAAAGATTATAAGTCGAAAATATCTTGCATCAGGATAGGTAGTTTTCGGCCTTGAACCTTCCCTAGTGATAATCTATCGGACTTACTGGCTAACCAATGGACGCGATGCCTTGAATTGTTCAACCGTTTGTGTAAGCCAAGACAATAGATTTCACACAAAATATCTTCTGACACATCGTGGTTCTCACTGTTGTGTTCATTTTGGCCTTGAATGCACTTGGTTTTCATGAGTATTTCTAGAGAATGTAGCCTCTTTCATTCTCATAGAACCATTCCCAGTTCAACACTCATATACGTGATTCTTATTGTGAGTATCTTCTTATACTCGTCTTGATTTTATGCCTTAATCAAGATATAGGTAATCATTAAAAGCGAAGCTTATCCTTATGCCCCTGCAGACAACATATGTTGCAGATATCACTCTCACCATAAGAATGGGTAGGGAATTGTAATCCCTTAGTGATTTCTGGCGAGCCATACATAACTTAGTTGTCCCTTTGAACTTAGTTCTTGGGATCTCCAGTCATATAAGTAGGGTTACCATTATGACGACTCTTATGTAATAGGCTTTAATCCCATCCCCTTTGATGAACTATACACTAGCTCTTTTGTCAAACCTTTTGTTAACGGATCCGCAATATTCTCTTTAGATTTTATATAATCTATTGAGATTATTCCATTTGACAACAACTGCCTAACGGTATTATGTCGACGACGAATATGTCGTGACTTAGCGTTATACATATGATTTTGTGCCCTGCCTATTGCAGATTGACTATCACAATGAATGCAAATAGCTGGCACAGGTTTTGGCCACATTGGAATGTCTTCTAAGAAGTGACAAAGCCATTCTACTTCTTCTCCTGCTTTGTCTAAAGCAATGAACTCGGATTCCATTGTGAATCGTGCGATGCATGTTTGTTTCGTGGACTTCCAAGAAACAGTAGCGCCTCCTAGAGTAAAGACATATCCACTAGTGGATTTTGAATCTTTAGTATCCAATATCCAATTGGCATCACAATAACCTTCGAGTTCTGCTGGATATCGAGTAAAGTTCAAACCATGATCACGAGTAAATCTTAGATATCTAAGAACCCGAATGATCGCTTTCCAATGGTCTTCTCCAGGGTTACTAGTGTACCTACTCAATTTAATGATAGCGTAAGCTATATCAGGACGAGTACAATTCATTAGGTACATTAGGCTTCCAATGATTTGGGAGTATTTTAACTGAGACACTGCATCACCTTTATTTTTCGATAAATAAAGACTGATGTCGACAGGTGTTCTTGTTAAATTCAAATCATCCTTGATAAATTTATCAAGAATTTTCTCAATATAATGAGATTGAGATAATGCATATCCGTCAGATGTTTTAGTAATTTTCATTCCTAATATAACATCAGCGACCCCCATATCTTTCATATCAAATCTTTTGTTAAGCATTTGCTTAGTTGATTTGATCATGTTTTGATTGCTTCCAATGATAAGCATGTCATCCACATAAAGACAAACTATGACATAGCCTTGGTCAGTGTTTTTAACATAGGCGCATTTGTCACATTCGTTTATCTTAAACCCATTAGTAAGCATTGCATGATCAAATTTTTCATGCCATTGCTTAGGTGCTTGTTTTAATCCATAAAGGGATTTGACAAGTCGACAAACTTTCTTTTCTTGCCCTGATACTACAAACCCTTCGGGTTGCTCCATATAGATCTCTTCATTTAGATCACCGTTTAAGAAAGCTGTCTTAACATCCATTTGATGGATTTCTAATTTAAACAACGCTGCTATAGAAATAAGCATGCGAATGGATGTTATTCTTGTCACAGGGGAATATGTGTCAAAATAGTCCAGACCTTCCTTTTGTCTGTAACCTTTAACTACAAGTCTTGCTTTATACTTGTCAATTGAACCATCTACTTTCATTTTTCTCTTGAATATCCATTTATATCCAAGAGGTTTAGAACCTGGTGGAAGATCCACCAATTTCCAAGTATGATTTTGCATAATGGATTCAATTTCATTATTAATTTTCTTTTCCACAAAGGTGCTTCAGGACTGTCAGTCTTTAAAAGCTTTGAGGTTCATTTTCTAACAGGTATGTCAGAAAATCTGGACCAAAGGATTTTGATGTTCTTGCTCTCTTACTTCGTCTTGGTTCATCATCAGTTAAATCCTGTTGGTCGAGACCATTACTAGCCTCTTGTGTTTGATTGTCATTAGTCTCTTGACTTTGTGTACAATCATAAGTTCTTTTTTGTGAACTTAATTCCTGTCCTTTCTTGTAAGGAAAGACATGTTCAAAAAACACAGCATTCCTTGACTCTATAATAGTGTTCACATTTATATCAGGTATTGCTGATTTAGAAGTCAGAAACCGATATGCACTACTATTCTGAGCATAACCAATAAACACACAATCTACTGTTTTTGGTCCAATCTTAGTCTTTTTAGGAACAGGAACTTCAACTTTTGCCAAACACCCCCACACTTTTAAGTATTTGTAGGAAGGTGATCGACCTTTCCACAATTCATAAGGAATGCTTTTGGTTTTCTTGTGGGGTATTCTATTAAGAACATAATTAGCAGACAATATTGCTTCCCCCCACAAGTTCTGTGGTAAGCCTGAACTTAGTAACATGGCATTCATCATTTCTTTTAGGGTTCTATTCTTCCTTTCAGCAATTCCATTTTGCTGTGGAGAATAAGGGGCTGTAGTTTGGTGAATAATGCCATGTTGTGCACAAAATTCATTTAATGGTGCATCATATTCACCACCCCTATCACTTCTAACCATTTTAATGGTTTTACCAAGTTGATTTTCAACTTCTGTTTTGTAGAGTTTAAACATTTCTAAGGCTTCATCTTTACTTCTAAGTACATAAACATAACAATATCTTGTGCAATCATCGATAAATGTTATGAAATACTTTTTGCCTCCTCTAGTTTGAATAAATTTTAGATCACATACATCAATATGAATTAATTCTAGAGGTTCGGTTTTTCTTTCAACCGATTTAAATAGAGCCTTAGTTAGTTTCGCTTATACACAAACTTCACATTTATGATTAGGATTAATTTCAAACTTTGGTATATAATTCAAACCAATTAATCTACACAAAGCATCATAATCTACATGACCTAATCTACCATTCCATAAATTCGACTCAAGAATATAAGCAGAAGATGTGTTATTCTCATTCATAGCAACTTTTGGTACAACTGTCATTACATTTAGTTTAAAGTGACCATCACTCATGTATTCCTTACCAACATACATGTCACTCTTTGTTAATACAAACTTATCAGACTCAAAAACAAGCCTAAAACCATTTTTACTTAACAAAGAACCAGAAACTAAATTCCTCCGGATGTCAGGTACATGCAGTACGTTGTTGAGGGTCAGTTCTTTCGCTGATGTCATCTTCAAGATCACTTTCCCTTGTCCAGCCACAGTAGAAGGAGAAGAATTTCCCATAAAAAGTTGTTTACCATTTGCAGCCTCATTGTAGGTAGTGAACATCTTCTTGTCTTCAAATATGTGATGAGTTGCTCCAGTGTCAACCCACAATTCTTTGGGATTTCCAACCAAGTTAGCCTCAGACACCACAGCAGAGAGGTTGATGTCTTTCACCCCATCAGAGATGTAATCCAATTCCGTCACATTGGCTTGATTGGTGGTCTTCTTGCTTGTACTTCTATGATCCTTCTTAGGGCGGCGGCAGTCAGAAGCTCGATGTCCAGTCTTGCCACTGTTATAGCATTTTCCTTTGAACTTCTTGTTGCCATTGTTGTTGCCTTATTTAGGACCATCTCCAGTAAACTTCCTCTTTTTGTTATGTGATTTTTGAACTTGTTCAACCACATTAGCCTTGGACTCAATGGGTTTTTTCCCATTCCTCTTTTCAGCCTTTCGGTTATCTTCCTCAATTCTTAATCTTACAATCAACTCATCCATGGTCATCTTTTTGCGTTTATGTTTTAAATAATTTTTGAAATCTTTCCAAGCCGGTGGTAACTTTTCCACTAAAGCAGCGACTTAGAAGGACTCGCTAAGAGACATACCTTCTAAATGAATATCATGCAAAATTATTTGAAAACTTTGAACTTGAAATATTACCGTTTGGGAGTCTACCATAACAAAATCCAGAAATTTACCGATGACAAATTTCTTCGTGCCGGCATCTTCTGTCTTGTATTTCTTCTCCAAAGAATCCCATAATTGTTTTGCTGACTTCAGAGGACTGTAAACATTATACAGCATGTTGTCAAGGCCATTGAGGATGTAGTTTCTGCACAGGAAATCTGAATGTTTCCAAGCATCTACAACGGTAACAACTTGCCGATCACTTTCACCCTCTTTAAGTGCTGGAGCCTCTTCATGGAGAAACCGGGCCAAATTAAGAGTTGTAAGATAGAACAATATCTTCTGCTGCCATCTTTTAAACTCGGTACCATTAAATTTTTCCCCTTTTTCTCCATGATTGATTGGTACATGAACATGGTTCTTGATAGGGACCGATGTAGGTGTAACAATAGGAGTACCACTGCCAGATGCAGTTTCAGTTGTAGTAGCCATAATCTCTGATTACAAAAATCAGAAAAATTAAAACACAAATTAATTTTCTAGTTACTAAAACCAGAAAATAAATTATAACACAAAATAATTTTATTTTTCTTGTTACTAAAACTAGAAAAATAAAATAGCACAATAATTTCCTGTTAACACAATTAATATTCTGCAATTGTTAATGACACCAGTATATTACTACTAGTTGTCAAAGAAAAGAGACAGTATATTACTACTATCTGTCAAATAGCATAAACACTATTTGTTTTTCCAACCAAAATATGTCTTTATGAAATCAGAAAATTAAATACAATGAAGATAACAAAAAATTAATCTGTCTTAAGATTGTTGGAACAATCTTCACTGTATTTAAAAGATTTTAATTCTATTGTGTACAAAACAACAATTAGAATTTAAAGAAATAAAGAAAATGAGAGAATTTGTTTGATTACAAAAATCAAACTCGAAATAAAAAAAAAATAAATAAATAAAAAACAGATTTTATTTTGTTACAAAAACAAAATTAAAATCTGATTTAAACAAATAATAATAACACAGAAAATAAATTAAATAACTTACTTGATTTAATTTGTTCGAATTATAAACTGATCAAGTTCAGTGTTTGACACTGTGTCCTTAAGACAGATTTGTCCTCTCCACGGTGCTTTCAGAATTTGGACGTCTATCTCCCAAGATGAAATGATCTTCTACAAACAATAGCAGCACTACAAATTGTTTGCCTTACGAACACACTAAGTGTTTACACTCTTTCTTTCAGAAATAAAATGCAGCAAAATGCAGAGATGTAAAGCAAAGGATGGAATACGAAAATTGGAGTGAAAAATCCAAATGGGAGGCTAGTCTATTTATAGATGTAAAGGTGGCTGCTGGTTTTGAATTGAACAGGTATGAAACCTGTTGGCTTTGAATTCAAACAGATTTGAATCTGTTGGGTTTAAATTTAAACAGATACAAAAGCGGGAAGGGCCCTGTTTGGGTGTGCAATAATACCAAACTAGTTTATTTCTGTTTAAAAACGAGAAGGTCCTTGTTTGGATGTACAGTAAATCCAAACCAGTTTAATTTGAATTCTGGATTTTATTTTACCAAAAATAAAATTAAATTCAAATGTTTTTGGCCCAAAAAGATTAGTATTGGGCCGAACAAGCCCAACCTCACACCACGCACCCGCGCCCAAGCCCAGCCCGCCCGACCGGACGGACGGCGGCGGCGCGCGCGTGTGTGGTGATTTTTGGGTCCAATGGGTCTAGCCCATTTTGCCCATAACCTCTCCCTCTAAAATACTTGGGTACCCCTTAGGGCACACCCCAAGTACCAAACCCATGCCTTATAAACCCTTCCAAAACCTCCCACCAAATCAATGTGGGACAAGCCTTATTCAAACCTTTAAGGAATTTTCACCAAAACTTCATTTCCATGGAGCATACTTTGGCTTCAATTTCCCATTCACTCGGTAATGGTTTTGAGCAACCAAATATATCACGTGAATCACAACGCGGCATAGAACGCGTTACCACTTTGACCCGCGTAAATCGACGCACGGGGCCCACCTAAATATTAGACCAAACTTAGGATAAAATTCTGGTTTTACCCAGAATTTATAACCATTTCCAACAATATACACACGCACACACACACACATATATATATGTGTGTGTGTGTGTGTGTATATATGCATGCACTCATTATGCAACTCAAAAATCATCTTCATAGACTGAACAAATATCAAAACTACGAAATACAATCATAAAAAATAAAAGAGAGAGAGATTGTAATTTTTTCCTAATTTATATGTTCAAAACAGGGACCAAAAACCAATCCAAAAAAAAAAACAAGGAACAAATATATACATGATTAAAGTTTCACTCTAGTAAAGAAGACAAACAAAATGTATATAACAGTGTGTGTATTAGAAGGGGTAGTGAGAAATACCTAATTCTGCAAATTTGAGACTAAAGGGAGAGGAGAGAGAAAGGGTTAATGGTGAAATAAGTGTAATGTGTGCATATGAGCATGTGAGACACCATAGTTGAGAGAGAGAGAGAGAGTAAGAGAGAAGAGAATTAACTTACCATAATGGATTCAAGAGAAAAGAATAATCTCCCAGTCTCAGATATTCACCATAGCAACGATACTATATCATCGTTGATGTTTGAGTGTTTGAGAGCTGATGAGTTTGTGCGATTGATTCAAGTATTGGCCAGATCTGGATTGTTAAGTGTTTTGCAGCAGTAATAGGATAGGAATGTGTAGGTTACAAAGAGTAGCAAGCAAGAGCAACGTATGAATTTGATACACAAAGGAACCCTAATTTTTTTTACTTATATACTATGGCTCACGAGCCTTAACGAGCCGAGCCTTAGTCAGCTCGAGCTCAGCTCGTTTAACAAATGAGCCTAGAAATGTAGCTTGAGCTCGTTTATTAACTAATTGAACTGAGCTCGAACGAGCTGTTAACGAACCGAGCTCGAGCTGTTCATGAATAGTTCGATTCGTTTGCAGCCCTACCTTCATGTAGATCCTCCATCTCATAGAGTTCTACATCTCTAGTTATCTCACCCCTGCTAGGGAAATTCTCCTCTACGAAATCCACATCTCGTGACTCAATTTCAGTTACACTTCCATCCGGATGCTCTCCAATAAACACATAGCCCTTAGAATGCTCACTATAGCGAATGAAGATACACTTCTTTTCTCTAGGGCCCAACTTCCCAAACTTATGAGAAGCATTATGTATGTAAGCTGCTGAACCCCAACGCCACAAATTGCCCATTACAAGCTTTTTGCCAGTCCACATCTCATATGGGGTGGAAGGAACTGATTTAGAGGGCACACGGTTAAGGATATAGGTAGCAGTCAACAAAGCATCTCCCCAATAAGAAATATAAAGATTAGCTTGCGCCATCATAGATCTAACTATGTCTAGCAATGTGCGATTCCTTCTCTCCGTTACACCATTTTGCTGCGGAGTCCCAAGAATTGTTAATTCTGATAATTCTTTTTTTCCTTACAGAGCACTTTAAATTGCTTAGATAGATACTTGCATCCTCAGTCAGTTCTTAGAGCCTTAATGCTCTTGTCTAATTGATTCTCCACCTCATTAACATACCGTCTAAAGCAATCCAATGCTTTTGACTTGTGAGAAATCAAATAGACATGGCCAAAACGCGTGCAGTCATCTATAAATGTGATAAAATAAGGGGCTCCATGCCTTGCTCTCACATTCATTGGTCCACATACATCATAATGAATAAGCTATAATAGGACAGATGCCCTTTTAGCTTTCCTAAATGGTTTCCTTGTTGCCTTTCTAGCAAGACAGTGCTCACAAGTAGGCAAAATGACTCTAGTGAGTGAGCCTAAAAGGCCTTCTCTAGCCAATCTAGTCATTCTGTTTTGCCCTATGTGGCCTAATCTAGCATGCCATCTCATAGAATTATTATCACAAATAGATGCAGTATAAGAAACAGAACCATTGGCATTTTTATTAAAACTAGAATCATCCACATCCAAAACTAAGAAACCATCTAAAAGATAACCAAAATCATAAAAAATTGTTCCCAAATAAATGCTAACACCATTATTCTCAAAACAAAAGCTAAAACTAAGGCTCATCATGCTAATAACTAAAACTAAGTTTCACCGAATATCCGAAGCATAAAGAACGTCATGAAAATACAAGGTGCGCCCTTGCCACATTTCCAACTTGTATGTGCCAATGCCAAGCACCTCTACATTGGACTCATTCCCCATGTAAACTTTTCTGCTCCCAACAGGTACTCGGCGATACTCAATGAACCCTACTCTGTTCCTCGCGATGTGGTCTATTGCTCCTGAGTCTACAACCCAAAAATGAGAAGAATGAGCAATTAATGTTTGACTTGAAACAAAGCATTGAATGCGAGAAATTAAGTAAGGGAGTACCTTCTTCCGCTCAAGGCAATCCCGAGCGAAGTGTCCTTCTTTGTTATAGTTAAAGCATGTCAATTTAGCCTTTACCTTTTTGCCACCTCTCTTGTCCCTACGTTTGAAATTTCTAGCGCCATTGGGCTTTAGCGCAGCTGCTGTTTTCTTCTTAGGAGCACCTTTTGCTTTTCCATGCTTGAACTAAGAAGTCCCACGTGAGCTTGACTCAACCACCATAGCAGAACCATCAGACTTAGCCGCCTCTAGGAGCTCAGCTTCTAGCTTTAAATGACGCGATATGTCTTCGAATGTTTTCACACCCATTATGCATCATGTTCTGCTTCATCTGCTCCCAAGAATTTTGCAGAGATCGAATCGCAGCTTGTACTTGTTGCTCTTAAGTCAAATTGTGTCCAGCAGCCGCAAGCTCACGTATCATGGCTAACATGACCCTTAAATGCTGCTTCATTGAGTGATGTGCCTTTTTCTGATAAAAGTCAAACTTCATAGTCAGTCCACGTAGCTTTGCCAAAGAGGTGACACCAAACTTTTGCTTGAGAGTTTCCCACATCTCAAATGCAATCGGGCAATGCTCAAACTCACTAATCAAGTCGTTGTGCATGCTGCTCAACATGGTAAAGCGGGCACACCAATCTTTGTTACTCCAAGTCTAATAGACTTCAAGATCACGACGATGTTGAACTGTATTGCCCTACTTAGGCTCAACCATCACTTGTTCAAGTGTGTTCAAAACTTCTTGCTCATTGAGGAGGTATTGGATCTTACGGCACCATATGTTATAATTATCGCCATCCAATTTCTCTCCCTTAGTTAAGTCTGCCACCACTGTCTTAGCTACCATTTCTACATACAGAGATAAAGGAAGAACAAATACGCAGGGATATTAATGATAGCAACAAAAAATTATTTTGCAGCAAAAGAATCTAAATTAAATAATGATAACATTGCACACGTCTCAAGATCGAAAATTTGCTATGTTCATAATCATCTCTTGCGCCTCTAGTGACAATTATCAAAACTTAATTTAATTCCATGTGCAAAAACAATAACCTCCCACTACTTATGGCATGTACAAAGCATGATAATTAGTTTAATTCCATACAATAGCATCTTAATATAAATTTACAATTAATTCATGCTATATTCATTTAATAATGGAATTAAATAAATAAAAATAAAAAAACTAATCATGCTTTGCTAATCATAACATATTACAAACTCTAAGAAAAAATAATAATATGCTGTGTTGAATATTCAGATTATGCCATAACAGAAAGTACATCATTCTAAGATTTTTTGAAATTTTAAATACTTAATAAACACACATAAAATCAGAAATAAATATTCCAGAATCTGGTAAACTGCAACAATCATACTAATAAATAGTAAACCATTACAGCAGTCTATAGTAAAATTTCAGCTTCAGAAACTTAGTCATGCAACACCAAAAGCATTTTAAAGCATAAATAATGAATTATTATCTCAAGAAAAATATTTTTTATTTTCATAAAATTTTGAAAATTTTACAATAGATAAAAAAATTTAATTTTAAGTCCAATAATACCAACCACACTTAAAACAAAACTATAACAAATTACTTATGACCATTTAAAGCAATTATGGATTCAAAAAAAAAAAAAAAAAGAAACAACGCCTTAGCACCCAGCAACCAAGCCGACGCGGAAAACGGCGCGGCTCGACTCTGCTCGGCTCGGCTCGGCGCACACGTGGACAGCGCGAATGATGCACACGTGACAAGCATGCCTGGTACATGATGGCGCGTAGGAAGCGCACCTAGCTCGTAATGGCGCGTGGCAGCGCGTGGAAAGCACACCTGGCGCATAATGACGCGTGGCCACTACTGATGGCGTCATCTGGCGCTTACGGCTCACATGCCGCCTTTCAGGGTGTTTTCTAGTCGAATTTTGTTACTGTTGGACTCCATTTTCCAAAATAAAAACATTGACAGTCTCAAAAATGACATTTAACAAAAAAAAATAATGGGGTATATCACACTCTCCCTCTAATAAGAGTGAAAGTGCGGAAACTCTGCACTTTATCTTTTTTCTTAAGCCACCCAAAAACCAAAACGAACGCAAATTAGGGTTTGATTTTTCTCATTAATCGTAAGTCCAAATCTAACAAATAATATATTGTTTCGAAGGTCTCGAAACAAAGATTCTAAATATGTAAGATTTATAAATTGAAATTAAAGCATGTAAAATCATCACTCAAACAAAGTTTTGAGAATATAGAATGGGTCTCCATTTTTCTTGCAATCTAACCGTTGGATTTTATGAAACTTTGTAGATATATTCTACATGAAATGTACTACAACATAAATTCAAGGTTGATCGGAGAAAATTTGAAAAAATATTAATTTTTATGCATATATCATGTGTATATATATAATTATATACATTTTTTTAATGCATAAAAAATAAGCATGAAAATACCCATCATGCCTCTGATACCAATGTGAGATATGGATAACGCAGCGGCTAAAGGGATTCAAAGCATACCTTATGTAAAAGAACCTTGTGGGTAAATCACGAAGAACCTTGTGGATAAATCACGTGCTTGACAACCACAAATTATGAACACCCAGCAATGGAGTGATACTATAGTATGAGTACCACTCACACTAGTCACAATGCAAAGGCTTGATCATTTTACAGATAGGAGAGAGTTAGAGAGAGAGTATGGGAAAAACAAATCATTCGCGATTCTAATCATTCCACATCCCATATATAACATATCTGATATATAGGTTGATTTTATCTATCTATCCATATCTCTTGATAAGATATGATAGATATAGATAATAGATAGTAGGTTATCCAGATAGAAAATTATTTAAATTCAAATTCAAATTATTTAGATGATCTGATACGGGTCAAGGGTCATGCCATATGGGCGCCCAAATCCGGGTCCAATACCCGATCCAATTTCCAACAGTTACATTAATATTGTTGTTATCATGTCAGTTGGCAATGAGGTTGGTCCAGAAAGAAAACCCATATATGTTTTACAAGTGGAAAGTGAGCTACAGGACTCTTTCCCCAATGGATGTCCCACAGCAAGTCATTCTCATTAATGGCCAGTTTCCTGGACCAAGGCTCAAATGCACAACCAACAATAACATCATGATGAACGTGTTCAACAACCTGGACGAGCCTTTTCTTCTCCACTGGAAAGTATTAAGTTTTTGTTATTGGCAATCCCGTTTGACAAAATTTCTTTTAGTTATAATTTTAGTTGATCTTTTATTTCAGTGCAGCTAGAAGTATTTAGATGCGAATTCAACCCGAATTGCGCCTATGCAGAGGAGTTTGTAATCTTAATTCTTTCATGTTTGTCACTTCGCTAACTAAGTACAAAAATCGAGTTGTCCGGTTAGCTCGCAAGGGTCCAAGGGGAAACGCCTCATGGCAAGTCCGAGGCAACGCCCCCGAAGTAAAAAGCAAAAATACAGTCAAAGTTGTTTGACCACTCGAGCAAAGAAAAGGATCATCCAATACTTTTGCAGAGTGTCTGATCTTCTGGGATGAAAGTTTTACCACTCATGCGGTGAAAGTTGCGCTCGAGCAGTCAGCCTATATGTTTTGCACTACCTTTACTCACACTGCTCGAGCGGTGAAATGTGCGCTCGAACGGTCTGCATGACCCTGTTTACTATAAAGTGCACAGTTTGCTATTTCTAGGGTTTGTGCCGTCCAGATTTTCAGAAAGGAAGAAAAAACAAAGTGTTTTATATTGGAGGGTGCTTTATGAGTGTTTCTTTGATGATTTAAGAGTAATCAATGGATTCATAAACTTTACATCAACATCATCAAGAGGTTTATTTATTTTCTTTTATTCACAAAAGATAAAGTTGTTCTTTAGTAGATTCCGAAGAATTTGGGCTTGAAACTTTGGTGGATTTCGGAGTGACTCATAGTCGTGAATTCGATATCAACGTTGTGGATTTAACGTTGGACAAGACCATTCCAAGGTGAAGACGGTAGTGGAAGAGGCACACTGGGGTCTATTCAATTCGGGCGTAGATTCGCGAAGTAATTGAGAGCACATTTGTATAATTCCTTTTTGTCTTCTTAGTGGATTGTTTTGTAGCTTTGGCCCGTGATTTTTTTTATCATAATTCAAGGTGCTCCAATTGTGATTTTTTCACGTTAAATCATTGTGTCGATTTGTCTTTGATTGTTTAATTGGGATTATTATTTATTGTTTAAAAATTCAAACATAATTACAAATCAATAGCTTGGGGATTTTTATATTTTTTAGAATGGGATCTAGCAAAGGAAGAATTCATAGCAAGGAGTGCTGGGAACCAACTGCCCAATTCCCCTTTTACCAATTGTAGGAAAAATATTTTTCGGTGAAATCAATTTAATGTAAATAAATAATAAAATAAAACACAAGAAATTTCTTACAGAAATTCTATAAATTTAATACATATTGTGACTTAAGCCAGTGTTTGAACGCTATGTCTTTAAGACAGAATTTCGCCCTTACCTTTGGTGTTTACGATTAATAGACATCTTGTCTCCAGGATACAACGATCACCCCACACAGAAATTACACAACTTTCTATGTATACAGCGAGCTAATTTGTGCAATGCACTCTCTCTTATATACTTGACTATACGTAATGTATGAATCATAAAACAAACCTTAACTTATGCATTAATACCATAGGATGAGATGGTATTTATAAAAGTACTCATAACCTTTAGAATGGTCATGCATGTTGGGTTCACACCCTTTCATATGAATAGACACCATGAAGGATTGCATCCTTTCATTCAAATGGAGTCAATTCTCATTCACTTCTAAAATTTTCCAATAATCCCCTACATGAATGAAATTGACGACACAATGCAAATGAAATGCAAACACTGACAAAGAGAGTACAAAATGAAAATATCCTGCATCAAGATTGGTAGCTTTGGCCTTGAACCTTCCTTAGTGAAAGACTATTGGACTTACTAGTTAATCAGTGGACGTGATGCCTTAAACTGTTCAGTCGTTTATATAAGCCAAGACAATAGGATTCACACAAAATATCTCCAAACACCACTTGGTTCGTTCAATTGTGCCCATTTTGACCTTGGGCAATTCCTGGTTTCATGAGTGCTTTAGAAAATTTCAACCTATCAATTTCTCATAAAAGTGGCCCCTTCACATTTATATAGGTGATTTTTATTTCGATATACCCTTCTAGATTTTTCAAAATCTAAGTAATCATTAAAAGCATAGCTTATCCTAAGGCCCTTACATACAACAAATGTTACAGATATCACTCTCATCATAAGAATTGATAGGAGATAAACTCCCTTAGTGATTTCTAGTGAGTCATCCATAATTTGGTTGTCCCTTTGAACCTAAATCTTGGGATCTCCAGTTAACTAAGTTGGGTTGCCATTATGGCAACTCGAAATTAATAGATTTTAATAATATTCCCCTCGATGAACTTTTCATCATTTGCTCTCTAGTCAAACTTTTTGTTTAGCGGTTGCTATTTTTCGTTTGATTTTCTTTTTTACATATCATTGAGTAGTTAGTAGATCCACTATACTGTTCTCAAACAATACTCACATCTAAGAGCTAATGTCTTACAATATTAGGTCTTTGACTACAAGACAACCCGTTTTTATGTCACTCTCATTTTTTTAATTCACATTATAAACATAGGTGTTCCTTAGAAGTTAATGAAGCCATTTTTACTTCTACTTCAATTTTGTCCTAATCAAAGAATTGATATTCTTTATGGACCTACTATCGAAACCGTTACTTTGGTAAAATTCTTCAAGCACCCCCATATTTTAAATACTCTAAGAAAAATTAATTTCCTTGTTAATATATTATCACACAAAAATATCAATACAACCCTACAATTCTTATATAAATCAGAATATAACATTTTTTACTTATTACTTTTCAGGTACTAGAAATGAAATAGAAATTCAAAATAATTATGTTTACACAAATCAAAATTAATGTTTTGACAAATCATATCAGTATAATTTTTTTTTTTTTTTGGGGGGGCCAAAGAATCAAACAATTCAAAAATCTCATTTAATTGTATAAATCCTTAAAATGCATTCAAGAAAAAAGTACTTGTACAACGTATTTAAGAAAAAGTATTTGTACGTCCAAATTAAGATTTTAACTCTTAAATTTGAGGCGTTCGAATCCTCTAGAGTGGTAATGGTGGAGTGCCATGTGTCCCATTTTAGAAGTGAATGGCTGAGATCGTTTTGGTGAAGAAAAAAAAAATGTTTTTGTTTCAGTTCAGTGACTCAAAGGGGGTGTTTGTTTCAGCTTTTCAGAGCTAACTTATGACTTTTAGCTTTGAAAAAGTTATTTTGGACAGTTTGGTTAAACTTATTTCAAACAGCTTCTGATTCTAACAGCTTATTTTAACTCAAAAAAGCTAATTCTGAGAAGCTGCTCACCCCTTGCTTCTGATTATCAGCTTCTGCTGTGAACATGTTAATTTATGGTTATACTCTTAAATTTTTTTATTTTTTATTTTTTTAAAAATAGAAAAAGACTCAAATGGACTATAGATTATTATTTATTTTTTTTATGAGAAATGTAGACAAATAAAAAATAAAAATTAATTGAAAAAGCTATTTCACAGCTTATTTAACAAACACTACTCAGCAACTTAAATCTATAATTCAACAGCTACACCAAACAGATTAACAACTTCTGATTAAAGTCATAATCTATAATCTGTTAAGCTATAATCTATAAGCTGTTTTAACAGCTACACCAAACGAGGCCAAAGAGAGGGAAAAGGAGAAAGATAAGAGGGGCTGAGGAAGAAGGCCAAAGGCAACGCTACCTTCACCGTCAGAAACTTCACGGTGGCGATCAACGTTGTTGCGAACAACTACGTTCTCTACTCCAATCAATCCCCTCCTACGCCGTCGAGATCAAGTCTGGTGTCGCCCACGAACAACACAATCGACAGATCTTGGGAAATCGACAAATTTTGGTAGCACTATTAGAAAATTGACTTTTGTTTCTATTTTTTTTACGATTGTCTGTTTAACCATAGCAAAAAATATACTTGCGATAGCATTTTCCAAGTTCTAATTTATCTATGTGCTTTATTTCTTTTATTTTCTTTTATTTATATTTGCCATAGTCAAGCTCGCTTAAACTCTTGACATCGCTCTCTTTCTCTCGCTTGCCCACGCCATCTTAAGGTCTATGGAGACTCTTTGAATTTATTTTCTTTGAAATGGGAATTTGAGAATTAAGGATTTTTGTGCACTATGTGTTTTTTGGGTATGGTTAGCTCTCTTTTTTCTTTTGGGATTATTTTCCTGTGGGTATGTAAAGGTTGAAAATTATTGTAGTGTTTGGATTTGGATTTTTTAATTTTTATATTAATAATATTTTCTTTGATTTGGGAGTTATGGTTGGATGGAGTTCTATAAATTGAAGATCAAAGAGGAGGGATTGAGTTTGAGTTGCATAAACTGGGTTTGAGTAATTGAGTTTGAGTTGGATTAATTGGGTTTGAGTATTGAAAGGAGGAGCTCAGCTGGCTGGAGATGGTTCTGCCGTAGCCGGTGAGGAGGGCGCTTCTTACTCTCTCTCTCTCTCTCTCACTCAGAGCTGAAACAAACATTTTTTTTTTCCTAACCCAAACGACATCGTTTTGATGAAAACTAATCTCAACCATTCACTTCAAAAAGGGGACCCGTGGCAGGCCACCATTACCACTCTAGAGGATCCAAACGCAAGAAGGAAACTCATATCACAAGAAAATAATAATAATGATAACAAATAACAAATACCTAATAACAAAAAGGCTGTACTCAGTGCTTACAACAGAACAAAATATACGTAGTACAGCACTTTATTCAAATATTGAAACAAATAATTTTAGCAAATGGCAGGTTATATATGCATAAAATATAATCCAAATTACAGCAGTTTCTACATTCACTATAATAATACATGTGCTAAGAAAGACTACAAATTACATGAACTATAACATAAAAAACATAACTTAGAAAAGAATGGAGGATAGAAGGAAGAATAACCCCCCAAGCTGAACTGAGCTGGTTTTCTGCTAACTAGAATAGAAGTAGTACACATATGTTTCTATGCAACTGTGTATTTTGTCTTTCCTAAGTTAGGGATCAGAAGTCTGATTTCATGAGCTTTACTCGAGGCTTTATATTGATGTCATCAAAGGGAGCCCCCTGCTCTACATGAATGTAGTCCCTTGTTTTGAGAACCTGCCCAGTGGTAATATTAACACGAACAACAAATTGCTTTAGTATTCCAATATGATACAACAAAATCAATAGAAAACAAACAGAAAAATGGAAAAACAGAATAACAATGTAAGCCAAAATCAACCATTCCACAATTTCCAAGGACACCATGTTGCAAGCCTATTTATATAACATTTTCAATGAATAGCCTTCATTTATAAAGGTGCTTGGTGGTGGAATAGTAAGATACAAGAACTAGTAAAAGCAAAAAAATGACTGCTTTAAAAAAGATATAAAATGAAGAAATTTTAAGATACATTAATTGGCTAATGAGGAGGCTAAAAGGACAATTAGACATGTTAAGTTGAAAGACTACAACTATCGTTATACTAGATTACTAGTAAAGATGGAGAAAACACCATTGCTGTTTTTCACTTATAGAAAATAGTGGACATGTTTATGTGTATTTTTGGTAAAAATAAAAAAATTTGTTCGGTACGCACGTCTTATTTGGTACCCACTTATTTTGAAAATAAGTGAGAGGGTGTGGCCCGAGGTGGCTGTTGGCAGGAAGTAGTGTCCAAAAGTGATTGTTGAAAGTTGAAGATGGTGGCCAGCCGAAGATGGTTTTTGGCCAAAAGTGGTGACTACCGATAGCCAGTGATGATAGCTGAAGGAGATTGTTGACAAAGGTGGTGGTGGCCAATAGGTAATGAGCGATAGGTGATGGAAGAGAGGAAAGAATAGACATTTATTTTCTAAACAAGTGAAACTAACCTTTTTTTGTTACAAGGACTTTGTAAATTTTGTAAATGAGTTTACAATTTTTTCAAACAACAAATGAATTTTTATTTACAATTTTTTAATTTTTTGGGAAATATAAACAGAAAACTATAAATATAAGCATTAACAAACGGGGCCTTTGACAAACTTGCCAAATTGATAGAAAGAAGACAAACTTTAATAAAGTTACGTGTACTAAAAGTGAGGATTTTGTTTAGATAAACAGGAGAGTAAATAAGAGAAAATATAATGATTTCTCTCTTATCTTGTTTGGTTAAACTAAATAAAAGAAATATATATATACATATATATTATGTTATTACCAAAATAACCTTTTATGGGTGTCAGTTTTTTATGTCATCTATATTTAAAAAGGCAATTTTGGTAGTATAAAAACTAGTAATTTGTTAGTTTCTTTTCTTACCCGATCTCTCTACTTTTGGAGAGATGAGGGTTATAAGAGAAATGGGTTTCTCAATTTCTTCCCATTTCTTCCCGTTTCAACCCATTCCTCTCTTCTTTACTAATCCAAACAAGTGAGAAAAATGCATTTCAATTCTTTCCAAATCACCCAATCCAAATGGTCTGTTAAGGTGAAACAGTTACTTTCAGAAACTATGAACTGAAAATCGTTCATAAAGCTTAAGACGAGAAGAATATACTTGTCCAGCTCCAGCAGCATATTAGCTTATAATAAATGTAAAAGACCATAAACACTATCATGGACACTTCTTTTGAACCAAAAAAACTTCTTGATGATCATGGAGCCCATAGCCTTCACTTTTGGGCTTCCAAAACCTACTTCACTTTTCTAGTCGTGCAATAGATTAAGTGTACCGTTTGCTTGACACGAGCATATCTCTCATTTTCAATGCTTGAATGCTTAGTGTTAATTTCATTCCTTTGTTATATGAAATGTTTGAAAGCATAATTGTTAACCCTTTGAGACATGTTATAAAGATGCTTCTTTGAATGACTTAATTTGCATGCTCACTTGATATGCATTATATAAAGATTTAGAAACATGAGTGAGGGAGCATTGCAATGCTATGCTCATGTATGCATCGATTCTCTAATCAAGGTACTTAATTGAGATTAATTGAGTCTAATCATGATTAATTAGACTAAGCAATATTAGAGAGTTAACCTTGCTTAATTAGTGCTAACCTTGATCGTTAGAGTTAATTATATGATTAGTTGGTTAGAAGTCATCACACACCTCAATGGATTAAGAGTGTCTCTCAATCTCAAGTGATTAATCAGGGGAGAGAGAGAGAGAGAGAGAGAGAGAAGAAATGAAAGAAGCGAGAAAAATGAAGGACAAGAAAAACAAATAAAAGAGAAAAGCTAGAAATCTTGTTTTAGACTTGAAACCAAGGTAAAATCTACAACCTTCTCTCACCAAACTCTCTTCAATATACTTGCAAATAACATCACATCTATGAAGTACAGGTACTCCAAAAATGTTGCCGTACTCGTACCAAATACTTACCGAGTACTGGTATGCATATTGATCAGGCATGCATGCCAGATATGTTTTATACATTCTTTGGCAGTTGGGTACTTCGTGGGTATGAGAAATGTATGTATATCAGGAGTACACCAAGCTATGAGACATTGGTGGATATGCGTTTAATTTATTAGAGAGTGCTAATTTACTTGAAATTACAAATCCTTTACTTGATGTGCAAAAGATGAAATATGTATTATTCAATGATGAAGTTGATGAAAGTAAAAAATTGAAGTTTCAAGTTTTCAAAATTTGTTTATCTTGCTTTTGGAATGAAACTTTGTTTTGTTTCTCCTATTTAATGACATTAAAATAGCTTATATACTTTGCTTTGATATTGGTATTGATATTGTTGAACTATGATTTCTCTTTTGATTTTATAATTTCTCCTTTTAGTTTTAGTATTGAACTTTGATTTATAAATTGAATCTCAAACTATAAATTATAAAAAATAAAATATTTATTGACGTACCCCAGCCGTACCCATATCTTATTTTTTTTAGGTCTTGTCGTACACATATTGTCGTACCCGTACCAGTATCCATGTTCATACCCATGCTTCATAGCATCACATGATATAGGATGACTAATTAGAAGAAATAGGGTTGGACATTTTTGTTTAAGCTGATTTACTCTTTTTGGTTCGGGAAAATCCCAAATTTGGATAGGCTTTGTGAGAACTATGGTGTTCTCCTACCTTTTGTGAACCTTAAATCATGAATCTCATGTATTGAGGATATTGAGACCTTAGAACAAAGCAAGAGTTGAATTTTGGAGGCTTAGTCGATTCTGAAGTACTCTGTGTTTTTCCAAATGATTGTTTAATCGATCAGTCCATTGCATCTCATTATGCGAAAATAGGCTAATTCATTAGAGAATCAATTCTAGACTTATACAAGAATATAGCCCTTGAAGAGGAGTTGTCCTAAGTTCTTACGTTTTTATCTAAATACCAATATGCATCTTTGTTATGCTTATGTAGATTGATTTACTTGTGGATTAACACTTTTGTGGAATTAGAGGCAAGTAGTGATATACATTAGCTCGAATTTTAGTAGAACTCCATTGTATATGCTTCAATAAAGAATGTTTAATCATTCAAGGATGTCATATGTTTATGTATGTTTCAAACCATAAAGATGTCATCTCCTAACTACTAGGAGATGTTAAGCATGCTAGTAGTACACGACTTGAGATCTCTCTGATCACTTAATTGTGATTCTGACATGGCTAGAGTCAACCCGGTTATGGTTAGTATCATTTGGATGAAACATCAACATTAGACTTGCAAACTGATATGTATATAATTCCTTGTAAGAGGACTTCTTGTCCTCTTTCCTTTCCGTTTTAATAAAATTTGTTGTTTCTCAAAAAAAAAAAACTGATATGTACATAATACGATATGGTTCAAATCGAAGTTGAGCTTTTAAGCTTTCTGTTTAACTATGATTATATAAAATGTGATATCCTTGTTTACAACAACTTTGATATATCACTACTATTCATTGGTCTATCACTCATCCATCTTCCCTATATTTATGTAGGAGATGAAGGTGCTTCACAGCTATGTGAATCAAGCTGTGTGTATATGTAAATCAGAGGGGGATTTGGTCATAGTCCCCTCACTACCTAATTTTTCTTTCAAAAGGACAAGAATTATATAAGTATTTTCAAAACCCCCTGATATTTTAAAACTTATTTCTTTTACTATATTACCCTCAGCTCTCATATTAAGACATTTTCACTATGTATTTCAGAGTAAAATTTTACTTTAGTTTCAGAGTGTAAAATTTTACTTTCATACAGAGTAAAATTTTACTTTCACTCTGAAACTAAAGTAAAATTTTACTCAGATAAAAAGTAAAATTTTACTTGAATGAGAGTAAAATTTTACTAAAAGTAAAATTTTACTCAATGAGAGTAAAATTTTATCTTGAAACTAAAAGTAAAATTTTACTCAGATGAAAGTAAAATTTTACTCAGTTTTGTCAAATGAAAAAATAGAACCAGAGTAAAATTTTACTCTGGTTCTATCAAATGAAATTTAATGTTATTTTACTCTGGTTCCATCACATTAGCCAATTTCATAAATCCATTAGGTTATGTTTGATCTAACAGGTCTCTCTTCTACAAAAAAATCATTCAAATCTCCGATCTTAAAGACTCAAACACACACATATATATAGATATACATATATATATATATTGATTAGAGATTGAAATATGTAGATATATATATATTCGAATTCAAATATCAAAAACACACAAACACACACATATATATAGATATATATATATATATGTATCTGTGCGATTTGCAAGTTATCCACAGCTTCAGCCATGGAGGAAGCTAGGGTTAGAAGAGAGAGACGAGAGAGAAGATGAACGGTTGAAGGAGAGTTGAAGGAAGAGAGTTGAGAAGATGTAGAGAAGAGGCTGCGAAAGAGCCTTCGATCAGATAGACAATTAGAACCACCGCCATTAGAACAATCAGCGAAGCACTGTTATGTGAAACCACCATTTGAAATTCTAGAGAGAGAGAGAATTGAGAGGTAGTGCTTGATGGGAGGGACATAATAGTCATATAAAATATTTAAATAATAAATTTGTCCTTTATGCAAGACTTTATAATTATGAGGGAGTTTAGAAAATATAATTTTTTTCATAGTCCTTTTAACAATGAAAGGAAGACAAAGGGGGTTTATAGCCAAATTTCCCTAAATCAGATGTAAAGACTTGTATACTCTAGCCCTTGGCAAGGAAGAGCTTTGGTGTTTGACATCAATGTACAAATTTGGTTTGAATGTTCAAGTTGCACTTTCTTGTGCGTAAATAGGAACTCCTTGTGTAGGAAGACCCTGGATTGAGAATGTAATAAAAAGTGTTAAAGTTTCCTTTCATTAATTTATGCACTTGCTCTGAATGGATGTTGTGAGTGTATTAGGTTGAACGAATGTGTTCTACAGCTAAAAAGGCAGGTTATACACAAAATAAATATGAGTACTACCAAGTACGCCTTTGGTAGTCTATGACTACTGGCCGGTCATTACCTAATCCCAATTTGGGGTAGTTTGTGGCAACAGGGGCTAGCATGCAGATCAGCACCACAAGACAAAACTATAATTTACAATTGTTACTTTAAACTAGAAAACTTGAGCTAAACATACCAGGGCTTCAAAAAACATCCTTGATGCCTCCTTACGAGTTTTACCAACTAACAGGTTGTCCATGGAAAGAACCTTCCTGCCATGCTCTGCTTCCTTGTCAAACAATACTTGAAGGTACTTGGCAACCGCTCTACAAGAAAAATAGAATCAGAAATTTTTACAGACCAGCACTTATGGGAAAAAAAAAATTATGAAATTTAAGAAGATATTTAAAGGTTCGTAAGAGTAAAGAAAGGCCCAACACTGAAATAGAGTAAACAAGTCGTCTGTAAAAGATATAATATGAAACTAACACATCCATAGTCACGACTCCTCATATACATGTAGCCAAAATGAGGGATTACAGAAACTATACCACCACTGGAGATCCATCAAGCCATCAAAAATTCTTTTTAAAAAAAATTATTTATATTGCTAATATTTTATTTAGTATAGTTTAATCCCATTAAAAAACTAAGGGAGCCCATCACATAGGGATCCACACCCATTAAACACCTACTATTTAAGAAGTTTAAATCACTCTGTTTGGTTAATAGTTTTTTTATTTTTTTCTTTTTTTTTAAGTGGACTTTTAAAATATTTTAAACAAATTTTATTTTTATTTTTTAGATCCTCTTAATTTAAATACATTTAAAAAGCAAAATATTTGTGAAAAAATCTAAGAATATATAAATAAAAATTCATCACATTTTCTTTTTTCTTTTTTTTGTGTATATATTGAATTTTTTTAGATTTTTTTTTTTACAAATATTTACTTTTTAGGTAGATCTAGTTTATGTGCATCTAAAAAATAAAGAATAAAATTTGACTAAAATATGAAGAAAAAAAAATCCGGTAGACAACAAAACATGAAAATTTAAAAACTTGAATTGCTTTTAAAAATAGAGTGAATGTCGTTTAATCTTTTTTTTTAAAAAAATATTATAGAATTGTGGAACTTAAACATGTGGAGTGACCCCATCTACAAAAATTCCTAGAATGCCACTGTGCATAGCATATTAAATATACAAGTTCTAAAAGCCCTTGGCTGCATTTGTTTTGGGGATAACATGGGTGGGATTGCATTGAGAATCCCACGGACCCACCTATTCCATCCTATGTTTGTACCGTCGAGAGGGAGGGGGGTCATCTGGTGGACCCACATTGTTTCTCTCTGGTGTAATTGACAATAGATAAGGCTTGGCACAAGAAAAATAGGTGACACATGTGAGCCCCACTTTATCCAAACCCCTAGAAAGCCCCAACCAAACACTAGATAGGGCCAAATGAAAGCATAAAATGGTTCCAGAATTAGATGGTTCAAGGCATCTAATCCACCTCCCCAGTACCTATCCGCAAATCAAATGTGGCCTTGATAGAAGATTAGAACTGAATGTGTGTGTGTGTGTGTGTGTGTGTGAGAGAGAGAGAGAGATCTAACAGAAAAAAATAGCCTCATATCTTCCGCTGCAATCAAATCACAAGAACTTAAAACCTCTTCCGTTAATTGTTAAATTGACAAACATGGTCTAACCACCTATGCGACCAGGTTATTTATTCTCGGTTTCGTAAAAATAATTGAGAACACAATATTCAAAAGATAGCCTCTTCATAATTCTGAGGAAAACCATATTGCAGCCCCTGTTTGAAGAACCATGTGAGAGAAACACACCTGGTGCGGGAAGACCATCCACTATTCTCAAGGAAGCTAGTTTGCTCAGCACTTGGGACATCATAATCATCTTCTTCGGCAACATCATCATCATCCACATTCAAAAATCCTGAAAATCCATGGGGAAAAAAAAAAAAAAAAGAAGAAAAAGTTAAGCATAAGAACCATAAACAATTATACAACAGCAAATTAAGGGCATGACTCGATAGAGATTTACAGGTGATTCACAAGATAAAAATAGAATAAAAACAAGCAACAAAATGAGAACAGTATCTTAAATAGTTTCAAATGCTTTCAGAATAGAATAAACCATAAGACATTTTAAGCCATCGCGTAAAATTTGCTGGGCATGTCTCAGTTTTCAAATTAAAAATATAAGGGAACTACATGCATGTGGGAGAAGAGGAAAAAAATAACCAACACATGACTTGCACCCCCACAGCCTTTTATTTGCACCCCACTATAGACACACTTGCACCCCCATGTGTTGGTAATTTTTTTCCCCTTCTCCCACCTGCATGTAGTTCCCCCTAAAAATATAAATTTGCTTATTTTAGTTCAGCAAAAAGATGTCATGCAATTCTGATGAAAGACAAATAACTCCAAAAGCATCCATCATACAAGTAACAGAGTTACATTGAAGAATATAGAAGGAAACAAACCTGTATCGTGCCCATCTATTGTGTAATCAAAATCCTGCATGTAAGGCAAAAGAGTGTGTTTAGACATCCCTCACAAGGAGAAAGAAGAACCATCTATTTCTACATAGAAGGCAAGCAATAACGCCAGAGCAGAGCAATCTTGAAACTGTTAAGACAAATGAAATTTGAACATTGTCTCATTCTTGAGAAAATCTGGTTTTGGCAGGCCAACTACCTAACAGGGAACCAAGATGATATCATGTATTAGGTAACCCATTTTGTACCTGAAGACACCAATTGCTATAACAGAACTGGCATGTTGCAGCAACGTTAGAAAACTATTTTCTTATTTATGGATAGCAAGTGCTTAGGGCTTTAGGTGTTTATAGGTATCTGTGTCCTACGAGACAAACTACACCACCACTAGGGGAGGTGAACCCACACCACACCGTAAGTTCGTAGCACATGAGCCTTGCCTCGGCACATCAATTGCCTAGGCACCTCGTGATGTCTCTGTACCACTCCACCGCCTAGGCACCACTCACCTCACTTGCTCAATGGCTCATAGGTTTTTGAATTTGCTGGAATTGGGTTATAACATGGATCCAAGGATTTTGTTCTCGGTCAAGTTATAAAATGAATTATTAAATGTGCTTAGGGCGTAAGGTGTTTATATGTATCTATGTCCTATGAGACAAACTACATCACCACTAGAGGAGGTGAGAACACACCATAAGTTCATAATGCATGAGCCTTGCCTGGCACATCACTTGCCTAGGCACCTCACGATGGCTCCATGTTTCTCCCCCACCTAGGCTCCACTGAACTCACCTGCTCAGTGTGGCTCATCGCAGGTTTTTGAATTTGCTGGAATTGGGTTATAACATGGATCCAAGGACTTTGTAATATGATAGAACATATTACAAGGCCAAACTGGTTATCCCAGCAGAAATTGCAAACATAATGTATATTAAGTATACAACTTACATCACGATCGTCAGTGCCAGTATGGCTAATGGTAGCAATATCAGCATCTATTGTGCACTGTGGAACAGCTTCCTGCCAACCTGGATATTCAACATTATTTAAGGGTGAATATGAAGAAGATAATTTAGGTTCTTCGCTGGATCCATAAGACATCAAGTCCTTGCCATGGTAGTCCAATTCTTCAGCAAGTACCGCATCCTCATTTACAACCCCTTGATTGTGTTCCCTGATTTCCTCCATGGCTTGGTCAATAGTTACAACAACCTGGTTACTGAACCTATCATTCTCAGGAGAAATTACAAGAGAAGGATTTTCATTCTCGGTATGTGCAAAACAAGGAATCTGCATATCAGCTTCGGTTTCTTCCAACAAACACTCATCCCTTGCTCTAGATTCAGTTCCGCCTACAGCAGCTCTGTCATCATTTTCCTCTGCTGCTTTGATAGCATCAATTCCCTTGCCGCTGCTTAAATAAACTATAGAAACATCCATCTCAACAGACTGAATATCCAATTTCTGATCTGTTGACACACCTGACGCATCCATTTGCAGGGAATCATTACCACCACTTTCTTTATCCAACGAAGCTGACGGGACCATAAAGCCAGCTGAAATATTATTTTCATCACCTAAAACAGGACACTGGTGGGTTGAGGAAGCTGACTCAACCCCAAGACTAGTGGCAAGATGTAATACATCAGCAACATAGATGCTTGCTCCATCGATTTCTATTTCACCTATCTCCTTAGAATGTTTGCTTATTAAACTCGGAGCTTCCAACACATCATATATAGCCTCCATCTGCACTTGTGTGTCATGACCCTGGGACTGCAATACATGCTCTTCAACAAGCTGGTTTTCAGAAGATTCTGCTTCCCCATTATTTCTGACGACCATAGACTCATTGATCCCTCCCTTTCCAGTTTTTTGGTTCACATCCGGCTCCATGGAGAACTCCATATCATTTGCTGCTTCAGTAGGATTATTTTCAACCTTTTTTGAAACCAAAATTAGATCTGCTGCAGTTTCCAGAAAAGCATCATGCACATCATTTTGGGTCACCCTGATTTCACTCAGGTCATATGTTTGACTATTCAATAAAGCCAATTCTGTTGATAAACCTGGAAAAATGTATCAAAATTAACTCAGTTAACTCATAAGAATGCATGTCCAAAGTCTCCCAGACGCAGTGTCATGTGTTTCTTGTAGAACAAATAACAATATAAAACAAGGATGCACAATCCAGAATATCAATGAATTATAGCCTCATAACTACTGTGGCATTGCCAGGACAGCATTCTGCACATACACAACCTTCATGTGACTAAATGCCCAAAAGTTTTGAGAAAGATGACTAATGCAAATGGGCAGAGAGAAGCCACATAAACAATGGTGCATAAGCTTACATGTGACACAAGCAGAACTGGTTAGGCTTGAGACATTCTAACTAGGAATTACAAACAAAATACACTATCACCATGCATCTAAAAAAATAGTACATAATAAGCATCACAAACCAGAGCGTTCAAAATAAATCCAAGTTCTACAGATCAAGTTCTAATGTCATTAAAAATTGCAACTGCAAATACATCATTTCAGATGCAATAATGCTAGGTATCATGAAAGAAGTATCATGAAAAGTCCTCATGGAGATTCTCCACCATTGGATTAGTTTATAGTGTTTGTAGTGTTTTATTGTATGTTATACAATCACCCTTGGATTAGTTTCATGAAGCTTTTCATGATGCGTAGCATTACTCTTTCAGATGGGGCACATAACAAGAAATAAATAAAGCCCACAGAAATGCTGAGTCATCTGGACCATGAGCTCACCTGTAAATATGGGTTCACTAAAAATTTCATCTTCCAAGAACCCTTTCTGAATCATCCAAATTTCAGGGTGAGTGCAAGGAGCCTTCTTCCGTATGCGACGTATGTCCTCAGTACTAGTCAACTGCTGTCGTATTACACTTGGGTGGAAAAGATTGCAGCATTGTAAGCATAGCACCAGATAAGATGTAACAACATTAAAAACTAAGAACATCATGATGAATGGTACATGTAAAGTACTAAAAAATAATATCTGGCAACTAAACAAAAAACACTATTCAGTTAAATGCACCTTGGCTACCTGATACATATTTTATAAAATATAGCCTATTTGACACATACATACAACAGGAGAACAAACCAATAAGCTAAATCATAACTAAAATCTGTTTTGAGGATAGGAATGGCAAGAGTAAAGACTGAAGGAGTTTCTCCTTTAGACCAGTAACAGCACATGTAAGAAGCATAGTAGGATAAACACAATTTTCCTTGTTCGTTCCTAATTTAGAATATATATATATATACCTAATTTGCAAAACAAACATCTTTATTTTATTTTATTTTTTGATAGGTCACTTGCAATAGAAACATAAACATAAAATAATTAAAACATCGATAGCTTATACGGCAATACAAACAAAGTAATAAACATAAAAAACAGAACATACTCGCCATGCAAAACCATGGTATCGTCCATAAGAACCTTCCTCTTCGAAGCATAAACCCGGGGTGTAATCCGAGGGCGTTTCATACGTGTCATTGCAGGTGGAGGTGTGGGCTTCATTTTCAAAACTGAAGATCTTCTACCAACTGAAGAATAATATAACCAGTTTAATCAAAAACTACATAACAATGAAAGAATAACATACAATCCAAGAGTTCAGATTTGCTAAAGTCAAAGATCTCAACTTCATAGGTGAAGTTGGCGCATTATGGGACTAATCTATACTCATGTTAATAATCTGTATTGTTCATCTCATATGACAAGTTGAGAAGAACATGCATGCAAAAAATTAGATTGAGCAGACATAAGTAATCACATGATCAACTGATATATATATTATAACAAATAGACGGTCCATTCTTACAAACATGTAGGCTATATAGATAAAAATGATCTAATAGTATAACAATCAATGTTGGATCAACTTGATCTTTTGCATGGATAATTTTCTTAGTTAGTTGTATAATATGAACAGTTTAGATAATCGTAGTAAGTCCAAATTGACCCGATCATGGGTCAACTTTACGGTGAAGTTGAGATCTTCAACTTCAACAAATCCGGACTCACAATCCAACTAGATTCCAGAAGCTAAAACTTCTAGGATAAACATACACACAACTTTAACAAATCCAGACTCACAATCCAACTAGATTCCAGAAGCTAAAACTTCTAGAATAAACATACACACGTCAGTATATGACGAGATGGAAATTTCACTTCTCTAATTAGTTTTGGGACCAAACTAGCATGCATGAATTCCATAAAAAATCTCAATACCTAAAATGGAAGACAACAAATCATTGTCATCAGGAACAGATTCCTTTGTTCTTTTGGAATGGGCCATGCCCAATGATTCAACTGAATTTAAACTCTGCAGAGTCATTGTACTTTCAGTGAAACTGCGTTTTTTTCCCGCAATGTTGTTGATCCCAGCATCACTTCCATCACCAGTTGCTAAGTGTGTTTTGTCTGGTGTGGACTCCATCAACAAATTATCCTGTAGATCAGCAAGCCCTTCTGGTACAGAAAGCAACTTTTCTGGTACAGGCAATTCAGAATTCGCAGAATTGTCTAATTTTTCTAATTCAGTATCTCTCGAATTAATGTTGTGCACTTGATCATCCAATTTGCTGAAGTCCGCCTGAATATCTTCACAGGAAGCAGGATCTGTTGTGTGGTTTTCCTCCAAGACTGGTTTCATAAAGTCAGCATGAAACCCTTCACCTGGAAAATGAGACCCATAAAATCAGAGATACAAGTGAAATTTATAACCATATTTCCACATAAATTATGTTTCGTGAGCTTTTCAAACAAACCTGGCACCTCAGTAGCATGGGTTGCCACCTTTCTTCCAGATATCTCCAATGAGCATAGCTCAGTAACTCCAGATGGCAAATGAGGAGAACCTGACACGTCACCTCCAGCATTTAACATACTTGGTTGGTTCAGCTGCTTGCATGGCTGAAGAAGATGCATGTCACCAGCTGCCATTTTTTCATGAACAACATGATTCAAAATATTGGAATCCTGTGGATCCTGTAAAGCCTGAGTTTCAGGGTTCTCAAGATCTTCTCTACTGGGGGCTTCAGTATTTGATGCCACTGCATTGATAGGGGGACATGATTTTTCTATATTTCCTGCATTCTCCACACTATTTGATAGTTCTGGCATAAGCAATGCTTGATTGATCTCTAAAATACATTCTGAGGCCGTCTGGCAGGTGCTAGATAAGTTTGACTTCTCAGAAATATTTTTAATAGCAGTACAGGAGTTGCCAAAAGGATCCTCCAAAACAGGAGCTTCGTGAGAAAAATTAGGACATGATACAGTTCCGTCCAACCTAATTCCTTGGGGTTCTATACCATCTGCATGGGCCACATCAATAGTTTGAGTAATGGGCACATTATTGCTGACAACTTCTTTCTGTAAATCTCCCACCTCATTTTCCTTATCAAATGCAGTGAAGTTTTTATCTGGAAATTCTGATACTGAAGTAATGGCTTCAACTGGTTCAGCTGAAAGGAGATTCCCCGCACTAGATGGCGAATCTTCCCATGACTTTAGTTGGTTAATCTCCTGGTCACCCAAAACAGTTACGGGGTTCATATCATTCGGCAAAGACAAACTCACTGCATTTTCATTACCACAATGAAGATCTGATTTGCTGGACATGTTTGTCAGGTTCTCTGTAGCCACAAATTTTGTTAAATTATGATCTTCAGACTCCAGATGATCATCACTTGCTGAAGCCTCCTGAATATTGGACAAATTTGACTCTTCCCCTAATTCCAGGTGATCATCACATGCTGAAGCCTCTTGAACTTTAGACAAATTTGGCTCTTCCATCAATCCAGGAGTACATGGGGCCTGAGCATACTCAATGAAATCAGTATTCCCAGCAAGACCTTCCAGCTGCTCACAAAGGAAAACAAAGTCATTAAACCAAGGTGGCTACTTAAAAATACCATGACAAGACGCTAGACTCACTTCTACCTGAAATGGGACAAAATTGACCAAAAGTTTTAGGGAGCAAAACCACAAAATATGGAAAATAATAATAAAAAAAAATCATCAGCTATTACTTGATCTTAGAACTGAAAATTAACCTGATTTACTCTGCCAGTAGTCAGCAACACCTCTGAGTTTCCATTAATTCCTTCGTCAGTTTTGTCTTGCTCAAGATGTACCATTGGTTGAACAGATGCAGGCTCAGCACTGAAATCAGAGAAGACGAATGGAGTCAATCAGAAATTTGTAATCTTTTGGGTGATTATACAGATCAGTCCATGAGAGTAAACCACCAATTACAAACACAAGAAGACAACAACTTCTAACATGAGGATGTATGCTTTTGGAAAAAAATGAATCTGCACATCCATATAATAATGTAGCAAAAACATTACTACACAAGCCAACAATGCCTGTCCTCGCAAACTTTTGCAGAGGAAGCACAAGTGGCACAAATGCCTATGTCGTTAGTCGTTACTTATCCAACTTTGTACTCTGAAAAAAACTTGTTTAAGGATTTGCAGTAGAGTTTAGATCCGCCATAGTATTAAGACAGAAAATTACATACGGGGAATGGTTAAAAAAAGGAGTAAATCAAATGAGTAATGTGCAGAACATGACAATGTGGAGGACAAGCAAAATATATAATTTCATATATTTAGTACATGTCATATATATGAATATTTCACCTAAAGATATTAAAAAATGCACCATAATACTAATTCCTAAAGTTTACATGAGGGATCAATATGCATAAATTTTAAATCTAAATTGTTTTCTTTTATAATTGTATTCCAAGTTATTTTGTTCAAACTTAAATCATGTTTCATAAAAGTCTAAGCAATGAACATGTGTGCCTCTCAAATGTCCAAAGCATGTCCGAGTCTAAAAAAATAACAGGACACGTTTGGCCAAGTGTCCAACGTGTGTTGGGAAGTGTCCAGTGTGTTTTGGTGTCTGACATAAACACACAATCTTCTTAGAAGCATCCATACTTCTTAGGTGTTCCCCATATTGCTCGGTTTGTGCTTCCCATATTGTTGCTTCCCATGTGCACTGTTATACAACTCATTCTCCCAACAAGTGCACGATATAATGCGGCATCAGGCATGCCTACTAGGTGATGCACCCAGCAAGCATCTCCAATTAGCTATGTGTACTATATAATTTATTGTGTTCCTTAGATAGATGGTTGAGAATGAGTGACGTGCCCATAATAATCCTCTATATTACACAAGAATACAAAAACATGTACCAATATTTAGATACATGTCAATCTCATTGGGTTTGGAGAAGAGACCAATCTAGAAACAAACCCATACTCCACGCAAGTACCCAAGTCCTAAAACATAAGAAATATATTGTGCATACAAAACTGAAAATGTTCCTCAACTGCAGGGCAGTTTAAAAGTCAGAATCATGTCTTTCTCTCTCTAAAGTTAGTTTCCAATGATGGATAACTAAACTAATAAATGACTACAGCATGCAGTGTGTCACCATCCACTAATAAAGTTTAAGAAAAGTTTGTTATGACCAAGCAGTAAAAAATGAGATCCCTAATAACACAAAAGAATGACAAAGTAGTTTATAGTCCCATTAAAGGAAAGAGCATACCCTGAATCCAGCATAACTCCAGCATGTCCAGTAGCGATAACCTTGTTCGAAAACAATTCCTGTTTGTAGTCATTTGTAGCAATCGACAATAAACTTTTAATGAAAGAAAGTAGGATTCTCCTATGCATAAATAGAATGTTACATCATATCATGACATAAATCCATAAACAGTACATTGATGTAGGACACATTAGGAACCTTGTGATAAACTGCCTGCAATTGGATTTTTTACTTATGGTTGAAACGTTGTAGGATTTAGGGTTAACAAGATGGAAGAAGGATTCTAAGATTCGTACGCAAAAAGGGAACAAATTTGGTTTAGTTTCCAAAAGGAACAGGTTGGATTTCCAAGAAAGAGAATGCTGAAAGTTCTGGACAAGATCTAATTTAAGTGCTTAGGAGTTAAATCAATGGCCAATAGCTAAACAGAGGTATCAGGGTCAATTAGAAAATATTGTAGGGCATTGTAGAAAGAGAGGTTGCTATCAGATCATGCACAATAGCACAACAAAACTAGGGTTCTTTGGGAAGAGAAAATGATAGAGAAAAACAAGGCAGGTTAACCGTGCAAGGGCTAAGCAAAATGACACAAACACAATAACAAACTCCTATAAAACTCAATACTTATCGAAAAGAAAAATTATACATATCTAAAGACTAATAGGTCTACTTTTAGATCTTAAGTAGAAGACTTATTTTTTCGATTGGTGGTAGACAACATATAACACACCAAAACTTCACCCATAATACAATGGACCAAAAATAAAATCCACTTCCAGCAAAATTAACAATAACTACAATAGCCTTGACTTCTAGACATAAGAAAACAAAATAAAACCAACCAACAACAAGCAACCTTTGAACAAACATAAACTACGATCTAAACACTACCATGACACTTTCCTTAGAACCAAAAGAATTTCTTAATTATTGTGGAGCTCGTAAAATTTATTTTATGCCTCCAGAGCTCGTAAAATTCAATAAATCTAACTTAAATCCTTTGCTCATATGTTTTTAATCAGTTCTCCAATGTTCTCAATAATCTAATGTATTTATATTTCTCACACTTCCATTGTGCAACATCTTCCTTGGTATCTTAAAAATCTTTTCGTAACACACAAAACTAGTATTTACTTCAACTTTTGTAGGAAACAAAATAGGTTCTTGAAACTTCAATTCCAAACTGAAAAAAATCAGCTTGAAGAACCTTGTGATGGGTTTAGGGTGAGGAAAAGTTGAAGCTTTCAGGTTTAATAAGGTAAAGGAAGAATTCAAGGTTCTGTCACAAATAGGATTGAGTTTTCAGGACAGTGTACCATATGCTCAAGACATCAACTAATTTAAAGGTATTTAGGAGTTAAAACCAACGGCCAAAAATTAAGGGAAAGAACCAGAGTTAATTAAAGGTAGGTTTTGCGACAGAAGGTTCAATGGCCATGTAGGCAAAGATAAACTAGGCTATGAAATGGTGCATGGTGGATACGGTTTTGGTGATAAAAATGAGACTGGAGAGAATATCTTAGATTTTGCATTGGCTTTTGACCTGGTGGTTGCCAATACTATGTATAAGAAAAGGGAGGAGCATTTGATAACCTAGGTTAGTTAAGAGCCAAATAGATTACTTTTTACTGAGAAAAGTGGACTGCCTAAAATGTAGTGATTGTAAGGTGATTCCTGAAGAGAGTCTGGCCTCTCAACGTAAGATTTTGGTATTAGATTTATGTTTTAAACAGCAATACCAAGCTAGGAAGGATGGTGCGTGTCGTAGGACGAGATGGTGGGACTTAAAAGGGGATAAACTAGAAATATTTAAGAATAGAATAGATAAGGAAGGTGCTTGGGACTTGGAAGATGATGCTAACACTATGTGGAACTCGACTGCCAATTGTATGAGGAGAATCTCAAGGGAAATGCTTGAAGAGTCGAAAGGAACGGGACTCAGCTCTAGGGAAACTTGGTGGTGGAGGGAAGAGGTTCAAGCGATAGTTAAGGCAAAAAAAGAGTACTTTAAAAAGTGACAAAAGGATAGAACTGAAAAAAACCTTAAGAGTTACAGATTAGCTAATAAAGAGGGAGGTCAAGAAAGTAGTAAGAGCGGCTAAGTTAAAAACTTATGATGACCTATACACTAGACTAGATAGTAAGGAGGGAAAGAAAAGGGTATACAAACTTGCTAAGATACGGGAGAGGTAAACAAGAAATTTTAATCAAGTTAAGTGCATCAACAGTGAGGATTCTAAGGTATTGGTGAAGGATGAAGAGATTGAGGAAAGATAGAAGAACTATTTTGAGAAACTATTAAATGAGGAACATAAAGGTACATCAATAGGGGAAGAAATAGCCAATAATATGATAAATCAAGACTATAGGTTCTATCGCAGGATTAGGATCTTTGAAGTGGAGATTGCACTCAAGAAGATGAAATCAAATAAGGCTTTAGGACCCGATAATATCCCTATTCAAGCTTGGAAGTGTTTGGGTAAAAAAGGAATTGCTTGGTTGACTAGGTTGTTTAGCAAAATTTTGTTGACTAGGAACATGCCTGATGAGTAGAGGAAGAGTATTTTAGTGCCAATCTATAAGAATAAAGGAAATGTCCAGAATTGCAACAACTATAGAGGAATCAAGCTAATGTGTCATTTAATGAAAGTGTGGGAGAGGGTGATGAAACGCCGATAGCGAGATATAACAAAGGTGTCAGAGAATCAATTTGGGTTTATGCCTGGTAAGTCAACAATGGAAGCGATTTATCTGTTGAGGAGAGTAACGAAAAAGTATAGAGAAAAGAAAAGAGACATTCATATGGTGTTTATCGACCTTGAGAAAGCATATGATAGAGTGCCTTGGGATATAATATGGTGGGTGTTAAAGAAGAAATGGGTGACAAAAGGTTACATTGATGTGATTAGAAACATGTATGAAGGAGTGGTGACCACTATTAGATCGTCTGCTGGAGAGATAAATAAATTTCCTATCACTGTAGGGTTATACTAAGGATCTACCTTAAAACCTTATCTTTTTGTGTTAGTTATACATGAATTGACAACAAATATTCAGGATGACGTGCCATGGTGTATGCTTTTTGCAAATGATATCGTGTTAGTGGATGAGACTAGAGAAGGAGTTAACACAAAGTTGGAGATTTGGAGAACAACACTTGAATCTGAAGGTTTTTGAATAAACAAAACTAAGGCAGAGTACATGGATTGTACATTTAGTAACAGCAACAATGAAAGCAGAGGAGAAGTGAGAATTGAGAATCAAAAACTGTCAAAGAGTGATCATTTTCGTTATTTATGGTCAATTATCACAACGGCGGGCAAGATTGATGTGGATGTGGCCCATAGGATTAAGGCGGGATGGCTTAAGTAGAGAAGTACGTCTAGGGTACTGTGCAATAAACGAATACCCACTAAACTAAAAGGTAAGTTCTATAGAACGGCTATTAGACCAACGATATTGTATGAGACGGAGTGTTAGGCAACCAAAAAATAATATGTAGATAAGATGCATGTTGCTGAGATGAGGATGCTACGGTGGATGTGTGGCAAAACTAGACAAGACAGAATTAGGAATGAGTGTATTCGGGAATGGATACGATTAGCATCGATAGAAGATAAATTGAGAAAGAATTGATTGAGATGATTTGGTCATATTCAATGGAGACCAATAGAGGCAGTAGTGAAAAAATGCGGTGTAGTGGCGATAGATGGAAGTGTTAGGGGACCAGGTAAGTTTAGATTAACGTTGGCTACTATTATAAATAGAGATATGGATCTACTTAATTTGATTAACGAAATGGCCTTTGATAGAGCCGCGTGGAAAAAAAGGATTCATATAGCTAACCCCATTTGATGGACTTAAGACTTGGTTTGGTTTAATTTGGTTTAGAGCCGCGTGGAAAAAAAGGATTCATGTAGCCAACCCCATTTGATGGACTTAAGGCTTAGTTTGGTTTAATTTGGTTTTGCGACAGAAGGTGGATTTATGTTATTTCAGTTCTGTGAACAGTAACTTGAGTATTTTGCAACTAGAATTAGAAGAAGAACAAAAGAAGAAAGGAGGAATATTTATATTTTTTAGGTCAACCCACCATGTTTTGTCATATGCATGGAACCATATCTTTTTATTCTTCCTGACATCTTTTCCCTGCATGTCCCTTCCTCAAATTGTATGCTAATCAGAACTCAGTGTAGTGGACCACTAGTCAAGACAACAGCTATACATAAATTAAGGACTTTTTTTTTTTTTTTTTTCTTTTTTTTTGGTTTCTGCATTGAGGAGCTATAAAAATCATCTCCACCTTCAGCAATTTATCAAGACTAAATGTCTTAATAGTCCAATAGACCCAACAAGCCCACAAAATATGAATTTACTTTACAACTGCACTATGATTATGATTATGATATATTACCTCATCAAGGTCCAACCCAGATGTTTCACCATCACCAAATCGCTCTGAAAAGAAACCACAAAAAACAAGGGAAAGTACAAACTAAACTTAGATTTAGAATACACCTAACTATCAAAGAAGTTAAAACCAAAGCATCTTGCCATGTCATGCAAAAGTGAATACTAACCATCAAGTCCAAACTGGGTTGTGGAGTAAACCACACTCTCCATCGTATCCTGGAGCGTAATCTGCTCCCTTGTACTGACATGATGATCAACAAAATTACTGCACAATTGCCAGTCAGTACGCAAAAGTCAAGTCAAATTGGGAAAAAGTGTTAATCTTAATCACAGAATGTACCATTTTCAAGAAACTAACAATTTACTATCCAAATTTTAGGAATCCTGAAAGTAGGAAAATAAAAAGAAAAAAGAAAAAAACAACAAAACTGAGAATTATATTCAAATAGAGGTACCCAAAACTTTCGAACTTATGCTATCAACTTGATTATGTGATGATCATCATTCAACACTTCTTTTAATCAGTAGGCATATCAAAAAATATATCAGGGCAGGTCAATACTTGGTGGTAAAGACAGCTACTAATATTCAAGAAAGTATCAAGAGATGATACTAGATCCCAAAAAAAACCATAATCCAGTCAGCACCAATCATCATTTTCCATATAGACACAAGTGATTATGTGACACTTTGCTTAAAAATACGAATTGGGTAATTTGGCACCAACCCCTGAAACATGTCACTATCCGGTAGCTCAAAATCATCAAGATCAAAAGTCTCAGGCAACGTTATGGAGTGATATGGTGCAGTAGATTCTTCAGGTGGTAAATCAACAGCAGTTGAACGAAAGGCTTGCTTTATCTTGAGCAAAGCCTCACTGCAATCGTCAAAAAGGTAATTCACCTTTCTTGAATATATCCTCACCACACCAAGCAGAAGATGGCTAGATAACCGAAGTGCAATTGGTACTTCAGGAAAAAGAATTGAATCTGTCAAGAGACAAGCATACAGGAGTTAGATGAGTCCAATAGAGCATTTAACAACAAGAATGGAGATAACCAAGGCAGCTTAACTCAAGTTGAAATGGAACTATGGCCATCGAAACAAAATGGTAGCCCCTAATACCGTATTAATAGTCAGTCTGATTTCCTTTAGTAGAATAGATAATAAAAAAAAACTCAACTAGCTTCAATTGATTTAAATAAGATAATGACATATTCAAATCAACCCCCAAACAAAATGATTCAAGTCCCATAAAAATATTCTTTGAAATCAACCCCCAAACAAAACAAAAAATAATTCAAATCCAAATACTCCTAATAACAAATGCCACCTCCAGCTTTTTACAGTTCCATATTGGCCCCAATTATAAATCTATGGAACCCTGAATGGCCCTGTCTTTCAATTTTCTCATACACATAAATCATAATGGCCTTAAAATGATATACTTGTAAAACAAGCCCCCCTTCTTCTTTCTTTTACGCACATCTTGTAAATTTTCTTTGACACCCATGAATCTTTCCATATTTTCAGTGTAAGCCAAATGCAAACAACCATCATCGATCTTCACAAGTTAAAAAACTTCAAACAAAAAATAGTTGTCAAAGAAAGTTCTATGTTTGCTTTTATGTAATGCATCTTTTCCTGGTAATGTATGAAAACTAAATTAGAGTGATATTTGTATTTTATCATTTTCAATGGATTGCACCCTTGGATTCACTGGCAACACCCATACAACTCTCCATCTCAAATGCCTGGGTTCGTTAGACTAAAATATCTTTACCATCTAAGTGTTCCCTAAAACTTTACGTGATTGCTAATATCATGCAAATGTCAATCTCTTAGTCACAATCAAATCTACATCCAAATATAACTTCAGACCAACTAATAGCTGGGATCCCAAAGGGATGAAAAGATTCTTGTGACCTATGTCATAGTGAGAAATATAGCCTGACTAACAGATACACATAGATGCTAAGAGAAGTCAAGTTTATAGTAGTACTTTTTTTTTTTTTTTGATAAATAAGTTTATAGTAGTACTTACACCCTATATTAGACCTAGCAAACTTCATGTCAACCTATGATGCGAGACCATCCTCCATACTACTACGCCTGAAGCTCCTCCAAGTCGCATACGTTACTTGCCCAGCAACTTGTACAATCCCAACCGACGATAGCTAGAGTTTGTATTTCATGCACAAAACTTAGATCTTAACTAAACCGAAATCAATGAACTCAGCATCCTGATTGAATCTGTTGATATAGTTTGAGTTTGAGTGGCTCCTTTCAACAAGATTTGGTTGCCTAAACTCAGCAGCTCTCTACTATGCTAACTATAATAATATATGAGTGAGAGGCACCATTGCATTTTTCCTTTTTTTTTCCATTGGCTTTGTAAATAGCAGTGAATCATTTTAAATCATCATGGAGCAATTTCCATAATAATTCAGTCTCCTATTCAAGTGAATTTTGTGTTAGTTGCCCTGCAGCAGATATCCTATGCAAACACGAAAATTCATTTTTTTCTGGGTGGATTTTGTCAAGTCAATCATGTAAACAAATATCTTGTTATGGATCTAATTTATTGATAGTCTTTATTTGCACGATATATTCCAGCTTATTAATTTATTTGAAAAACTACATTGTATCTTATGACCCAATATATGATATGCAATGAGAATGATTCAGACTCAATCCTTTATGATAACTTGACAGCTACAACCCCGTTACTTCTTTCAATAGTAAAATATGTATCATTTAATCAATATAGAAACATCCTGCAGTATTGGGTGGAAATATTTGCTTTAACCTAAAACCTAAGAAACACAGACACTTGTATAGAGGAGGCGTGTCATGACTGACACTTTTGGACACTCATATATGCGTGTCTGACATTTCTAACATGTCTTGATTAAAAAAATCAAATTCATAATATCGGACACTTTATTGACACTTCACAAAGACTTTGGTGACACTTCTTGAACTCTTTGAAGACGTCCTAAGTGTTGCATTCTTCTCTACACTCTAAATATGTTTTGAAACATTAATAAAATTAATACAACATGTGTATTAATTACATGTTTTATAAGAATGTAATTGTTACGTAAATGATATATTAATGTTCAAGTTATGAAATATATAGTTTTTAGATGTAACTAATGCAAGAGGCATATGCAATGAGTGGCAATGGTTACTCGTTCATACAGCAGAAATGGGAAGGTTTAAAGCAGTAGTGAGTGCAGTAACTGGAGTTGATGACATGCCAGGCTCCATTAAAACCCTTTCTTGAAAACTAGACAATGTTTCAATAATATAAATACTTCAATAACCACTCATTTATTTTTTTCTATAAAAATAATAATAATTAAAAATCTTTTAAACAAGGAAGCATCAGGGAGGAAAAAGGAATTTCAAGCTGGCTTCGTAATACTTTTAGTTGCATCATGCCATAGAAACCTCTAACTAGACACCATTTCTTTATCTTGGATCACCAACTACATGAGAAGTAAGTAATACATAAACTCTACCATTGCTTTGAAGAGGATTATAGTGAACAGATTACATGACCAGATTCTCTCAAAACAGGAGATTAATTAAATGTTACAGATTCTGGCCCAACCTGGTCTTCCGTATTTGCCAAGAAATGAAGGTCTGCAAATTGAACCAGGCACATGAACATGTTGTAACTGTATCCTTAACGGATGAATTAGCAATGCATAAAACTAGTTGATCAAGTTAAACATTAATGCAAAACAGGCAATTAATAATGTTATCAAGCCACGGAAACTTGTCTAACTAATAAAGATAGAGGGTTAAGGGCGGTAGGTATGCAGAATATACTGCAGGGATGATTCTTACACTAGGAAGAAGAAGAAAAAAACATAGCAAGCAGCCTTGTGCATTGAATCAATCATTTCAAAAATAATTCAAAGAAATGACCATAGAGAGCCATAATTGAGATAGGATAGAAGTGCAACTGAAGCCTGGAAACGAATCCTCCAGATAAAACATGATAGAACAGCAGCAAGATCCAATTTTCAACCATAATAAATTATTCTAGAAGCTCGGGAGAGAGAGAGAGAAACAGTCTTGAACCACTAGAATAAATAATTTCTTGAAGTTGCTTCAGTCGGACCTACATACAAGCTTTTGAACGACAAAGAATGCTTGTTTATGCTATACAAAAATAAAATTAAAAGAAGAATAAAACTACTGACCAACAGAGACACCGATATCGGTATCGGCAACCTGATTCTTACGCAGCTTCCGCTCCAAATGTGCCGCAATCCATATGGTCCCGAGCGGCCCCTTCTTCGCCAATATAAACTGCGAGTAAAACATCTTTCTATCCCCGCAGTAAAGCCGTGAATTAATACAGATTCAGAAAATCCTCTCCCAAAAAAACCACAAAAAAAAAAAAAACCCTAACTTTCCCTTTTTCACTCAACAAGAAATCCCAAATTTCTTACTACTATCAAACCCGCTTGTACAATTTCCAAATCCGCACCCAAAAAACCCCAAACTCATCCCGAAACTTCATCTAAATCTCAGCATGTTAGTAGAACCCACCCACCCCCAAGAAAAATATCTCAAGTAACACCAAACCGACGAGATTCTGCCCAAGACATCACATCAGCCCTTTCTTTCGCTGCCAACACCCATTAAAACCGAAGAATTCAGGGAAAAAATAAAATCCAACTATAACAGAGAAAAAGGAAATTCAATCACAGTAAATTATATACCGAATTGGCCAAAACCTTGTCGGAATTAGAAGCTCCGAGACACCGAACACTTTTGCTAGAAGATAGCCGTTGACGAAGTCTCGAAAATTTGGGGAACTAAAACCCTAATAATCTTTTTCTTTTTTCTTTTTCTTAATTTTTTTTTTTTTATCTTACGGGATCGCTCGTGTCCAACGAACCTTGAAACTCAGCTGAAGAAACATAACTTACAAACCTTCAAATGCTGAGATCGAGCTCGAACTGGGTTGATGCGATTTATCTGGGTTGATGCGACTATCTATTCCTATTTCTCTATTATATATTATATATTATATATTATTATATTATGTTATATTATATAGGAGTAACGAGTAATAATATTAATAATATAATATACAAATATAATTTAATTTTTATATATATAAAAATATATATAAATTAATGGACTTTCCCAAATTTAAAATATGAATTCTTCCTATAATTTTAAAAATTATATTTCTCCCCTTAAATTTTTTAATTTCATGAAAATATCATTTTTTATTAATAAATTATCAACTTAATTAATAATTTTTAATGATTTTAAAAATATAATTTAAGTAATTTTATTATTATATATGAGAGCAGCTCAAAATTGTATTTTTTTTAATTAATTCTATTAAATAAATATTTTAATAAGAAAGTGTGATTGTAAGAGTGTGATTATAGTGTGAAGTGAGTGTGCTTTTAATAAATGTGCTTATATATTTTGAATGTTTTGTGCTATCTGTTTCCGAGACTGTTGTCCTATGTAAGTTTTCTTTCATCTTGTTTTTAATTTTAATATAATACAAGTGTGATGTCTATTTAGTATATTTTTGATTTTTTACACATTAAGATTAATGATAGTTATCAATACATTGTTGATTTACAAGAAGAATTGTCTAATCTAAGACTATTATTATCCCTTGCATTGGGTTAATCGATTATTAATTATAGTCAAAGAATTTCGACTTTCAAAAAAAAGATCAAAGAATAACAAGCTTCTTTAAAAAGACTCCAAAAGCAATTGCAATCTATAATCTATGTCTAATTCTACCACTTACATGTGTTTCATTTTGGTATAAGAGCCAAGTTAAGCTTAGAATTGATTTAGTCTCTTCCCATATAACCAATATGGCACCCAAGTCACAAAAGTCTGTAAGCCGTTAAGTTATTAGGTAAGAGGCCATCATTGATCATTTCAGTTTAGGCAGAACCACCTGTTGACAGCTACAATTATTATGGCAAGATTATTTAAATAATTTTCTAACCTAATTTCTGGTGAAGGTTCCTTGACAAAACTAGTTATTATTAATCAAAGTGATTTAGAAATAGAAAAGATTGAAGAACGTCTTCAAAATTAGAAATTACCCACCAAAGATATCAATTGTTTATATGATAAGAAATTTGAACTTAAACAAACTTATAAGATCAAAACAGTTGAACAAATTGTACCGGTAACACAAGACAATCAAAATTTCTAGTTACTTGATCGTGACACCATTCTTAAATTTCAAAAGAAAATCAATTTTCTACATTTAGGTCTGATCCAAGTTGGTGTCAAACCCATGACATGCCTACATCTTAACAAATCTTGCACTCTTAGAGATATACAACATTATGATTATGATGATTCATTATTAGGTGTTATCAAATCTAGTCTTGCTCATTGACCAATTTACTTTGAATGTTTTCCTAATTTCGAGGTATCCTTAATAAATCCTAATATTCTCAAGACTCTTACACTTAACATCCAAACTCAGCGTTACAATATGGACTTCCCATCTTTTAATATTATGGTTTATTATCGTGTTTATCTCAAAGCTATGACCACTTCTTGTCCTACCTTCAAATATATTGCTCCAAACCCCAAGCAATCCACCATCTTATTTCATGCTTATCAAGAGAATGCTGAAGTGATGGTTCCTCAAGTTATAACTTGGAAAGAAGTTTTACAAGCTAATGTTGAAGATGAGGAGGATACATGGGTGATTCTTAATGTTGTTTCGACCATTATTTCTCAACCCCAAACAAATCCAAATACTATCCTTCAAAATCCAAATAGATCAGTTGTCCTCTGTTTCCAACGATCTAGGTCCGTGCGTATCCAATCACAAACATCTTCACAACCACCTTCTACATGGTATCACACTCTTGCTTAAACTCCTTAATGCCCTCCGCGACACTCAATCGACATACCTTTACATTCTACCCGCAGACAACCTAATCAAATTCCACATACAAATTATGCTAATTTTAGTCGCTCTCCTCAAAACATCGATTTTGACATTAATTCTTTATCAATTAATGTTATCCAAAATGATTTCACAATCAATCATGACTTACTCTCAAAAGAATACAATGCTCCTTATAATTCTTATAATAGATTTTATTTTACACAAAACCATACTACTGCCCAACAACAAATTATTAGGTTTAAATATTTCCTCACCTTATGACAATTACAACAACATATACATTTTTTCCATTGGTATTTTCACCAATATTGTCCTCGGCAATGCAATATATGTATGAGTAAAAAAAGAAAAAAAAAACACACACACACACACAGACATACCTTCAATTGCCACAAACCAAAGTCCTTCGTCCTTGCATTGGCTGGAACAGATATTTGGTTCAAGTTCTGAGTGCTACACGACCTTCCAAATGTCCCTCATGCACCACATCTCTCAATAGTATTTAAAAAAAATGTAATAAATTTGATATAATTATATTAATGGAACTCAGCAGTAGAAAGTCACATTGACGAAGTGAAAGCCATTCAACTTGCTTGTTTTCATTTTCAAAAAACACTTTTCAGAAAATTTTACTTTCTTATTTTCCGTTTTTTTTTTTGTTTTTACTGAATTTTTTTTAATATTTTAAGCAATTTTTTTACTTTTTAGACACCCCTAACATAAATACACCTAAAAAGTAAAAAAATTGCAAAAAATTTTTTTAAAAATTCACTAAATACCAAAAATACAAAAAAAATACAATAATTTAGTACATTTTTTGTATTTTTATGTATTTATTAATTTTTTAAAATATTTTTTCACAATTTTTTACTTTTTAGATACATCTAAATAAGGTGCATCTAAAAAAGTTAAAAAAAAAATGTTTAAAATTTTAAAAATATTCACTAAAAACAAAAAAACACAAAAATCAAAAAACTCAATTTTCAAAAAATTTAATCCAGAAAACTTAAACCAAACACACTGATTAGTTTGAGCCTGATTATCCTTAAACCCAACGTGAGTTTTTCTATTTTGACTTGCTCCCCCACCGTGATTGAATAAGAATGGATAAGAGGCTCATGGGATTATCATAAGGGGGTGAAATTAGTAGACACACTACTCTTAGGAAGTAGTGCTAGAGCATCTCGGTTCGAGTTCAAGTAGCATCATGTCGTCTTCTAAAAAAGATAGAATAGATCTTATAATGAATTCAATTCCTGATTTTCATTCCATCATTAAAGGATTCCTATTTTTATTTTTTTTAATGATATTTTTAACCTTAGAACATATATTAACTCATTTATTTTTATTAATTATATAGATTAAAAAAGAGAAAATTTGTGATAAACCCAATTTAAGGAAAGTATAATGCATTAGGTCCAATGGATATTTTTTTGTTGGTAAGAGGTCCATACTTTATGAAATAATTTGGTGAAAAGTCATGAATGATATTTTATTTTCAATTTTACCCCTTGACTTTTTTTTTATCTATTTGACTTTTTGTTGACTATTTATGTCTACCTATTCATATTTTTTTTTCTATCTGTTCAAATTTATATATATTTGTTTAAAATTTTTAACTATCTGTTTAATTTTTTCCCCCATCTATTCAATTTTTTCCTCTAAATTCTATTGATCTGTTCAATTTTTTTTGTAAATTCTATCTATCTACCTATTTTTTCCCCTACATTCTATTTAATTTTTCTTATCTATTAAATTACCAATTTCTTATCTATTACTCAAATTTGGAAACCCATTTTCCTATATGTTTGAAATTCACAAAATAGTTCTTATGTCTGTTAGAATTATCCACTACCAACATTTAAATATTAGACAAAAAATCACAAACTATTAAAGCTGTTCAAAATTTGAACCATATCTTACTAATCTGTTCAAAATTTGTCTATATTTGTTTCATCATCATCATCATCATCATCATCATCATCAATAACAATAATAACACCACCATCACCACCAAATTAATAACAAAAATCAACAACTACTTGTCAAAAAAATTGTTTGAACAAATCTGACCTATCTATAAAAATAAAATAAAATTAATCTGTTATAATCTATTTCATTGTCATCATCTTCGTCGTCGTCGTCATCAACATCATCAACAACTAATAATAATAATAATAATAATAATAATAATAATATGTTGAGGAGCAGATCGAATCAAGATTTGGATTTAGCAAAAAAGAAAAAAAAAAGAGTAATATGTTGAAAAGATTTGTTGAAAACACTATCTGTTGAAAATATTTGTGGCATTTTCTAAGCCAGATCTGTTTAAAAAAAAAAAAAAAAAGATAAAGCAAAACGTGAGACTCACAACTACTTCATTACTACCCAAACCACTACAACAACGCACTCTAACCTTCACCGACGAGTGGAGAACAACGAAACGTCGAAGGTTGTAGAAAGTTTCGGACAACAAGAGAAATATTTGAGAGTACGAAACAGTGGATTATATATCAGATCGAAGGTTCAAAAACCTGATTATATATCAAATCTGAGAGAGAGAGAGAGAGAGAGTGTGTGTGTGTGTGTGTGTGCGCGCGCGCGCGAAACCCTAGCCCTAACCCTTGCCTTCGCCGTCGTGTCCTCGCCCACTGTCGTCATTTCCTTTGTTTTTCTCCTGCGAGTCTCTCAGCGGAGTCATCGTGCTTCTCCATTATGTTGATCATCGTCGACGTGGATTGCTACTGGAGGTGGCTGAGTTGTCGATGGCGGTGGTGAGAAAATAGAGGAAAGAAAGAGAAGAGGAGGAAAGAGAGGAAAAGAGAAGAGGATGAGTGAAAGGAGGTTGTAGGGCGACGACGACCTGAATGGAATCGTTGGAGACAAAGCCGCGGCAATTTGAGGCAAAATCTAAAGAGAGAGGAAAAAAGAGAAGAACATGAGAAAGAAAGGGGAAGACTGGTTTTGATTTTTGCATACTGTATATCATATATATACCGAGTGTATTTTGGCCATCTAACATAAACTTGTCCTCATGGGAGATCAGTGCAATTTCCTAAAAAATTTGGGTTACCATAGATATGCATCACCTTGCCATTCGCCTACAAAATGGAGATAATGATTTGAAGGTAAGTTACCCATAAGTCTTAATAGTTGGACTTAATTTTCATCAAATCCTAATAAAAATAAGTCATAATAGAATCATCATTAAAAATAATTTTTTGTGACGATTTTTTTACATATATTGCTGAAAATTGACAATTAGTGACTTTTTGTTGCCACAATTTTATAAATTGTCACTAAAACTTACAATTAGTGACGTTTTTCTGTAACGAATTTTTCAAATTGTTGCTGAAAAATTGAATATTAACGACTTTTTGTGACGATTTTTTCAAACTGTAGCTAAAACTTATAATTAGTGATATTTTTTGTGACAAAATCTTCAAACTATTGCTGAAAATTAACAATTAGTGACTTTCTTTAATAGTGTATGATGGAAAATGCTATTAATTATCATAAGACTTATTGAACAATAAGTCTACTTAATAAGACCTACACGTGAGCCGGCCATGTTGGCTATTTCGTCATCCATGTGAAGGGGATCTTAATGTTTCTACTTGAAGATTTTGTCATCTCCCTCTGTAGCAGCCAACTCCATCCCCATCCATCACTATTCATACTGTCCTAACTCCGTCCATTGTCACCTCTCTTACGTTCTACTATGATGGGTACCACTATTTCTCTTACCCCTCTCCTTTCTACCACCACATGTCTTATCCTTCCATCATGATAACCCTTCTTCAATACCATCCCCTTCATCAACTGTCCTCCACAATTACTACCCTAGGCTTCCTTCAACGTGACTCCCTTCTTACCTTTTGGTCCACAATTGTTGCTCTACCTCCCCTCTGCTACCATCGATGCAATCTTGATGAGTAATGCCTCTGTCTCGATTATTCCTTTGTTTCAACCCATACGATTAGACCCTCATCTATTATTGAAACCACCTCATCTATGTATTTGTGTTGATTTGTAATGAAATTGAGGTTTTATTTGTGCGTGAAGTTAATGGATGAAGATTGTGGTGCAAAAATGGAGGGACTGTAATGTTGGTGTGAAGCAAAAGAATTAGTGATTGGGAGTAAGGATAATGATAAAATGGGGATGTTTGGTTGTGTGAATAACATATCCTTATTGAAAAGAGATTAAGAATGGTAAAGTGAGCATTCAAATTTGTTTTCTAGTTACTGTTAATAAAATCCAATCAGTCAACAAACAGTTTAGTACCGAAGGAAGGATTTTGTTACCTCAAAATTCAAAATAAGGGAGGACAATAATATTTCAAATAAGAAAGAGAGTAATAGTGTGATTTCACAAATATAAAAGTGCTGTCAGTATATTGATATAAATAGTCTGTCAACTAGGTCATCTATCTGCCAAAGAAAATCATATTTACAACATTGACTGGCAAAGCATAAGCAGGATCTAAGGCTTTCAATCCTGGATATTCAAGAAGCGAAAGACCTGAAGATAAACCAAACAGGAAACAGTGCAGTAAATTGTGACCTCTCAAAAAATTGAGCAAAACCATGATTTAATTTAACAACAAAAATTTGAGGAGCCACAGAAATTTATTTTAAAAGAGGAGGTGCATTCCACAATCTTGGGTACGAGTGTTGGGTGCAAATATGTGACATGAGTGTTGGATTAATCTAATTCTCATACTAAAGGACACCAGGACATAAATAAATTTCATATTTCCTAATACCTTTTTCTTTCATTTACAATAAAATACTGTTTGCAAACCAACATAGAATTGTTTTTAATGATTAATGAAGTTCTTCATCATAAGCTCTACTAGCCATATATATTTGTTGAGTGCATGTCCAACAAATATACTTGTCTCAATGTCAATGAATTTGATGCCCAAACACATACCACCCGCAGCATATACTGGAGTATGTCTGAACTATTTGAAGTCAGTGCCAATATAGTAATATTATGGAATGAATGCCAATGAACTGCATGGATATTTAGAAAACCAAGCAAGAGCATATTCAGTAATTAATTTCCAAACATTACGTTAGTTATTTTAAAGTTATAATACAATATCAATGTTTTTTTTTTTTTATAACAAATATTGCATTCATTGATTATTTTCATATAACCTTAAATAACTATTTTACATCAGTTTTTAGCAAATAATCTTTAACATAGCTTCATTTTTTTATTATGTTTTTTTATTTATTTAAAGTATTACTAAATTTTAATTTTATTACTATATATTCATACATCTGAATAATTAACTTCACTTATAGGTCAATTATTGGCTCAACATATACGTAACTTTTAACTTCTCACTACAGGAAAATTGAGAATTAGCGGCGTTTTTAAAACGCCGTAAAAAGATAAGACGACGTTTCAAAAATTTGTCGCTGATGCAGTCGCCGTCATATCATTGTGGCGTTTGAAAAACGCCACTATAGACTTTAGACGACGTTTTTTAAAGCGTCACCAATTCTTTACATCCGTTAACTATTTCCGTCAGAGGAGTTAACCAGACATAATTATGATGTCATTTTGCGACGTTTTATAAAAACGCCACCTTTACTTTTTTTTCCCAAAAAAATCAAAATTATGATATTTTAACTTCTGTTCGAAGCAAACCTTTTTCCTCAAAAAAAAAAAAAAAAAACCTTCCCCCCCCCTAAAAAAAAAAGGAACAACCAACCTATAATCCATCACCATTTTCAAAACATATACCATAATGTGAGTCAGTATTCCAATTTTCCATAACCAAAAACAAAAACCTTAAATCACATTATGTTAATACAAAAAAATGAAAATAAAAATTGCTAATATTCTCATTTTAATAAAAAAAAAATTAATATGGAGTGTGCTCTGCTATTTAGCTTCAAAAGATGCTCTCTCCTCGAAAAACTTTGCCTCCAACTCATCATGTTGGCTCTGCAATGATACAACAAAGCATTACACTTCAATACACCCGATAAATATATAATTGAAAAAATATATATTTATATCAGAAATCAACCTCAGAGGCCACAACCTCACTCTTGAACCACACACGCCAATAAGCTTTTCATATATTTATATCAGAAATTAACATAATTTACTCTAAAGGTTAGTATGTAAACAAGTAGATAAAAAGAACCAATGCTTCATTTTCCCCTCATTTTAACACCCAGATTCATAAAATTCACATTCCGTTAATTGTCTTACCCTACAAACATTTTATTTGATCCAAAATCATCAATTGTACAAACAAGAATTAGCCAGATTAATGGGAGCTACAAACTAAACTATCTCAGCTTAACCTCTGAAAATGTATGTCAATGGGCAGAGAAATTGCCTAAAAAACAGAATGCCATAATCTTGTGGCATTTTTTTTTTGTTCATTCAACATTATGATAATATGAAATTGCTAGCTCCAACATAAGCATTACTTGTGTTCTATCACATAGTGTATGCCGGTTTATTTGTTAAGACAAGCTTATGAGGAAAAAAATTCCAACAGTGCACCTATTACACTCAACATCCTCAAAAGTGTCCAACATATCAAATTCAGGAAGTGTGATACCCAATAGTACCTGTGGAAAAAGTCTATTATAACACAGAGAATGAAATACAATTTGTGTTTATTGTGAAATAGTGTCAAACGAAACCTGTCAAGCTCACAAGACTAACCATCCTGTTTTTATGTAGCAAATGACTTAATCAAGTGGGCTTATAGAGCATAAATATAATTCAACATAATCAGCTTATCATATAAATATGAGACAAATTGCAACATTCATTTAACCTCGTGTAACTAAAATTGACTAAAGAAATTCAAATTTGTGAGGTAAAGACAATTTCCTAAGAACCAAGTTTCATCTTGAATCTGATTTAAAGGGGGAAAATATCTAATTCACAAACCTGTGCCATAAAGCAAGGAAGCATAATCCTCAATATTTGTTCTAGTACTTGAGTGCTGGATGATTCAATGGCTTGCACGGGAATTGGTCGAAATGCAAAAGGAATCTCAATGCTGACCTAGAATTCACATGACAACAAAAGAAATTTTGCAAAAATAAAAATAACTTCCAAAATGAAATGTCACAGCTAGAAGAGAAGCCAATTAGCAATTACCTCAATAACTGTATCTGAAGTGAGTTCAGCCACCGAGGAGTCGCTTTGTTTCCTATCGCATGATACTCTATTCACCATAGAAGCTGCATGCCCACCCAAAATCAGTGTCAAAGCACTCCTGAAAAAAAGCATTTCATAATTCAACTCAGAACCAAAAAATTTAAGCTAAAAATAAAGTGCAACATTCCACTAAAATATGATTCTCGATGTCAAACATACTTTCCCTGAACAGAGTACATAATTTTAGGTAGTCTGGATTATTTGGAAATGTTATAAGTAAAAAGGTTACATGGCATTAATAAAACAGCACTATTTTATGATTCTCGATGTCAAATAAACTTCCCTTGAGCATACTTTTTGCACCTATTCATTTTTCATCACTAGGAAGCAGTTACGCTGGCAAGCACGCCTTTAAATGTTGCACAGCATTCTTAAAATTTTGAGGAAATTATGAATCAGTTGGAAGACCAAAAAAAAATTACAAAGTGTTGGAAAAGTTTATAATTTCAATTATTAAAGTTAATAAACTTTATCATTGGTTTGAAATTTATTTTGGAAATATGGGCTGAATGGTTATAAGAATTGTACGATTCATGATTCAATTCATACGATTCGAAACGAGTTTAAACAAAAACAATTCGAATCATGGTGTTGAATCGAAAATTGAGTGAATCGCAAGATTCAATTTACGATTCATTGCGATTCAATATGATTCACATGATTATCGATTTTAAGCTTTGCATAAATCTTATTCAATAATTTATGACAAATAATAACAACTACACAAAACGAGAAAACTGGTGTGACAAAACTCAAAATATGACCAGCATTGGTTGCAGGAGTACATGTTATCCTTGCTGCAATAAATTCATCAAATTGTAAACTAGCTTGTAAGAAGTGAGGTCTTGCATTGTCCAAATATTTAAAGCATAATTTACTATTTCAGATCAATAAGAACCTTTTTGCCCCATTTTTGAATAGGATATTTCAAACAAAACTATGTAATCAACAGACTTGAACATTAAAAAAAAAATGATTCTAACAATTATGGTGTTGTTCCCAACAGATTAGACCGAAGCAGATTAAACCCCACCACAAACAAAAATCTTATCAAAGTAGATCAAACATTGCTGTCTAATCCAGTCATTGCTTATACAATCTAATTATACCATTTTGTAGCAAACAAAGAGAATTTGAATGAACTTCTTACCATCAATCTTCTTATTCTGTGCAACCACAATTGGTGAATCTTCAAGCTGCCATAAACAAATACAAGGGAAAAAAACACAAAAACAAAAACAAAACAAAAAAAACAAAGTAATCATTAGGAGAAAAGGACACATAACATTGAAGTTTGAACACAAAAAATAGAGCAAAATCATTAACCTTGCAGGACAAGAGCTTGATACAAAAACCATTTGGTTTCTCTTCAACTCTAACCAACAAAACAGGGCACACTTCAAAAGCAAAGAACTTGAAATTGTATACGTAACACCTGAAGGTGCTATTGTCAACTCTTTCAATACTCTCTGCATCCAACACAGAGTACTGACTCGCAGGCAAACTCATATACTCCATTGCAAACAAACAAACAAAAAAAACCGTTAAGATATTTTAATAATAATATTATTATATTTCATATATTCAATTTGTCCCACATCTTAAAATACTTAGCACTAGTACTTGAGCGAGGAAAAAATACTAAAAAGCATAAAGTAGAAGAAGTGTTACTTCAACTTACTCTCCACTCGCTAAATCTTATTCACTTAAACATAAAGAAATATTTCATGCACTTGTAAATCTGACGATCACTATATATTTCTTAGATTAAACCCTGAAAGCACCTTAAATTGTAACTTTGATTAGTTGCAGTTACTTTAGCACAAAAATGTGCTCCATAGGATAAGTTTCCATTATAAAAATATGATTTTCTTGAACACATACCGCCCAATTATGTGTCTTTGATAATTGTCTAGCCAAAGCATGTATGCAATAAGCTACATCCGCTCGAGGCCTCATAGCTGAAATAGCAGCAAAAATAGCTGCAAGGGAAAACAAAAATTGTCCATCACAACCCATTTTAAGGCATATTAAAAATTGATAAGCACAAAATGGAACAAATATGAACAAAGGAGCAAGCCCATCAAAAAAAAAAAAAAAAAAAAGCCAACTCCATCTCGATAGAAATTACCAACCTCTTATGTGTTTTTCTTTTGCTGGGCGCTCAACATGATTTGTGAACTTAACAATTGCAATATCCAACTCCTACAATTCCAAAACCCATTCAAGAAGGTTAAAAACCATGCATCATTGCAAGAACCATAATAAGGATCCCAATAGAAAATACCTTGTAATCACTACTATTAACTTTGGCCAAATTAACAATGGTGGAATCCTTAATAGCTCCAAGTGCCTTCCTCAAGCTTTTTTGTGTACCTCCTCCCAACATTCTCTCTCTCAATTATATAATTCTACAAAATTGTCAACTTCATAAATACTACTGGCATTATTAGATGGATCTGAATTCCCCTCAAACAAAAACAAGCATCGTTCATAATTACTGCAAAGAAGTATTACACATCCCAATTTGATTTAAACTATTAACAAATCTGATATTTAAGCTTGCAATTGGAGTCAATTTTATGTAAATATTAGAGACCAAATGAAAATTATGAAAATAGATTCTTAGCTGATTTTGAATCTAAATACATCAACATGAAAAAAAAAATTACAGGAGATTCTCAACTATAACCAAAATTTGACACTTAAATCCCGATCAACCATCAATGTCTTTGTGTGCCTAATTGAACCTGGGTTTGAGTATAGAACAATACAGTAAAGTCGTAAATATTAGTAAATCATTGATACCAGAGATGTTCTTCAGATGATAATAGTCAGAAGTTATAAAAGCAAAAAGATCAAAGTGAATGTGATTCTATTGAAAAGAGAGCAGACCAAAAATAGCAAGCGAAAAGATTAAAAAAAGTAAAATTCCATTGAAAAGAGTCCAGATCGAAGATCTAATGGAGCAATAGAGAGAGAGAAAGAGAGAAGACCTGAGGGACGGTAGCGACGGGAGGGCCAAACCTGAGGAGGAGCTTTAACAGGTAGAGCACATCCAATGCCATTGCGCTCGAGCTTTTCTTGGAACAGCCTATCATTTCATCAGCTGGTTTCCTCTTGCTCTAACTCGATCGGTCTCGGTCCCGGTCTCGGTCCCTATCTCGATCCCGATGATCTTGATCCTTCTTCACTCCTCTGTCTCGTAACCTCGTCAATTTGTGTAACTTAACCGAACCATCTTCTTCTACAAAATCATCAGAATCAAGGAAAACAAAAAAACCATCAAGAAATTTCAATCAAATTGATGCAAGAATAGATGGATTTAGAATTAGATCTGAACAAGTGATCGGAATCAACCCTGGTGAACCTCTTAAGGAGCATGAGGAGACAGAGAAAACCCTAGATCTAGGACGGAGAGAGAAAACGATAGAGAGAAATGGAGAGAGAAAACAATATGACGGAAAGAGAAATGGGGACAAAGGAGACGGAGCACCGTTATAAGATGGAACACGCGTGTCCTAATTTCACTTTAGGTCTTCCACAACGTTTTTCAAAAAAACGTTGCTTAAAAAACGTGGTAATAGGCAAATTTTGTTGTAGTGTCTACATTTAAATATTGATTCCTGTGGGAATTAGAATAACACCCCTGTTCATGGGTTGGATATCCATAATATAAGGGTGTCTCATTCTTGAAAGAATGGGAATCCTTTTACTAATAGCATGTGCCCAACACGAGAATCATGCAGGATGTGAGTAGGACACACATTTGCATCCTCAATTTCCACTCAACCAAATGCATGCTTGAGGAAACAAAATGACTAACCAAAAAAAAAAACCCTAAAAACTTAAATGGCAATTTATTCATTGATTTATGAATTCAAGACCCACAATCTCACCCAAAATAGAAGATAGAAATCAGCACAACATAGTCTAATATCTAATTTTCTGTCTAAAAAAGATCTTCAATTGCAAAGTAGCTCTAGAACCCCCTAAATGTAAGAAGGGGAGCATGAACATGTAATGCCATCTTGAATTAAGACATGAACAAAGTTTTAAAAGGTAAATGTGTAATCCGAGGTGTTTTACCCCTCGTGAGAAGTAAAAATTAAGTATCACAGTGATGCCACATCATCGACATGTGGTACACTAGCCAATAAAACTACATATGGAGGGTGAACTACACTTTTAAGATAGAACTACCTTTTTCATAATTATTTACTTGTTGCCACATATACTTTGGTGGATTACATGGCAACATATTATTGGATGATGATATTGCGTCAATGATGGCATGGTATCATTCCCCCCCCTCCCCCCTCATAAGGTGAGGCATAAGCTTATTGAGGTGTAAGCATTTCGAATTGTGTTTTTTTATTTATAGTAAACAAATAAAATATTTTTAAATAATAAAAATATAAAAATTAAATATAAAGGTGTAATTACTTTTCTCCTCAAGTCATCTAACATTTCATTGTAGAGAATTAAGCTTTCCTTCATGGAAAGGTGAAATTGACACTCTCAGCTTCCGTTACCGAATTTCTCACTTGAGACATAGCTTCGTGTTTTTTATTGGTTAGTAATTTACTCAAGTTTTTTTTCCATGGAATATAGTTACAAAAAAGGTTTTTTATTTTTTATTTTTAATGATTAAACTATGTATGAGACTAAGTTTAACAATAGCCCAAGATATGCTCTCCATGTTAGGATTTATAGCACATCCCACCAACGTGAACAGAAGCACACCCACACATATACATCAAAGAAAAAAAATAATCACATATAAATTTACATGGTTTGGTCTAAATTGCTTGCATCCATGAGAGAGAGAGATTCCACTATGATAAAAATAGAGAATATATGTGAGATGGCAAAAAACCTCAAAACCCACACCACTACCCGAACCCCATGCTCAAGGGTAGTTAAGCCATTGCTCACCCCGGTGCCCTTATGGTATTTTTTTTTCTCTCACCCTTACATCTCTATTTTTTCACTCACCATTCTTTCAATCTCTCTCAGAGAAACCTTATAGTCCACATGACTATTTATAATAGTCTACTCATGAGAATCTTAGTTCCATACAATTAAGTAACTAAATCCTACACATATTAGGTTTCCCAGTAGATTCTGAACTCTACTATCCTAACCCAAGTACATGTATAACCAACCTAATAACTATACAGGACCCACCTTTATCACATGGGTGGACTAATCCTAACATTCCAGACTCCATATGCTTATGGGTAAAAAAGCATACACGTTGCATTTGAGGCGCACGCCTCAAACTTTGATACTCAAGCCTTTGGGGAGTATCGCTTAAAAATCAAAGCTTCAATGAGCTTTGTGTTAGCCTTGTGTTAGCCTCATGATGTGGATATGGTAGGGGCAAAGCCAAAAATCCTCCGTTGAGGGGGCTAGAAGTAAGGCATGAGAAAAATTTCAAACAAATGCAAACAGGGGGTAGGACTGAGTTTAAAAAGATTAAATAATTATTAAAATACAAATTAATAGCCTGATAAAAAATTATAGGGGACTAGTCTAAATTTACATACTATCTACTTTTTATAAGCCTACATTCATGTTTAGTGCAATTTATTGGGTGTTTTTTTAAACTAAAGAATATGTATCAGAGTGTTGGATGCCACTTTTTGCTTACAATTTTTGAGATAAGAACAATTTTAAAATGTTGAAAAAAAGCTAATTATTGGAAAGCTAGGGGTGGAATGTTATTAGCTTCTATTATCTTATTATCAACTTATAAGAAGCTACACCAAACGGGCCCTACGTAATTATTTGCATATTATTCAAAGTTCTTAGGTCCATAAAGTTTCATAAGTGGTCTAATTAAAAAACTATAGGAATACACATAAGAAACCTAATTCTTCTCTCCAGCAAAATTTAAGGAATTTTTTAAAATATGATTTGACACCAATAAAATAGACTATATTCTCAAATTATATTTTTTGAGGGTCATTATTAGACATTTTAAATAACCCTTATATACAAAGTGAGATTTTAAAATTTTTTAGGAATGTCAAATTAAGTTTTTGAAAATGTTTGAGACTCCCAAAAAACTTATACAATTCTACCCACAATGATATGTTAGGATAGACTTTTGATTTGTTACATATCATTGTGGGTGAATTTGTGGGTAAAATGTGTGAGTCTCTAGCATTACACCAAGTTTTTTCAAAAAGATCACACACATATAAAAGTGAAATTTACTAAAATGTTAGAGGGGCTATGGATGTGGAATGTGTGTTCATTGGACGTGCAATGTGGACGCTTAAGTTGGCTCGAAGATGGCATACATATAAAAGTGAAATTTACTACAATGTTGGAGGGGCCATGGATGTGGAATGTGTGATCTTGAAGTTGGCCCGAAAATTTTATTTATTTTGTAATTTTATGTTTTAATATTTATTTTTATTTATAGTTAATTAGGATATTGACAATATTTAGTGTCTTATTTATTTTTCAATTTTCCATTTTGATTAGGTTTTCTTTGACTTATAAATACTGGGATTTGCATTGTATTATTTAGTATTGGAATTATTGATATTAAGTACGAGTCTGTGACCATTTGTGTTAGGGTTGTGGCCCTCTTCTCTCCTCCCTCTGTATAGCATTCTACATCATTTTGGTAACAGAGCCTAAGCTCTTATCACCATTATCTCTGTCTTTTCTAAAAGCTCTAATTTTTTTGGCTCCGTATTGTAGCTACCAACTCCACCATCTCTAGTGACTTAATACACATGTCCATCGGCCTACTTCAACAACGTTTTTCGTTGTCTTGTTGATCAATCAATCGAAGTGGAGAAGATGATCAACACAAGAAGTTACACTTAACCCTTAAACCTGACCTGAAAAACACACCCGCCCAAATAATCCGAAACCCAACCCATTATTTGAACCTAACTAACTAGTTCAACTAGGCCTACTCAACTAGCCCATCTTATAACTGTTCCCTTATTATTATAAATATATGTGTTTAGAGAGGTAAGAACCGTAATTAGGTTTTGAGCCTCCTATTCTAGCAAATATCTTCTCTCTCTCAACTCTTATGCTCTAATTTTAACTTGGTATCAGAGCACAAAACTTTTTTCTGTTCTTGTATTTTTATTTACTTATTTATTTTTTTCCTCCTATATTCGTTTGTTTTTCCCTCCCTGTTCTTGATCTATAATGTAAAAAAAAAAAAACTACCACTATGATTGACTAGGGTAGATAACCAAACCAAATCAAACCAAGCCTTAAGTCCCATCAAAGGGGGTCGGCTGCATGAATCCTTCTTCTCCACTTGACTTTATCCAAGGCCATTTCGTTAGTCAAATTAAAGAGATTCATATCTCTATTTACTACACTAGTCCACGTCAATCTAGGTCTACCCCTTCGCCTAACACTACCATCTACTGTCACTGTATCATATCTCTTCACTATTGCCTTTGTTGGTCTCCATTATATATGGCCAAACCATCTCAATCTATTCTCTTAACTTGTCTTCTACCCTAGTCAGCCTCTGTTGACTTGGGTAGATTTTCCTAAATTTTTTTTAAAATTTTTTGGTTTTTGGTTGCTTATTTTTTCAATTGCTTCATTTTGGCAGTGTTTAGCTCAATTAAACCCTTGGGTCCCCTCCTATAGGTGCCGATTAGATGCTTTCTGGCTCCCTTTGGCTTTAGTTGATACTTCTTGATGGTTTTTGACTTCCATGTGCTGTTCGGTTACTCATTCCTTAAGTTTTTTGGCTTTCTACTCCAGTGTTGGTATGTTTCTGGCCCTAGTTTGTGCTGTTAGGCTGTGTTTGTTGGGAAATAATTTACTTTTGATGGGTTTATTCCATTGGTTGCGGTTGTCTTTGTTGTTTGGGTGTGCTAGCACCGTTTTAAGCCATAGCCAATGATGGTAAAACCCCCGTAATGAGCGAGGTGAGGGTCTGGTTCCCATGTCTCTTTCGGTGATCATTCCCCTCTTTAGCTTTCTTCAGTCAAGTTGGATGGCACCAATCACCTGGTTTGGCCGCGCTCCTTTCAATTGGCTATTACTGCTTGTGGCATTTCTGGTCACATCAAGGGAGTCAACAAGGCTCCTGAGGAGGATGGACCAGCCCAAGAGAAATGGCTTAAGGAGAATGCTCTTGTCATGACTTGGCTCATTAACTCTATCCATTCCAGTATTAGCCGCTCCTTTGTTTTGATGGATATTGCTCATGAGACATGGACTGCTGCTGGTTAGATGTATTCCCAGCGTAGTAATGATGCCTAGGCCTATGAGTTGTGGAAGAAAATATGAGAGTTTGATCAGAATGATAGATCCCTTGCTGAGTACTATGCTGAGTTGAGTAGTTTGAGGCAAGAGCTCAACTATTATCAGAACTTCCAGGCAATTTGTTCTTAAGATACAGCTACCTTTCAGCAAATGGTGTCCAAAGAAAGGGTCTATGATTTTCTTGCTAGTCTTAACATTGAGTATGATCAAATTTGTGTTCAGATTCTTGGTCGAGATCATTTTCCTACTATGCACGAGGCACATGCTTATGTTCAGCAGGAAGGGAACATGCGTAGTGCTATGGTTTAGCCTCTCCAAGATCTTTCTGCTCAGCTGTTTCTTTTGCTCTAAAGGATAGCCATTTCTTCAAGTTTGGGGGCAAAGGTACTAGTGTTGATTGTTGTTAGATTACCTGTGATTACTGTGGGAAAGACCAGCATGATAGGGAACATTGTTGAAAGTTATATGGTCGTCCTCCTCGAGGCTGGGGTGGTGCTTGTAGTGGTACTAGTGGACGTGGTGGCACTATTCGTTCTCAAGCCAATCTCTCTGAGTCCTCTGCTAGCACCCCAGGTGATTCTGTCACACTTTCCCATAATAAGTTGCACATTTTCTGGCATCTGATGGCTCGGCTTGATTCTCCCTTTATCCTCGCTTTTGATTCTCCCTCTATTTCCAAATTTACTTCCACAGGTATTCCTACAAGTGCCTTGAGTGCTTCTTCTTCTTCTTCTTCTCCTTCATATTCTTGGATCATTGACTCTGGCGCTATTGACCACATGACAGGTTTGTTTCATCTTTTTCACTCTTACTCTCCTTGTTTTGACAAGGATAAAGTATGAGTTACCGATGGGTCTTTATCTTTTGTGTCTAGGACAGGCTCTGTTCATTGCTCCTCTATTTCTATTTCTTGTATTCTTTATGTTCCCTAGTTCTCTACTAATTTACTCTCTGTTAGTCGTCTTACCCATTCGCTAAATTGTTCCATAACCTTTTATCCTTCTTATTGTGTTTTTCAGGAACTAGGTACGGGGAGAACGATTGGCAGTGGTAAAGCACATGAGGGCCTGTACTTGAATGTTGGCCTTGCCTCTTTTGGCTCTTCTCACCAGGCTCTTCAAGCGATTGCCTCTTCTGCCATTCGTTTGTTACATCAGTGGCATAGGCGTTCCCTCTATTTCTGTTTTAGACAAACTTTTTCCTACTTTAGTAAAGGATTGTCATAGGAATAATTTTCATTGTGATGCTTGTGAGTTTGCTAAGCATAAACGTTCTTTTTATCCTCCAATTAATAAAAGAAGTAATTTTCCTTTTATGGTTATTCATTCTGATGTATGGAGTCCCTCTCGTGTTATGCCTGTATTTGGTTATTGGTGGTTCGTTACTTTCATTGATTGCTATTCTCGTGTGACTTGGGTTTACTTACTTTGGACCAAAAATGAAGTTTTCTCTTGTTTTCAGAGATTTCATAAGATGGTGCTTACACAATTTACTACCCCCATTAAAGTCCTTCGGAGTGACAATGGCACTGAATATATTGATGCTGCGTTTCGGGCATATCTTGAAGCCCATGGTATTCTTTATCAAATCAGTTGTGTTGGTACCCCTGAACAAAATGGTGTTGCCGAACACAAGAGCTGTCATCTTCTTGAGGTTGCTTGTGCACTTATGTTCATGATGCATGGTCCTTATTGCTATATATCTTATTAACCGCATGCCTTCGAGTATCCTCCAATTTCAATGGCCTTTTGACCTTTTTCCCCGCACTTCTGTTCACCATGTTTCTCTTCTGCCTAAGGTGTTCGGTTGTGTTTGCTTTCTCCATTTCTCTCGTCCCACTCTCAGCAAACTTGATCCCAAGGCCCTGAGGTGTATTTTTCTCGGTTATTCCTCTACCTAAAAAGGCTATCGGTTCTATGACCCTCACTCTCACAAGTCTGAGTCCTTCCCGAGATCATTCTTCAAGGGGGGCTTCTGTACCAGAAAAGAATGGTTTCCCAAACTCTATGGTTTTTCCTTCCATTGGTTATAAAGACGAGGATGAGCCATGTAGTGAGGGGGAGATGATTCGTTGTATTCAAGGGGAGTTTAGTTGGTTAGATAAATCAGATCTCAAGGCCTACTCTCGGCGACAGAGGGAACATGTGACTGATGTGCTGCCATGCCAATCATCTATGTCTCCGGTTTCAAGTAATGAGTCATTGGTTACTAATTTTCCCGTCCTTGCTAGTGATGTTCATAAAGATGATGACTCAGATCTTCTTATTGCTATTAGGAAAGGTGTTAGAACATGTACTCAACATCTTATATCTCATTTTGTGCCATATAATTCATTATCTCCATCGTACAGTTCCTTTGTTTCTTTTTTGTCTTCTGTATCATTCTGCAAGGTTGGAAGGAAGCTCTTAATGATCATAAGTGGAAAGAAGCGATGTCAGAGGAGATGAGAGCACTGAGTAAGAATGGCACTTGGGAGTTAGTTTCTTTACCGACCAAGAAAAGGCCTATGGGGTGCAAATGGGTGTTCACAATTAAGCAGAAAGCTGATGAGATCATTGAGAGATATAAGGCGAGAATGTTTGCTAAAGGGTTCACTCAGACCTATGGTATTGACTATTAGGAGACCTTTACTCCAGTGGCCAATATGAATTCCATCCGTGCCCTTCTTTCTTGTGCAACAAATCTGGGATGGTCATTACAGCAATTGGATGTGAAGAATCCATTTCTTCATGTGGATCTAGAAGAAGACGTGTACATGGATATTCCTCCAAGTTTTTTTTCTCTAGCCACTGAAGGGAAGGTTTGGCAGTTAAAGAAGGCCTTGTATGAGTTGAAACAATCTACTAGGGCTTAGTTCGACAAGTTACTCAAGTTGATGCTCATATTTGGGTACAAACAAAACCATGCAGATCATACTTTGTTCATCAAACGGTGTGGAAATAAGATCACTATACTTATTGTTTATGTGGATGACATTGTGGTGATAGGTAATGATGAAGAGGAAATGTCCAAAGTCAAAGCTCAGCTTTCTAAAGAATTTGAAAGATCTCGGTCTCTTATGATACTTTCTTGGAATTGAGATTGCTAGATCAGAAAGGGACATTTTTATTTCTCAAAGGAAGTATATCTTGGACTTACTTGAGGAAGTAGGCATGCTGGGATGTAAACCAGCTGATTCTCCTATAAAGGCTAATCACAGGCTCAGCAGTAGTGATGGAGATCATGTGAACAAAGGAAGGTATCAAAGGCTTGTGGAAAGACTAATGTACCTTTCTCATACTCGACCAGATATTGTATATGCCTTTTGGGAGTTGTTAGCTAGTACATGCATGATCCTTGGACGGGGCATTGGGATGCGGTTCATTAGATCTTAAGATATCTCAAATCAGTAAATGGAAAAGGCATCTTATTCTCCAATCATGGTCATTTAAGGTTAGAGTCTTTCATCGATGCAGATTGAGTTGGTGCTATTGATGATATGAGGTCTACCACATGCTATTGTACATTTGTAGGAAAGAATTTGGTGACCTGGCGGAGTAAGATGCATTCAGTTGTTGCCAAATCATGTGCAGAAGCAGAGTATCGAGCCTTGGCACATGGCATTTGTGAGTTGATGTGGCTTCAAGTTTTGTTGGCTGACCTGGGATTGTGGAGTGATTGTCCCATAATATTGCTCATAATCTGATTCAGCATGATAGGATTAAGCACATCGAGATTAATCGACATTTTATCAAGGAGAAAATGAATAATGGCATCATTTGTTTGTCTTTTGTCACATCTAAAGATTAGTTAGGTGATGTGTTTACCAAAGGGTTAGGGAGTAAAGTATTTTATCCTATTATATGCAAGTTGGACATGAAAGACATCTATGCACCAACTTGAGAGGAAGTGTTAAGCTATGTGCTTGAGGGTAATAGTGTCATTGTACTTATTCCCTTATTATTATAAATACATGTGTTTAAAAAGGTAAGAAACCTTATTAGGTTTTGAGTCTCCTATTCTAGCAAATCTATTCTCTCGCTCTTAACTCTCATGCTCCAATTTTAACTATAACCGAACCTAAACTATTAAAATCCAACTTTAACCCAACCAGCCCTTTATTACTCAAGCACGATGCCAGCAGCAAAAGCCCTCCACAAATCCAAACTGCTACCCACACACACCAGCCCAAACCCAACAAAACAATCAGCCAAGTTCCCCAAACACCCAAACTGGCCAATTCATTTAGCCAATCAGCCCACACACCTAGTTTAGCCCAACCCCACTTATTTATTTATTTATTTAAGCCAATCACATACTACTCCATCAGGCCCAACCAGCCCAGACTCAACCCAACCCCAAAAAAAGGGGCCAAAAAAGACCTAGCCCAATACTGTAGCCCATAATTAAACACAAACCTAGCTTTAAACCATTACCCAGCCCAATAACCTACCAACTTAAACTAGGCTCAAACCCAAAATACCAATAACCAAACCTGTTTCACTCACAACTGTTCTTCAAATACACCCACCGGCACTTAACAAACCTCTTCCTTATTTATTCCCTTTGTTTTGTCTTCAACATCATGATGAAAAATTCCGAATTATATTCAATGTTGAGATTATTTCATTTTTACCCCTATACTTTTGCATGATTTTCAATGACCCCCCAGACTATTATTTTCACGCGTACCCCCATACTATTTAAATTATTATCAATTTTGCTCCTATTATCATATTTGAAACGGAAAACGTTAAAAAAAATTACATTTTAGCCCCAAATTTCAAAATAAAAATGCAAACCCACCCTTTCCTACTAGTAAACCACTACCACCAACCACCACTTCAAGCCTTTCTATCTCCTTCGTCATAACTCCGTTTCGCCTCATTTTTACGTCATTGGATTCAACTCACGGTCTAGTTTTCGTATCACATCTCACATGTCTCGTTCTTTCCCTTTTGCATGCTATTGGAGCTTCGAAAGTTGATAAAAAAAAAAAAGACTTTTCTTCTCATTTTTTACTTTTCTTTGAGCCATCTTTCGGACTTCATATCTTTCTCGATTTTTGGCGGTTCTACTTCATTCTTTCGCCATTCTCCTCACCTCACTTCCTACTTCGCCCTATATTACTTCGCTTTCTCACTTCTTCATATAATAGGCAGTTTTGGTATGCTGAAAGTTGTCTGAAAACTAATTTCGAAAATTTCAAAACATTCATCTTTTGTTTCTTTCTTCTCTATCTTCCTCATTCTTCTTTTTGTTGTTGTTCTTTTTCACTTATAACATGATGTGAAACATGGTTCTAGGTGGTAATGGAGCTGGTGATGGTGGTGGTGGTGGTGGTGGTGGTGGTAGCGGTCTGGCGATGGTGATGACGCTCACGATGATAGTGGTCGTGGAGTTTGAAGGTAGCAGTAATGGAATTTGCTTGTAAAAGAGATGGGTTTGGTGTTGAGAGGTGGTGGTGATGGTGATGCTCATGGTGGTAGTGAAGTTGGTGGTTCAGGTGGTGATGAGAAGATAATACAAAACTAAAATAGGCATTGGCATTCCATTCCAATTTTCAACATACCAAATGTGCTCCAAATCTTATACAACCAGGGATTGAGTCCGAATGTGTTCCATCTCGTGAAACTAGACCAAGAGACCTCCAAAAATTATCTATTATTAGAAATTATCTACTACTGTCAATAAATATATGAACAAGCCAACCACCATTTAAAATTAGAAAAAAAAAATTACAGTAAAAAAAAAAAAACATATATAACTATATATAGATGAGAGAGAAAATAGTTTTCTCAAAGCTTGAATACAAATACATGACTTTCAATTACAACATCACTTTTAAATCAATAATACCAATTTGATACAATACAATCACAACAAAAACTAGGTCCTCATTTGCGACAAATCTTTGTGATGACAAGTCTTCGGTGGGTTATACGTTGAAAGTCACGTTTGGTGTGTTTTGTTCGGGGTGGTGATGTTGGTGAAGTTGGTGGTTCGGGTGCTGATGTTAGAGAAGTTGATGAAGTTGGTGGTTCGGGTGGTCGACTACCCCCTAGAACCATGCTTTACATCATGTTATAAGTGAAGAAGAAAAAGAAGAATGAGGAAGATGGAGGAGAAAAAAAAAAGATGAACGTTTCGAAATTTTCGAAGTTAGTTTTCAGACAACTTTCGGCATACCAAAACCGCCCATTACACGAAGAAGTGAGAAAGCGAGGTAGTGTAGAGTGAATTAGGAAGTGAGGTGAAGAGAATGGCAAAAGAATGAAGTAGAATCGTCAAGAATCGAGAAAGATATTAAGTCCGAAAGATGGCTTGAAGAAAGGTCAAAAATAAGAAGAAAAGTCTTATTTTTTTTATCAATTTTCGGAACTCCGATAGCATGCAAAAAGAGGAAGAACGAGATGTGTGAGATGTGATACGAAAACTAGACCGTGAGTTGAATCGAACGATGTAAAAATGAGATGAAATAGAGTTATGACGAAGGAGATAGAAGGGCTTGAAGTGGTGGTTGCTGGTGGTGGTTTGTTGGTAGGAAATGGTGGATTTGCATCTTTATTTTGAAATTTGGGCTAAAATATAATTTTTTTAACGTTTTCTGTTTCAAATCTGACGGCAGGGGAAAAATTGATAGTAATTTAAATAGTATGGGGGTACGCGTGAAAATAAGAGTAGCCTGGGGGGGTCATTGAAAATTGTGACAAAGTATGGGAGTAAAAATGAAATAATCTCTTCAATGTTATAAGCAAATGATAGAACAGAATAACCAAATGACAGAGCAGAAGCGTTGAATATAAGCAATTTTGAATAAATTATTGGCCATGTTTTAGGAGATAATTCAGACATTCCTCAAAGTGCTTGTGAAGTTCATGTGGTAATTGTTGATCAAGCCATTCCAATGTCTATGGAAAGTGAAATTCTTTTGTAAGAAAATTCGGAAGTCCAAGAAGCCACCTCCACGTAGACAATGCCTATACCAAAAGAAGGGCTTAGTAAACCTCAAGTTGCACTAAACTTGCCGAATCCCATTTATACACCACCAATTCATTACTTGTTCAAGTTCGAAGGTATTGATTTCATTGAAGATTTCCTATATGTATTCAATTCATGTTTGGTGGATCTTGTCAACAACCTAATCGCATGGAATGTTAGACTAAAACAAAGATCAAAGCAATTAGCATATCCCAAGTATTTGATTCAATGGTATGGAAGAGTCAAATATTTCAAAACGTACTTGAGGTCAAATTCTTTTTCTTAGTCGGAGAGAATGATGCAGAATGTGCGTGCTTTAAGTTGACTTGGAGATTTTATTTATTTTGTCATGTTATTTTTTAATATCTATATTTAATTATAATTACTTAAGTTATTAGCAATATTTAGTTTCTTATTTTATTAGAATTAAGTTTCCAAATAATAATAGGATACAATTTCCTATTTTGATCAGGTTTTCTTTGATTTATAAATATTAGAGTTTGCATTGTATTATTCATTTCTGGGATTGATGTTGAGTATAAGGTTATAGTTTTTGTGTTAGGGTTGTGGTCCTCTTCTTCTCTTTCTCTATAGCATTCTACATCATTTTATCTCAAGGTAAGCCTCAATAACGCCTTTTAAAACTTTGGACATTAATATCTATTATAACTACAGGAGAATTCCATCATGTGCCACAAACTTAAGAGAACAAGAACACCCTCCCCCCCCTCTCTCCCCTCCCCCAACCCCCCAAAACATATAATATTAAAATGGAAAAAAAATCAAAAGAAAGAAACCCAAATGTTACATACTAGCGACTCCAAAAATGTATGAAAGACATCAATAGCATCATTTGGCCTATCTGAAATACCTCCCTTCTCCTTATCCTGCATTTTTCAACATATTATCTAGGGTAAAACTACAAATGATATGGACTTGTGACACAAGAAGAAATTAACTGGTCATCATTGTGGAATTTTTCTGACTGGAGAGGGAACATTAGATTCACAAGTAACCTGACAGTCCAAGATAAATTTAACAAGCTTTTCATTGTGAATCCATTGTACTTTGTCAATCATGACCAAGCTAGAAAGGACCCACCATGAGTAGCATACCTAAAGTCACGTAGTAGAAGCTTTAGTAATAAAAATTACAAAAATATTCAAAGAAAAATCTTTAGTTCAAAGAAGAATAACCTACATCTGTGAGCTTCTCAGGATGCCCATTTAGACCTCCAGATTTAACCTGTTGCTCACATAACCACCACCCAAGGAGGTCCTAGTCAATATGATGTAGAGAACCGGTTATTGCAAGAGCACCAACATAACAGAAAACTGCAGTTACAATGGCCATACCACCAGCGTAATTAATTTTTTAGTCTAATTTCAGGATTTAAACATTTATACAAACCATAAGATATATCAATTGATATTAGCTTGATGAACATCTTACAGAGTTGTTTACTCTTTTATTGAGGAGACTGATTGCATAATCACTTAATAGATCATGTCTTATTGGAACTGTTTTTGTCTACTGTCCATTTGTTCCTTATATTTACTTAATTTATCTAAATCCATTTGCTTTTTAGATCATTGCTAGATCATGTAACAAACATGAAAATTCAAATATAGAATCTCTTTTACAAATCTTAACAAGGTGGCCTAAGCCTATGCACATAAATCTTAAGTTTCAACAAACCCACTGGGAAGTATCATATCATGTTGGCCAACCCTAGTTAGATTATGTGGGCTTCTTTTAGAATTTATAATTTCTTATATGATTGCCAACTGGTTTTCCTAATAAAAGAGCTTTCTATTTTAGCTTTATTGCAGATTTTGGCCGATACAGCTTAAATGGTTCTTGCAAAACCAGTAGCTTTTCAAGAGGGAAAAATTGGTCTCATAAATCCTCTAGGCAATTTTTTTATGTGAAGGGTGGCTCCCAGTGAGGAATGTTTGCATGTCTCACTAACACTAACTCTACTACGATGGGTACCACTATTCCTCTTACCCCTCTACTTATGATAAGAAAGAAATGCCTTTTTGACAATTTACTATTCTAAGGTGCTCCTTAATTTAGCCTCCCAAAGGATCTTTTCCTGTGAATTCTCTTTCCTTTAAGAGTCCTACATAGGAGACTTTAGTTTTAATTACAGCTGCATGCTTCCAATGTAGTTCATAGTAACAAGTTTTGTCTCTCAAAATTCTTATTGGAAAAATGCCTATTTGAAGAATAGCAAAAAGTATCATCTAGAAGCAAAATCAGTGCATTATAAGTACGGCTAATTTCTTACAGTCTTTGCTAGAGTTGTGTTATCTAGTACGGCAGAGTATTTGCCAGACTGTAGGTCTCTTTGTGGCTCCCAAGTTTGGATAAAAATACCAAGTACAGAAGGTGTTCTTGTTAGAATATATGTTAGAATCATTCTATTATTTGTTTCCTTATTTAGATTATAATTTGGCTCCTTAATTAGTGCCTTAAGACTTTCTTATTTTATTAGATGTTATTTCCTTGTATTATTTCCTTATTTGTGCCTCCAAGGTTTTCATTGTATGCTACCTATTATCAATATAAAAGGGAGTGATTGTCTAATCATTCTCTAAGTTAGTTTTCTCTCAAATAAACATGGTATCAGAGCCAAAACCCTAAACCCATCACCCATACAGCCACCAGCCACCATCAATACACCACCCAACCATAACCGTCACTACCCAAGCTGTTCAGGGTCTGTTAAGCTCTTCTGACTCTTGTCTGAGTATTTTCAGACCAACCGACACCCATCCTAGGGTTTTTCGACCCAAATCGACACCCATCTAGGTATCTTCAAGCTTTTTCCATGGTCTGGTAGGTGCTTTGGACTTTTCTCTGGCCTTCTCCTGTGTGTTTCAAACTCTCTGTGATAACATCTAAGTGTTTCACCACATCACATGTCCTGATAACACTCATTGGCAATGTTTTAAAAACTGGACCGGTGAACGAACCGGAAAAGAGATCAGGTGGACGGGTCATCGGTTCAACCGTCGGGTTGAATCGAAATCAAGCCGTGATGTAATAAATATATTAAAATTATATTTAAATAAAAATATAAGTAAAAAAATTATAAATTAAAATTATTAAATTATCTTAAATATTTCTCCTAATATTTTTTTTACTAAAAAATATAATAACGTATTTTAAAATATTATTCTTACCATTTAATGGCCCTCACTCCTTTTATTAAATGCCATATGTTTTACCCATAAAATTGGTTCCTTTTCCGAACAAACAAAATAGTAGTAGCTCCAATCTCCAATCTTTCTGGTCTCAAAGGAGATGAAAGTGGAAGAAAAGAACAGAGAAAAAGGGCAAAACTTTCCCTTTTACCAAACAAAAGAGAGAAAGTGGAAGTTTGAATTTTTTTCCCCATTTGGATTCCTTTACTTTGATCTCTCATGCTATTTGCAGCTCTACTCCCCCATTTTTGTTTTTTCAATTTGCGTTTGTAATGCTGAGCCAAAAGGTTAGCGGGTTTGTTTCACTATGTTTTTTGGGTCTCTCATCTTTGGTCTCTCTACAAGATCTAGCTAGATGGCTGCTCTGGAAGATCAACAACGAAAAAGTATCTGATTTATATATATATATATATATGAGCAAATCGGCTCGGTTCAATTAACCCATGAACGGGTCGACCGGTTCACTGGTTAAACCACCGGTTTCACCGGTTCTCTATAAATACACCAGTTTTTCTATTTGAACGGTTTAAGAGGGCCAACCGGACTAGAACCTCACCCGGTCACCGGTTCAACAGGTTGAACCAGCCAATCTAGTCTGGGTTTCAAAACCTTGCTCCTTGGTTCATCCTCTTTATTACTACTATGTTTTTTTCATTGTGGTTGAGCAAAAGATTGCTATTTTGATTGAAGTTTCACATTTTTTTTATCATTTTATTTATTCTTTAGGTTGGTAAATGGCCCATTAATCTAAGTGTTATGCTCCCATAGTGGTTTGTGTTTGAGATTGCTTGCCCATTCTATTCCCCTTTTCCATTATTGTGATTAGTGTTGTGTTTTTTTGATTAAGATGGTATTATAAACATGGCTGACCCATCTAGTGAATCCACTACTTCTCACCCATCTAAAGAGGAGAGTCCTGGTCCAGTTATGACTACTACTTCTAAGAACCTGAACCCTAGCCTCAAAATCACCACCTCTCAGTTTAATGGTCAAAATTACCTAGCATGGTCTCAGTGTCTGACACTTTTTCTGAAGAGTAGGAGGAAGATGAGATATGTTGATAGGAGAATTCAAGCACCAGATATTTCTGATCCTGGTTAGGATCAATGGGAGATTACCAATTCTTTGATCATGGGGTGGCTCATTCATTCCATGGTCCTTGAGATTGTTGAAGTTTATTTATCTATGAAGACTACTCGGATGTTTGGGAGGCAGTAGTTGCTACATATTCCCGAAAGGGGAATTTTTCTCAGTCATTTGAGTTACGTCAGTCTATTGAGCGCTCAGTATAGGGAGAGCAAACAATGCTTCAATATCACACCTTTCTGACTAATGGTTGGAAATGCCTAACTCATCTTTTAGTTTACAAGCCTGTTTGCACAGTTGACTCAGTTGGTTATAAGAAGTTTCTTGCCCAGAAGAGTCTTCAAGTTCCTGAAAGGCCTCAATGTGGAGTCTGACCCGGTTCGGAGTTGTGTTCTTGGCATGGATGTTCTTCTATCTTTTCAAGAGGCCTTTTCTTTTGTCCAGAATAAAGAGAGTCGTCGTTCTGCTATGTTACCACCGACTTCTATAGAACGCTCAACATTACTTTCTGCACCTTCACGGGATGTGGCTGGTTTATCAGTTCCTTCTTTTCATCCTTCTGAGAAGGATAATTTGTTCTATGATTACTGTTGCCAGTCGAGGCATACCCGGGAGACTTGTTAGAAGCTTCATGGGACTCCATCAAGGGGTCAAGGAGATCGCTCTAGACATAGAGGCGGGCATTCTAATCAATCAAGAGGACGTGGGTCTCACTCTTGTGCTCATCAGTCTAGTGCTATAGAGACGCATGATTCAGCTTCGGTTATACAGATTTTTGACCAGGTCTTTGGTATGTCATCTTCTGAGTTTGAAGATGCTCTGCGCAATCTGCTTGATCGTTGATCTCTTATTCCTTCAGGTGCATCTTCTGCTTCTTCTTCGTTTGCTCGTTCAGGTAACTTAACCTCATCTTCTAGTGCTTTCTTATCCCATAAGGCCTTGCCATGGATTATTGATTCTGGTGCCTCAGATCATATATTTGGGTCTTTTGATCTCTTCTTAGACTATACACCAGCCTTTGGTCAGGATAAAGTTAAGATTGCTGATGGTATTATCTCTTCGGTCTCTGGGAAAGGTTTAATCAGTGCCACCCCTTCTCTACCTTTGTCTTCTGTTTTACATGTTCCTAATTTTTCTATTAACCTATTGTCATTGAGTCGTCTTACTAGAGATTTGAATTATAGTGTTACTTTTTTCCTTGATTCTTGTCTTTTTCAGGACCTTATCACGAAGAAGACTATTGATAGTGGTAGAATAGAAAATGGTCTCTATATCCTCAATCAGTCTGACCAGCAGGCTTATCATTCCATCCCGTCTCCATCCACCAAGGAAGATTTATGGCTGTGGCATCAACGTCTAGAACATCCATCCTTTTTATTACTTAGACATTTATTTTCTTCTGTTTTTACCAAAAATAAAGTTCATGAGTTTCATTGTGAGTCCTCCCAACTTAGCAAACATCAAGCCTCTTTTGCTCCTAGTAATAATAAAAGTTCATTTATTTTTTCTTTAATTCATTCAGATGTTTGGGGTCCCTCTCGTGTGATGTCAATGAAAGGTCATCGATGGTTTGTTAATTTTATAGATGACTGCTCTCGTGCTACTTGGGTATACCTCATGAAAGAAAAAGTTGAGGGTTTTTTTTTTTTGTGTTTCAAAACTTTCATAAGATGGTTAGTACCCAATTTGGGGCGGTTGTCAAAATAGTGCGTTCTGATAATGGGGTTGAGTACATTGATTTTGGGTTGGCAAAATATTTTTCCACTTATGGCATTATCCATCAAATATCTTGCATTGACACTCTTTAATAGAATAGGGTTGCCCAGCGCAAGAATCATTATCTCCTTGATATGGCTTGTTGTGTGTGTTTTTCTATGGGCGTACCTCGGGCCTATTGAGTCGAGGTTGTTCTCACTGCTGTATATCTCATTAACTGTCTTCCTACACAAGTCTTACAAAAAAGGGCACCTCTTCAAGTTCTCTTAGGTTCTGAGTCTCTGCTTTCCGTTCCTTCAAAAACCTTTGACTGTGTGTGTTTTGTTCACAATCATTCTCCTTCTCAGGATAAGTTGGATCCTCGTTCTTTCAAGTGTGTTCTTAGTCCTACTTAAAAAGGGTACAAGTGTTATCATCCTCCCTCTCCTAAATAGTTTGTGTCCATGGATGTCACATTCTTTGAGTCTCAATCCTACTTCTGTCCCATCTAATGTCTCAGTCATCTCTTCAGGGGGAGAATTAGAGTGAAGAGAGTCCTGTTGCATCTATTATTCCTGACCCAATACTGTCACTAGCGCCACCTATTATTGCTCTTATTGTTCCTGGCCCAGTACCATCTCCAGTGATATCTATTACTAACAATATAGAATTCGATGTTGCCAAGAACAGAGAAGGGCAAGTCTATGTCAGGGATAAAGAAAGGCAGAAAGTTACTTAAATACAAGAGCCCATTTTTGATCAATCACTACCGTCTCCTTCTCTTGATGAAGGTCTAGGTAACCCTGGAACTCCCGATATTACTACCTCTGAGTCTGAGCCTACTAATCTTGATATCCCTATTGCCAAAAGAAAATGTGTGAGATCTTGTACTTATCATTCTATTTCTAACTTTGTGTCTTATTCTTATTTGTCCTATTCATATAAAGCTTTTGTGTTAAAAATTTCATCTGTTACTATACTTAATCATTTTTAGGATGCTCTTACTATTCTTGAGTGAAAACTGGCCATGGTGGAGAAAATAAAAGCACTTCATAAGAATGGCACTTGGGATTTGACTGAGTTACCTAAGGGCAAACGAACTGTGGGATGCAAATGGGAGTATACTGTGAAGTACAAGGTAGATGGTTCAATTGAGCAGTATAATGCTCGGCTTGTGGCAAAGGGTTTCACTCAGACCTATGGGATGGGCTACCAAGAGACATTTGCTCATGTTGCAAAGATGAATTAAGTTAGAGTACTTCTTTCTCTGGCAACTAATCTGGACTGGCCACTTCATCATTTTAATGTGAAAAATACTTTCCTATATGGTGACCTAGAAGAGGTGTATATGGACATTTCTCCTGGCTTTGAAACTCTTCAAACTAAAGGTAAGGTGTGTCAACTTCGGAAGTCATTATATGGCCTCAAACAGTTCCCTAGGGCTTGGTTTGAGAGATTTACTCAGGCAATGCTAAAATATGGCTTCAAATAGAGTCAGGTTGATCATACTCTGTTTGTTAAACATTTCTCTCATGGTAAGACTACTGCTCCCATTGTATATGTGGATGACATAGTACTCACAAGAGATGATGTTGAGGAAATCCCTTTGTTGAAGAAGTACTTGGCCAGTGAGTTTGAAATCAAGGACTTGAGGTACCTGAAGTTCTTTTTAGGGATTGAAGTGACTAGGTCTAAAGATGGGATTTTCATCTGTCAGAGAAAATATGACCTTGACTTGTTGAAGAAAATAAGATGCTTGGAAGTAAGGCCTGTGACACACCACGAAACCTAATCAGAAACTTTGTGATGATAGTAGAGGAGCAGCCGTTGATAGGGGGAGTTATCAGAGACTAGTGGGTAAGCTTATTTACTTAGCCCATTCTCATCCTGATATTGCTATTATCGTTAGTGTAGTTAGCCAGTTTATGCATGCTCCTTATGAAATACACTTGGCAGCAGTTATGAGAATTTTGAAATATTTGAAATTTTCTCCTGGAAAAGGTCTTTACTTTTCCAAACATGATCATCTTAGTGTGAAAGCTTATACAGATGTTGATTAGGCATGATCAGTAACTGATAGGAGGTCCACTTCAGGGTATTGTACTTTTGTTGGAGGCAATTTGGTTACTTAGAGAAGTAAGAAACATAACGTGGTTGCCAGGTCTAGTGCAGAAGCTGAGTTTAGAGCTATGACTCAAGATGTGTGTGAGCTCTTGTGGATCAAGTTGTTATTGCATGATCTGGGAATTAACCAGAAAGACTCCATGCGGCTATATTGTGATAATAAGGCTTCCATCAACATAACTCACAATCCTGTTCAACATGACAGGACAAAGCATGTTGAGATTGATCGTCACTTCATCAAAGAGAAGCTCACTAGTGGCACAATATGTACTCCATTTGTGAAGTCCGGTGAACAACTTGTAGATATTCTTACTAAGGGAGTTGGCAATAAACCATTTCATAATATTCTTGGCAAGCTAGGCATAAGAGATATCCTTGCACCAGCTTGAGGGAGAGTGTTAGAATACATGTTGTAGACACCCCATTTTTGACCGTCCTCAAGACTTGGACATCACCGCTTGAACACCCGGTGATTATCCATGTTTGTGTTTTTTTGAGTTTCGGGAGGTCATCTCTTAACGGTTTGGTTTTCCACCAAGACTTCTGTGTGTTTGCATTTGAGGGTAGGGGAAGGCTTGTAAGCCATCCTAGAACCACGCCCCACACATCCACCGGCTATCCATAGTGGCCTCGGCACTTTATGATATTACACCATCATCCCATAACATTGCACCCTTGACCCTTTGAACCCCTTGAACCTTCTAGAAGCTTGAACCCTTGGCCAAGCTTCTTGGCTTCCTTTGGAAGCTAGAAACCCTTGCCCTTTGAACCTTTTTGGTCTTGCTTAGCCATTAAGTTAGAGCCCTTATATTGCCTATATAAGCACCATTCATCTCTTGGGCTCAAGGGTTAGAGATTTTAGGTCAAGAACAGAATATACATACATTCTCGATATACATCCATATATATCTATATCTCCCTCCTCTCCTCTTGTGTGTGTGTTTTAAGCCTCAAATAGTGTGTTTTATCTCACTTTTGCACCATTACACACACTATTACACAGATTGGAAGCCTTGGAGGTTTGTTTTGAGTGACTTTGGACTGGTTTTGATCACTTGGAGGTGGACCACCCTGTTCTTCATTGGTGCTTCAAGGGTAAGCTTGTTGCTTTAGATTCCCCATTCTTGCAATCTATTTCTACCCTCTTTACTTTGAGATTTTGAGTTTGTGTTTAAGATAAAAAGTCTTGTTTTACTTGTTCTTGAACCTTCATTAAGGTCTTTTTGGGTTTGAGTTAAGCCTCATCACTTTAAGCCTTGTTTGGCCCTATTTGGTGCCTTTTTTAGGCTAGGCCTTCTTGTTTTGGTGTTCTTGGATCTTCCCACGTGGGTTTTCAGTGGTGAGGATGATATTTTCGAGCCTCACCTAAGGGAGACACCCCTCTCCCTTTGGTCCTTTGGTTGGCCTTGGTTTTGGCTCATAGCATAGCATGTGTGCATGTTTGTATTTGGCTTCATTTCAAGGCTTTTGGGACTGTTTCAAGTCATGTTTGACCTCTGTTTTTAGTTGGAATTATAGTCTCTAACATGCTTCTTATACTTCCTTTGAAATGCTCTCTTGTGCCTAAAAGAGTGTCATGTTTTGAGGCCATGTTCTTTGCATGTTTAGGCTTAGTTTAAGTGAAGGTACTAGCATTGTTTTGTCATGTTTTTTTGCCATGTTTGGTGTGCTTGAGGTGGTTGTTTTGCATATTGGCTTGTAGGCCTTGTTTGCATGGAGTCCTAGCATGCTTATCTTGTTTTGATCTAATGATTTGGTATCATTCTAGGTGGTATTGCAGATCCCATTTCATGTTCAAACACCTCCATTTATCATCTCCTTCATGTCTTAAAATGTGGGTCTTTTATGCCTTAAAAAGAGCATTGTGCATGCTTCCATGATTAGTATATTCTTGGGGGTGCCATGAGGGGATTTGGGTGTCATTCTACATGCTTAAAACCTGTTTTTGTTTGTTGAATGCATGCCATGAGTGGTTGTATGAATGATGTCAAATTACTCTCTTCGGTGTCCTAGACTTGGGCCCATTGAATAGCATGCTTGTGAGGCATTTTGATCATGTTGAGAGGTTTGTTTGGGAGCTTGAGGGCTGCCCTTTATGGCTTAAGTCCATTGTTGCATGCTTACTTCATGATCATTGCTTGCTTGGTCAATGTAGCCTTGAATGCATGCTTGTTAGTTCCATGTTTAATTGGCCCATCTTGCATGCTATTTGTGTCCTACATACTTTGGTTCTTTGCATGCTTAACATAATAGGTTGCATTGCATTTGAGCTTTGCTTGCATACTTGCATCTCATAGCTTGGTTTGGGGTTGTCAAGCCAAGCCTAGGATTGAGGAGAGTTCACATTTCAAGTGGTGTAACTCACCTCAATCCTTCACTAAGGCCCTTGATCTCCACATGATAGGGACTTAGCCTTCATTTTGTGTTGCATGCATGTTTACATTAAAATGAGCAATCTTGATTCCTTAGGCTATCATGCATCAAATGCACTATTGATAGCCCTAGAACCGAGAGCCACACCCCTTGAGTCCCTAAGCATGATAGGAGGTGTTGGACATGCTCACATTTGCCCAAAAACCATGCCTATGCATAGGATTTGCACTTTATAGTGCCGTGCCGATAACCACCAAGTCAAGGAGTCGATGTGAGACATTTCACTACACTGGGAGGTATCCTGAATTTTTGGAATTTACGGAGGCAGAAAAATGCCATGGTAGGTCTTAAGGGGAGTCATGACGAGCATGCATCATTCAGCGCATTAAAGGGGGTGAGGCTCCATTTATTTTATCTGTTTAATTTAATTTTAGAAATTTGTAATAATTTATTCATTCATTTATTATTTGGGATCAGATATTTATTTGGTCCCTCGAGTGAGGGCAAAATGTAATAAGTGTGTGTGAGTGGGTGTATGTCTTCCAACCCCATTTCTTTCTAACCCTTTTATTTACCTGGTAGATTAGGGCATCTTAAATTAGCATACCTTATGCAATGCATGCGTGCATCCATGCATTTGTTTACATACATCATACAAGCATTGCAATTTTCAAATTCCAAAATTGAATCGTGCTATGTGATAGCATTTCATATACCATGCTTAGGATATACTCTAGATTGCATTTATGCTGTGTTGCATTAGCCACTTAACATGGACTAGGTCATGCTTTGTTTTGCTAACTAGTTTATTGTTTAGTACTAGGTGAGCTTTTATGCTTTAGCAGGGTGTTGCCATGACAAGAGGATTACCATGCGCTAAATGCTTACATGATAAATGAATGCTGTGGGTGGAGGTTGGATTGCTTAAGTTGGAAGTACTCATTGAAATCCGCATTTTAGTCTACTTGTAGTAGCAACATCTAAACACGTTTTTCAAGACAAACGGATATGCAATGTTTGTTCCCAAATTAGGCGATCTAGTCTATACTTGTTATAACATCGTAATTCTAGGCTAATAACCAGAATAAGAGCATAAAGTTTTCAAAAATGGATATCACGGTTAGTAGAGGCGGTCTTTCGAAAAGGAGTGCCTCATATATACTCTTCCCCGATCCGTCGTACCCAAGCTCGAGCCAAGACCACTTTGGTGATGTTTCCTAAATTTCCCAATTTAAAAATATTTAGGTGGCGACCATGATCCATGTTTGGCACTACTTTTCAAAAATCTGTTTTCTCAAAGCGATTTGGATTAAAATTTGCTGATTTTTGGTTTGGTTCTCTTTGATTGAAGAACCGACAAAATCGAATCAGTAATCATCAGAGAGGTCCTCCGGATGGACTCTTTGGTTGATTTTTGCAAGCACCGTCGAGTCGAAGCATGTGAGGTCCCCCGGATGGGCGGTGTATCAATTGAAGGTTTCCCCATCTTTTTGCTTTGGCTCTTCTGCCATCTCTTTCCTTTTCTTACCCAATCTTCTCGGTGGGGCATGTAACCAAAGCGAAGGTGTGAGGGCTCTTTCCCAATCCCATCGGATGTATTGGAGTTTATTCATGAGGTATCTTGCTTGGGTGCTAACATATATCCCTTCATTAATATAAACACATCTTCCATCCCATGCTCAATTTCTAGAACGGGGTAGACACCTGTGGATGGATCGATGAATTACCGAAAACAATGGCTACTCCTTCCCATAGGGGTATTTCACCATTTGATGCAAAGTGGATGATAACAACAAATTGAAAGTTGCCGGCACTTCCAAGACATGAAAATCTATTTCCACCTCAAACCCCGGCGTGCGCTTCTTCTCTTTATTCATCCCCATTAAGATCAAGGAAGAGGTCGTTTCTGTTGGTATCCGAATACCCAACTGGTTGGCCAACATTGTTCGAAGAAGGATGATGTGTGGATTTGCCAAAGGATGACTTTCCCTTGCCACATATTGACGAGTTGGTAGATTTGGGCATGCTTTGCTTTCGTTCATGGATGGCTTTGAGTTATAATCGATAGTGATGGCATATTGTTATAGAGTAATGCCGTTTGGGTTGAAGAATCTACATATCAGATATTACATGATATGATCCATAAAGAGGTCGAGGTACATGATTGTCAAGTCCAAAGAAAGACCACGCCGCCTTTGCAAAAGTTTTTCAAAGGATCTTCCAAAATCAAGGCCATCCTAGAAATGCCACCACCAATGAAAAAAGGAGGTGCGAGGCTTCTGGGTAAAGTGCAATTCATAAGACGGTTTATCTCTAAACTAACCTTGACTTGTGAACCACTTTTGGTCTCTTGAAGAAAGGCGAAGTTCCATTGGGATCGTTTGAACAAATTAAAGAGTATCTTGTTATCACCACCAAAGCGGGAAGCCGTTGATATTGTACGAGACTACAATGGGAATCGGAAGATAAAGTGGAAAGGGCCATCTACTATCCGAGCAAGAAGAGGATTACGAGACCGCACTCTCATTTGGAGAAGGCTTGTCTAGCCTTGGTATGGGCTACTAGGAGTTAGCTCACAATGTTGGTTTCACGACTTGATCCCATCAAATATCTTCTCGAGAAACCAAAGACTTACTAAGGCTAGCTTCGTTGGTGTCAAGTTGTTTCCGAATTTGATCTCAAGTATGTGACGCCAAGTGCCAGAAAAGGAAGAGCGGGGCGAGTTCATTGAAGGGATGAAGCGATGAGTACCTATTCGATGAAGATATTTCGCACATCAAGATGAAACTTGGGCGATGTACTTCAAATCAATATGGTACGGATAGGACCCCCTTACTTAGCATTCAAGCTCGGTTCAAAGTTTGAACAATGAGCGAGGCATGCATTGCCCTAGAACTAGGGCAAGGCGTTTGGACGTTATTGGGGATTCGAACTTAGTTGTGTCTCAAAGTCAAAGAGGAAAAGATGATAATTTACCACGGACTTGTTAGTTCCTCGGTTTGAAAAGCTAAGTTTCACTCACCTAGTAAGAGAGAACAAAGTTCGTGATTCACTAGCAACTCTATCTTCTATGATAGACATCCGAATCATTGATCAAAAGTTTGATATGAGTCAATCTCGCCATAGAAGAAGTGCAAGATAACAACCCTTGGTATTACGACATATGGAACTTCTTGGTGAAGGAGACATATCCACTAGGGGCAAATGTCAAGGATAAAAGGGCAATTAGAAGAATTTTATCATCTGGGGTAAATTATACAAAGAGGTCATCCGGGAATGCACAAGCTATGTGTGGAAGCGGAGAATCAAAGCTACCGATGGAGGCCATCCATGGAGGAGACTGTGGTGGAGATGTAAATGGGGTGATGATGGCACGAAAGATCCTCCAAGGCTACGGTCTACCATGGAGGAAGATTGTATCGGATGCCACAAATGCCAGGTTCACGCGAACCGCATGATCATCCCGCCATCAGAGTTACACAACTTGCCATCGCCTTGGCCGTTCTCGGTTTGGGGAAACGACGTGATTAGGGTCAAATGGACATGAATATATCCCGGTAGCAATAGATTACTTCACAAAGTGGGTCGAGGCCCGGAGCTTCAGATGTCGCGAAGTTTATCGAAAACAACATTATACTCGCCGAATGAGATCATTTGGACAATGGTTCTCACTTCAAGAAGGAAGTGATTGATTTGTTGGAGAAGTATAATGTCGCCATAAGTCGCCTTGAGGCCGCCAACAAAAACATTAAACACATGCGAAGAAAATGGTAGAAACCTATCGGGGGCTGGACAAGTTGCGGACTTCAATTAGAACTGGGCAACCCCTTATTCACCGGGTTAATGGAGGCCGTTCTACCAATCGAGATTGAGGTTCCATCATTGCAGTATGAGTAGGTTCGAGAACTCATGCTCTTCGACGAAAGGTGTCCAAGGTTATCAGAATCGCCTTTAACAAGAAGGTTAAGTCCAGAATTTGAAGGAAGGAGATTTGGTGCTCAAAGACAACCCGCTCTCCCCCCCCACCACAAGGGGCAAGTTAATTGGTCCCTATATCATCAAGTCTATCCAGGTCGGTGGAGAGGTGGGTTACGATGGACCTAGATGGCCTAGAGTTCTCCCAACCGATCAACATGGACAAGTCAAGAAATATCACGAGCACAAAAAATTAGAAAATATAAAGGTTGAAAACCGCAAAAGTTAGAAAAGGAGAGTGAAAATAAGTGAACCCAAGCCCAACCACGAAGGCTTGATTCCCATCATAAACATTTTCCCGATCGGCTTTGTCCATTTGATCATCCTAGTCATCTTTGTCCATCGGCATTCATCGCAATCTCCAACTTCACTATTCAAACTAGGGCAATTTTCCAATTCAGGAATGGGGTTGTGTGCATCTCGGTGATGATTTGCGTGTCGATTTCGATCCATATCGAAAATGGTTTTGAAAAGTTTTAATAAAGATGACTTTGTTCAAATAAATCTTTTACAACGGACCATTTCTAGACCAAACGGAAATTTTACAACCTCCAATTTCATTGATTTCAAACGAGTTCTCTTGCTCTTGCATACAATTGAAGTCGCTTATTACATTCATAAAGAAAACTTGAGTCAAATCAAATGTCCCGCCAAAGTGGGCCCTTCATGCCTCTTCATTAAGCCAATCCAAGCACTCATCGATCATGACCAAAAGATACGAAAGGAAGTAGAAGAGAGTCAAGCCAATCAATTGGATCCGGCCGACGGGTCAACTCATCATCGGAAGATTGAGCCAAGGGCACCGCCAAGCAATACGGTCTGCGGGTCTGCGGACAAACTACACATCCATTCAACCACCAACCTCAAGAAATAGCAGTATGCAGGACAAGGGTCCACGACCTTCAATTTATCCATTAACCACACAGGGAGGGATGAAAAAATGAGAGAATAAAGAATAGAGATGTACGATGAGAGAAAAGTGAGAAAAGGATTTTGTGAGAAAAATCGAGAGAGAGCAGTGATGTGAGCAAATATAAAATGCGAGATGGGTGGGAAACATTACAATAGTGGACTCCTAATCCCGATCTCTCTCTCGGCGATAAAAGACGTCTAAACCCAATAGAGTCTCACCATGGCAATGCGGCTCTTGCCCTCTTTCAAACCCAACTTCAATCAAATGGGATAATATGCATAGACAAAAACCTCGATGGTCGCCACGATCACCGGTCTCAAAAACGACAGACCAAGCTCGGGACATCTAATGTCCGTCACAAATCAAAGACGAGCAGACGGTATTGAGAGCCCACACATTTGTCCTAAGGCTTGGGCATGGCCAAAATCTCCTCGGATTCCATTAAAGCTTGTTCGAAAGTAGGACACATCTCTTGCCGCTAAAGCTAAAGACATGTGTTGGATTCCAAAACATGGAGGAATGGAAAAAAAGTGAATAGTTATGCCAAAAGCCGGAAATCAAATTTTTCCGAGCCATCCAAGTTGTTAATCAAGTTGCAAGATTTTGGGCAAGAAATGCTTCCATTTGGGGGCAACCGGTGTTGAAATGAAGAGAACCACTAAGTCGAGACCACTTTGAAGAGGATAAGGTTAAGTGGAGGACACATGTCAACATTCCATAATTTCGTGCCAAATTATGTGCCGATGACAATTCCACTCGGCCGATGACCTTTGTGTCTAGCCGATGGTCTTCCCCCTATGTCTTCCGAGCTTCCTATGCTGAATATTGGGGAGTTCCACCACTTCCAGCACTCTCCGGTG